>OY720642.1:81767054-82367054 GCA_963169105.1 Ceriagrion tenellum | reverse complement strand
TCGTAACTTTATTCCATTTGGCGCAAAAATTAAAAATAAAATAATACAAAAAAATTGCTGTTAAGGACAGAAATAATTAATTGGTTTCTCAAATTCAATCCAAAACTCCAGAATATTTTTAAAATATATCTTCCTGGAGTGCACATCGCAATCAAAATTTTGTATTTACTTTCGAGAAATCTCAAAAATAGCACTCCAAAATACTCTGCTAAAGAAATATTTTTTATTTAATGTGGCCTTATCAATAAATCAAAAATTTTCCCAAAAACTTTTAAACTTAATTGCAGGTTTCATTTTTCACGAAAAATAAAGTAAATCATGAAAAAAATTTATAAATCTAGGAAAGAATTTCTAGTCGAAACTTGAAATTGATATAATGATACCCACTTGTTTATTTCACTTGTGTCCACCGAAAACCATTGGGAAAACATGCTGGATTCTACGCAATTTTGGGCTAACTGGCCGAGGTTCGGCTCACGGTTCAGCCCGAATTTTTCCTGAGGTAATTTATTTTCAATTGATATATTTATCCAGAATTATAGATAATTTTTCACAAATTTATTCCATTCGCAGCGGGATTTTATTTCTTTAAATAAATTGGATCTTCGTTAGTTAAAAGTATTGTTGGCGTATGATCACAATTTTTGATATATTTGGTGCAGCAATTCAAAGAGAAAATCAAGACACTTTTAAAAAAGCGAAAATGCAAGGTCTCAAAGTATTTTTTCATTTCCGAAATTAATTCCAAAAAATCCAGTGTAAAAAATAAAATATTTTTAATAACTCATAACCAAAAAAAAAATGTACCAAAACAATGCTTTTAGTATATTCATGACAGGAAACCTTTTACGCCTAGTTTTATATTTTACCATGATGGCAAATCATTTATTTTTCCATGATTACAATTTTTTTTCTCTCCATATTTTTGCATATTGAACATATTTTTTTATTTATCTAATTAAATCCGAAATTCCAAAAATCAAAAAAATGTTTTTGCCCACATAATTTCCACTTGTCTATGTCACTTGTGTCCACCGAAATTGCCATTGGGAAAAGCATGCAGGATTCAGGGTCTATAATAACAATCCAATTGATTGCAAATCATTTATTTTTCCTTGATTACAATTATTTTTTCTTCTCTAATCATTTATTTATATATATTTCAATTTTTCCCTACAAGTATAACTTTATTCCAATTGGCGCAAACATTTAATTTAAAATTACAAAACAATTGCTGTTAAGGACAGAAATATTTCCCTCTATTCTCAAATTCAATACAAAATTCCAGATTAGTTTTAAAATATCTATTCCAAGAGTTCAAATCGCAATCATAATTTTGTTATTACCTGCGAGAAATCTCAAAAATAGCATTCCGAAATACTCCGTTAAAGAAATATTTTTTTACTAATGTTGTCTTATCATTAATTCCAAAATTTTCTCAAAAACCTGTAAATATAAATGCTGGTTTCATTTTTTCACGAAAAACAAAATAAGTCTTGAAAAATATTTAAAAATCTAGGAAAATATTTCTATTTGAAACTTGAAATTGATATAATTCTCTAGAAATCCGGATGGCAATCTCAATATCCTACACGTGCAGGTAAAAAAATTTAATATTGAGAAATATTTTTCCTTTGACGCAGGGTCTATAATAACAATCCAAGAAAGACGCTGTAAATTTAGCAGTATGACCATTTAAAAAATTGGCAAATTTTCGTTTAAGACAAAACAAAATTTTTTATTTCTCTAATTAATTACGAACTTCCAAAAAAAAAAAATATGTTTACCCACATAGTTTTCACTTGTCTTTTACACTTGTGTCCACCGAAATTTAATATTGAGAAATATTTTCCATAATATATTCCATAATAATAACAATCCAAGAAAGACTAAATTTAGCAGTATAAACAT
This sequence comes from Ceriagrion tenellum, assembly GCA_963169105.1. Classification (NCBI taxonomy): domain Eukaryota; kingdom Metazoa; phylum Arthropoda; class Insecta; order Odonata; family Coenagrionidae; genus Ceriagrion; species Ceriagrion tenellum. Next base: position 82,365,143 of record OY720642.1, on the reverse strand, counting down.
TTAAAAAATTGGCAAATTTTCGTTTAAGACAAAACATAATTTTTATTTCTCTAATTAAATCCGAACTTACAATAATAAATTAAATGTTTTTACCCAGATAATTCCCACTTGTCTATGTCACTTGTCTCCACCGTAATTGCCATTGGGAAAAGAATGCTGGATTATGCGTATTTTCTGGCAAACTGGCCGAGGTTCGATTCACGGTTCAGCCCGAAATTTCCTGAGGTAAATTTTTCAATTGATTTATTTTTCCAGAATTGTAGATAATTTTTCAAGTATAGCGGGATTTTATTTCTTTAATTAAATTGGATCTTCATAAGTTAAAATTTTTGTTGGCGTATGATCACAATTGAAATTACATTTGGTGCAGCAATTCAAAAAAAATCAAGACACATTTTAAAAAAAGAGAAAATTGCATGATCAAATCTTGGAAAAATATTTATAAATTTGGAAAAAATACTTAAAAATTGATATAATTCTCCAAAAATCCAGATGGCCACCTCCATTTCCTTCCATTTGGTGCAGGTAAAAAAATCTAATATTGAGAAATATTTTTCTTTTGACGCAGAGTCTATAATAATAATCCAAGAAAGACGCTGTGAATTAATCAGTATAACAATTAAAAAAAATGGAAAATTTCCGTTTAAAACAAAACATAATTTTCTATTTCTCTACTTAAATCCGAACTTCCAAAAATGAAAAAAAAAATATTTTTACCCACATAATTCCCACTTGTCCTTGTCACTTGTGTCCACCGAAAAATTGTGAAAAGCATGCTGGATTCTGCGCATTTTCTGGCGAACTGGCCGAGGTTCAATTCAAGGTTCAGGGCAAACTTTTCCTGAGGTAACTTTTTCAATTGTTATATTCTTCCAGAATTATAGATAATTTTTCACGTATAACAGGATTTTATTTCTTTAATTAAATTGAATCTTCATAAGTTTAAGGACAGAAATATTTCTCCCTATTCTCAAATTCAATTCAAAATTCCAGAATATTTTTAAATATCTATTCCTGAAGTCCACATCGCAATATTAATTTTGCTATTATTTTATAGAAATCTCAAAAGTATCATTCCGAAATATAAATCTGTTAAAAGAATATTTTTTAATTATTGTGGTCTTATCCAAAATTCTAAAGTTTTCTCAAAAACTTAAAAGTCTAATTGCGCGTTTCATTTTTTCACGAAAAATATTTTAAAATCTTGAAAAAAAAATTTATAAATCAAGGAAAATAGTAAAAAAATTATTTCTTTTCGTAACTTGTTATTGATATAATTCTTCAAAAATCCAGATGGCAATCTCAATTTTCCGCTTAAAACAAAACATAATTTTTTATTTTTCTACTTAAATCCGAACTTCCAAAAAAAAAAATGTTTTTACCCACATTATTCACACTTGTCTATGTCACCGAAATTGCCATTGTGAAAAGCATGCTTGATTCTGCGCATTTTCTGGCGAACTGGTCGAGGTTCAATTCACGGTTCAGCGCGAATTTTTCCTGAGGTAACTTTTTCAATTGATATATTTTTTCCAGAATTATAGACAATTTTTCACGTATCGCGGGATTTTATTTCTTTAATTTAATTGAATTTTCATAAGTTAAAATTTTTGTTGCCGTAATATCACAATTTTTATGACATTTGATGCAGCAATTCAAAGAGAAAATCAACACACTTTTAAAAAAGAGAAAATTGCATGATAACAAAGAATTTTTTCATTTCCGAAATAAATTCAAAAAATCCAGAGTAAAAAATAAAATATTTTTAATACCTCATAATCAAAAAAATGTACATTAATATTGCTTTGAAGTATATTCATGACAGGAAACCTTTAACGCCAAGTTTTTTATTTTACTATGATTGCATATCATTTATTTTTTCACGATTACAATTATCTTTTCGTTCTCCAGTCATTTATTTATATAAATTTCAATTTTACCCTACAATCGTAAGTTAATTCCATTTGGCGCAAAAATTAAATTTAAAATTACTAAACAATTGCTGTTAAGGACAGAAATTAATTGATTTCTCAAATTCAATCCAAAATTCCAGAATATTTTTAAAATATCTATTCCTGGAGTCCACATCGCAATCAAAATTTTGTATTTACTTTCGAGATATCTCAAAAATAGCATTCCGAAATACTCTGTTAAAGAAATATTTTTTAAATAATGTGGCCTTGTCAATAATTCCAAAATTTTCTCAAAAACGTTTAAATATAAATGCTGGTTTAATTTTTAACGAAAATTAACATAAATCTTGAAAAAAAATTCATAAATCTAGGAAAATATTTCTATTCGAAACTTGAAATTGATATAATTCTCCAATAATCCAGATGGCAACCTCAATTTCCTTCCATTCGGTGCAGGTAAAAGAATTTAATATTGAAAAATATTTTTCGTTTGACGCAGGGTCTATAATAACAATCTAAGAAAAACGCTGTAAATTTAGCAGTATAACAATTTAAAAAATTGGCAAATTTTCGTTTAAGACAACAATTTTTAATTTCTCTATTTAAATCCGAACTTCCAAAAATAAAAAAAATGTATTTACCCACATACTTCCCACTTATCTATGTTATTTGTGTCCACCGAAATTGCCATTGGGAAATGCATGCTGGATGCTTCGCATTTTCTGGCAAACTGGCCGAGGTTCGATTTACGGTCCAGACCGAAAATTCCTGAGGTTATTATTTCAATTAATATATTTTTCCAGAATTATAGATTTAATTTTTCACGAAAAAAAACGATAATTCGCAGCGGGATTTTATTACTTTAATTAAATTGGAGCTTCATTAGTAAAAATATTTGTAGGCGTATGATCATAATTTTTATTACATTTGGTGCAGCAATTCAAAGAGAATATCAAGACACTTTTAAAAAAGAGAAAATTGCATGATCATTCTTTTTTTTCCGAAATTTCGATGTGTCCTTAGCTGTTCGCAGCGAGATAGTTTCGGCGGGAAAACCGAATCCAAGTCGCATGGGTACGCGTGACGACGAGCAAGAGCGTCGATAGTAGACCGGCCGGACGGTGATACCCTGGCGGTAAAAAAATGAGATGCGACTCCCATTTGGTATATCCCGTCTGCGAAGTCCAAGCTGGTCGACTCACAGTATTCCTAAGAGCGAAGGCCTCTCTTATCTATAGTAACAATCCAAGAAAGACACTGTGAATTTAGCAGAATAACCATTTAAAAAATTGGCAAATTTTAGTTTAAGACAAAACATAATTTTTTATTTCTCTAATTAAATCAGAACTTCCAATAATAAATGAAATGTTTTTGCCCACATAATTTTCACTTCTCTTTTCACTTGTGTCCACCGAAATTTAATATTGAGAAATATTTTTTTTGACGCAGGGTCTATAATAATAATCCAAGAAAGACGCTGTAAATTTAGCAAAATAAACATTTAAAAAATGGCAAATATTCGTCTAGGACAAAACATAATTTATTATATCTCTTATTAAATCCGAACTTCAAAGAATAAAAAAAATGTTTTTACCCAGTGTAAAAATCCAGAGTAAAAAATAAAATATTTTTAATACCTCATAACCAATTTTTATTCTTTGCTTTTTTTTCCAATTATTTTTTCCTTTTCAGAAATTAAATCCAAAATATCCAGTGTTAAAAATAAAATATATTTATAACCAAAAAAATGCTTTGAAGTATATTCATACAGGAAAGCTTTTAGTCTTTATTTTACCATGATTGCATATCATTTATTTTTCCTTGATTACAATTATTTTTTGTTCTGTAATCATTTATTTATGCATATTTAAATTTTTCCCTACAATTATTTTCCCTACAACTACAAAGAAAGAAAGAAAGAAATTGCGCAAATATATCAATTTGCGCAAAAATTTAATTTAAAATTACAAAACAATTGCTGTTAAGGACAGAAATATTTCTCTCTATTCTCAATTTCAATCCAAAATTCCAGAATATTTTTAAAATATCTATTTCAAGAGTACACATCGCAATCATAATTTTGTTATAACTTTCGAGAAATCTATAAAATAGCATTCCGAAATACTCTGTTAAAGAAATATTTTTTTACTTATGTGGTCATATCAATAATTCCAAAATTTTTTCAAAAACATTTAAATATAAATGCTGGTTTCATTTTTTACGAAAAATAAAATAAATCTTGAAAAAGATTTTATAAATCTAGGAAAATATTTCTATTCGAAACTTGAAATTGATATAATCCTCCAGAAATCTGGAGGGCAATCTCAATTTCCTTCCATTCGGTGAAGGTAAAAATTTTAATCTTGAGAAATATTTTTCTTTTGACGCAGGACTTCAAAGAATAAAAAAAATGTTTTTACCCACATAATTCCCACTTGTCTATGTCACTTGTGTTCACCGTAAATGCCATTGGGAAAAGCATGCAGGATTATTTTTATTTTCTGGCAAACTGGCCGAGGTTCGATTCTCGGTTCAGCCCGAATTTTTCCTGTGGTAACTTTTTCAATTGATATATTTTTCCAGAATTATAGAGAATTTTTCACGTATTTATTCCATTCGCAGAGGGATTTCATTTCTTTAATTAAATTGGATCTTCATTAGTTAAAATGTTTGTTGGCGTATGATCTCAATTTTTATCACATTTGGTGCAGCATAACTCGAATTCGAAACTTGAAATTGTTATAATTCTCCAGAAATCCGGATGGCAATCCCAATTTCCTTCCATTCGGTGCAGGTAAAAAATTTAATATTGAGAAACATTTTTCTTTTGACGCAGGGTCAATATATTCATAAATCAACATAACAATCCACGAAAGACGCTGTAAAGGACATTTTACATATTAAAGAATTAGAAGTATAACAATTTAAAAAATTGGCAAATTTTCGTTTAAGACAGAACATAATTTTTTATTTCTCTTATTAAATCCGAACTTTCGAAAATAAATAAAATGTTTTTGCCCACATAATTCCCACTTGTCTATGTCACTTGTGTCCACCGAAATTGCCATTGGGAAAAGCATGCAGGATTCTGTGAATTTTCTGGCAAACTGGCCGAGGTTCGATTTACGGTTCAGCCTGAAAATTTCCTAAAGGTAACTTTTTCAATTGATATTTTTTTCCAGAATTATAGACAATTTTTCACGTATTTATTCAATTCGCAGCGGGATTCTATTTCTTTAATTAAATTGAATCTTCATTAGTTACAATTTTTGTTGGCGTATGATCTCAAAGTTTACATTTGGTGCAGCAATTCAAAGAAAAAATCAAGACACACTTTAAAAAAATAAAAAATGCATGATCACAAAATATTTTTTCATTTCCGAAATTAATTCCAAAAAATCCATAGTTAAAAATAAATTATTTTAAATACCTCATAACCAAAAAAATGTACTTTAAAACGCCTTGAAGTTGACTTGTCTTGACAGGAAATCTTTTACGCCAAAACTATTTTTTTACCATGATTGCAAGTCATTTATTTTTCTATGATTACAAATATCTTTTTGTTCTCCAATCATTTATTTATATAAATTTCAATTTTTCCCTACAGTCGTAACTTTATTCCATTTGGCGCAAAAATTAAAAATAAAATAATACAAAAAAATTGCTGTTAAGGACAGAAATAATTAATTGATTTCTCAAATTCAATCCAGAACTCCAGAATATTTTAAAAATATATCTTCCTGGAGTGCACATCGCAATCAAAATTTTGTATTTACTTTCGAGAAATCTCAAAAATAGCACTCCGAAATACTCTGCTAAAGAAATATTTTTTATTTAATGTGGCCTTATCAATAAATCAAAAATTTTCCCAAAAACTTTTAAACTTAATTGCAGGTTTCATTTTTCACGAAAAATAAAGTAAATCATGAAAAAAATTTATAAATCTAGGAAAGAATTTCTAGTCGAAACTTGAAATTGATATAATGATACCCACTTGTTTATTTCACTTGTGTCCACCGAAAACCATTGGGAAAACATGCTGGATTCTACGCAATTTTGGGCTAACTGGCCGAGGTTCGGCTCACGGTTCAGCCCGAATTTTTCCTGAGGTAATTTATTTTCAATTGATATATTTATCCAGAATTATAGATAATTTTTCACAAATTTATTCCATTCGCAGCGGGATTTTATTTCTTTAAATAAATTGGATCTTCGTTAGTTAAAAGTATTGTTGGCGTATGATCACAATTTTTGATATATTTGGTGCAGCAATTCAAAGAGAAAATCAAGACACTTTTAAAAAAGCGAAAATGCAAGGTCTCAAAGTATTTTTTCATTTCCGAAATTAATTCCAAAAAATCCAGTGTAAAAAATAAAATATTTTTAATAACTCATAACCAAAAAAAAAATGTACCAAAACAATGCTTTTAGTATATTCATGACAGGAAACCTTTTACGCCTAGTTTTATATTTTACCATGATGGCAAATCATTTATTTTTCCATGATTACAATTTTTTTTCTCTCCATATTTTTGCATATTGAACATATTTTTTTATTTCTCTAATTAAATCCGAACTTCCAAAAATCAAAAAAATGTTTTTGCCCACATAATTTCCACTTGTCTATGTCACTTGTGTCCACCGAAATTGCCATTGGGAAAAGCATACAGGATTCAGGGTCTATAATAACAATCCAATTGATTGCAAATCATTTATTTTTTTAATTACAGACAGACTTTAAATTTCTTTTCTTTTTGCCCACATCCAAATTGCATGATCACATCTTGGAAAAATATTTATAAATCTGGAAAAAATACTTAAAAATTGATGTAATTCTCCAAAACTCCAGATGGCCACCTCCATTTCCTTCCATTTGGTGCAGGTAAAAAAATCTAATATTGAGAAATATTTTTCTTTTGACGCAGAGTCTATAATAATAATCCAAGAAAGACGCTGTAAATTAATCAGTATAACAATAAAAAAAATGGAAAATTTCCGTTTAAAACAAAACATAATTTTCTATTTCTCTACTTAAATCTACAGGATGCACTTGTCACGAAACGAAAAAAAAACACTTGTCTATGTCACTTGTCTCCACCGTAATTGCCATTGGGAAAAGAATGCTGGATTATGCGTATTTTCTGGCAAATTGGCCGAGATTCGATTCACGGTTCAGCCCGAAATTTCCTGAGGTAAATTTTTCAATTGATTTATTTTTCCAGAATTATGGATAATTTTTCAAGTATAGCGGGATTTTATTTCTTCAATTAAATTGGATCTTCATAAGTTAAAATTTTTGTTGGCGTATGATCACAATTGAAATTACATTTGGTGCAGCAATTCAAAAAAATTCAAGACACATTTTTAAAAAAGAGAAAATTGCATGATCAAATCTTTGAAAAATATTTATAAATCTGGAAAAAATACTTAAAAATTGATGTAATTCTCCAAAACTCCAGATGGCCACCTCCATTTCCTTCCATTTGGTGCAGGTAAAAAAATCTAATATTGAGAAATATTTTTCTTTTGACGCAGAGTCTATAATAATAATCCAAGACAGACGCTGTAAATTAATCAGTATAAAAATTAAAAAAAAGGGAAAATTTCCGTTTAAAACAAAACATAATTTTCTATTTCTCTACTTAAATCCGAACTTCCAAAAATGAAAAAAAAATATTTTTACCCACATAATTCCCACTTGTCCTTGTCACTTGTGTCCACCGAAAAATTGTGAAAAGCATGCTGGATTCTGCGCATTTTCTGGCGAACTGGCCCAGGTTCAATTCACGGTTCAGCGCGAATTTTTCCTGAGGTAACTTTTTCAATTCTTCCAATATTCTTCCAAAATTATAGATAATTTTTCTCGTATAACAGGATTTTATTTCTTTAATTAAATTGAATCTTCATAAGTTCAAATTTTTGTTGGCGTATGATCACAATTTTTATGACATTTGATGCAGCAATTCAAAGAGAAAATCAACGCTTTTAAAAAAGAGACAATTGCATGATAACAAAGTATTTTTTCATTTCCGAAATACATTTAAAAAATCCAGAGTTAAAAATGAAATATTTTTAATACCTCATAACCAAAAAAATGTACATAAAAATTGCTTTGAAGTACATTCATGACAGGAAACCTTTAACGCCAAGTTTTTTATTTTACTTAGATTGCATATTTCTATTCGAAGTACTCTGCCTGGCAAACTGGTCGAGGTTCGATTCACGGTTCAGCCCGAAATTTCCTGAGGTAAATTTTTCAATTGATTTATTTTTCCAGAATTATAGATAATTTTTCAAGTATAGCGGGATTTTATTTCTTTAATTAAATTGGATCTTCATAAGTTAAAATTTGACGCATTTATTTTTCCATGATTACAATTACCTTTTCGTTCTCCAGTCATTTATTTATATCAATTTCAATTTTTTCCTACAATCGTAACTTTATTCTTTTTTGGCGCAAAAGTTAAATTTAAAATTACTTAACAATAGCTGTTAAGAACAGAAATAATTAATTGATTTCTCAAATTCAATCATAAATTCCAGAATATTAAAAAAAAATCTAGCTCAAGAGTCCACATCGCAATCATTATTTGTTATTACTTTCGAGAAATCTCAAAAATAGCAATCCGAAATACTCTGTTAAAGAAATATTTTTTATTTAATGTGGCCTTATCAATAATTCTAAAATTTTCTCAAAAACTTTTAAACTTAAATTTAGGTTTCATTTTTCACGAAAAATAAAATGTGTTGAAAAAAAGTTTATAATTCTAGGAAAATATTTCCATTCGAAACTTGAAATTGATATAATTCTCCAGAAATCCAGACGGCAATCTCAATTTCCTTCCATTCGGTGCAGGTAAAAAATTTGATTTTGAGAAATATTTTTCTTTTGACGCAAGGTCTATAATAACAATCTAAGAGAGACGCTGTAAATTTAGCACACTTAAATCACAATTTAAAAAAATTGGGAAATTTTCGTTTAAGTAAAGCAAAATTTTTTATTTCCTTAATTAAATCCGAAGTTCCAAAAAAAAAATGTTTTTACCCACAGTTCCCACTTGTCTATGTCACTTGTGTCCACCGAAGGTGTCCATTGGGAAAAGCATGCTGGATTCTGCGAATTTTCTGGCAAACTGGCCGAGGTTCGTCTTAAGGTTCAGCCCGAAAATTTTCTGAGGTAATTTTTTCAATTGATGTATTTTTCCAGAATTATAGATAACTTTTCACGTATAGCGGGATTTGTTTTCTTTAATTAAATTAGATCTTAATAAGTTAAAATTTTACTTGGCAGGAGTATTACATCCATTTACATACAGGATCCATACATCCATACAGGAGTAAAACATCCATTTGGCGCAAAAATTAAATTTTAAATTTTAAACAAATGCTGTTAAGGACAGAAATATTTCTCCCTATTCTCAAATTCAATTCAAAACTCCAGAATATTTTTAAATATCTATTCCTGAAGTCCACATCGCAATATTAATTTTGTTATTATTTTATAGAAATCTCAAAAGTATCATTCCGAAATATAAATCTGTTAATTTACTTTTTCTGTTCCTCAATCATTCATTTATGTAAATTTCAATTTTTCCCTACCATCCTAACTTTATTCCATTTGGCGCAAAAGTTAAATTTTAAATTTTAAACAAATGCTGTTAAGGACAGAAATATTTCTCCCTATTCTCAAATTCAATGTTTATTACATTTGGTGCAGCAATTCAAAAAGTAAATAAAGACATACTTTAAAAAAGAGAAAATGATTTATCACAAATAATTTTTTCATATCGGAAATTAATTCCAAAAAATCCAGTGTAAAATATTAAATATTTTAAATAACTCAAAACCAAAAAAAGGTACCAAAAAAATGCTTTGAAATATATTCATGACAGGATAATCTTTACGCCTAGTTTTATATTTTACCATGATTGCAAATAATTTATTTTTCCATTATTACAATTTTTTTCTGGTACTCAATCATTCATTTATGTAAATTTCAATTTTTCCCTACCATCCTAACTTTATTCCATTTGGCGCAAAAATTAAATTTAAATTTTAAACAAATGCTGTTAAGGACAGAAATATTTCTCCCTATTCTCAAATTCAATTCAAAATTCCAGAATATTTTTAAATATCTAATCCTGAAGTCCACATCGCAATATTAATTTTGTTATTATTTTATAGAAATGTCAAAAGTATCCGAAATATAAATCTGTTAAAAGAATATTTTTTAATTATTGTGGTCTTATCCAAAATTCTAAAATTTTCTCAAAAACTTAAAAGTCTAATTGCGCGTTTCATTTTTTCACGAAAAATATTTTAAAATCTTGAAAAAAAAATTTATAAATCAAGGAAAATAGTAAAAAAATTATTTCTTTTCGTAACTTGTTATTGATATAATTCTTAAAAATCCAGATGGCAATCTCAATTTCCTTCCATTCGGTGAAGGTAAAGAAATTTAATATTGAGAAATATTTTTCTTTCGACTCAGGACCTGTAATAACAAGCCAAGAAAAACGTTGTAAATTTAGCAGTATAACCATTGAAAAGATTGGCAAATTTTCGTTTAAGACAAAACATAATTTTTTATTTCTCTAATTAAATCCATTCCAATAATAAAAAAATTTATTTACGCACATAATTCCCACTTGTCTATGTCACATGTCTTCACCGTAAATGCCATTGGGAAAAGCATGCGGGATTATGCGTATATTCTGGCAAACTGGCCGAGGTTCGATTCACCGTTCAACCCGAATTTTTCCTGAAGTAACTTCTTCAATTGATATATTTTTCCAGAACTATAGATAATTTAACACGTATTTATTCCATTCGCAGCGGGATTTTATTACTTTAATTAAATTGTAACTTTATTAGTTAAAATTTTTATTGTCGTATGATCACAATTTGGTGCAGCAATTCAAAAAAAATCAAGACATTTTTAAAAGAGAGAAAATTGCATTATCACAAAGTATTTTTTTATTTCCGAAATTAATTCCAAAATATCCAGAGTTAAAAATAAAATATTTTTTATACCTCGTAACCAAAAAATGTACCTATAAATAGCTTTGAAGTATATTCATGACAGGAAACCTTTTACGCCAAGTTTTTTATTTTACCATGATTGCATATCATTTATTTTTACATGATTACAATTATTTTTTGTTCTCCAATCATTTATTTGTATAACTTTCATTTTTTCCTACAATCGTAACTTTATTCCATTTGGCGCAAAAATTAAATTTAAAATTACAAAACAATTGCTGTTAAGGACAGAAATAATTAATTGATTTCTCATATTCAATCCAAAATTCCAGAATTTTTTAAAATATCTAATTCTGGAGTCCACATCGCAATCATAATTTTGTTATTACTTCCGAGAAATCTTAAAAATAGCATTCCGAAAGTCTCTTGTAATATTGAAATATTTTTTATTTAGTGATTATATTTATATTTAATTTATAAATATATAAATATTTAATGTAAATAAAACCTTATCAATAATTTAATGAAATCAATAAATGAAAAAAATTTTATAAATCTAGGAAAATATTTCTATTCGAAACTTGAAATTGATATAATTCTCCAGAATTCCAGATGGCAATCCAATGGCAACCTTTTCGTTCTCCAGTCATTTATTTATATCAATTTCAATTTTTTCCTACAATCGTAACTTTATTCTTTTTTGGCGCAAAAGTTAAATTTAAAATTACTTAACAATAGCTGTTAAGAACAGAAATAATTAATTGATTTCTCAAATTCAATCACTAATTCCAGAATATTAAAAAAAAATCTAGCTCAAGAGTCCACATCGCAATCATTATTTGTTATTACTTTCGAGAAATCTCAAAAATAGCAATCCGAAATACTCTGTTAAAGAAATATTTTTTATTTAATGTGGCCTTATCAATAATTCGAAAATTTTCTCAAAAACTTTTAAAGTTAAATTTAGGTTTCATTTTTCACGAAAAATAAAATAAGTGTTGAAAAAAAGTTTATAATTCTAGGAAATTCCCACCCACACAGCAAATTTACCCACATAATTCCCACTTGTCTATGTCACTTGTGTTCACCGTAAATGCCATTGGGAAAAGCATGCAGGATAATTTGTATTTTCTTGCAAACTGGCCGAGGTTCGATTCACGGTTCAGCCCAAATTTTTCCTGTGGTAACGTTTTCAATTGATATATTTTTCCAGAATTATAGAGAATTTTTCACGTATTTATTCCATTCGCAGAGGGATATCATTTCTTCAATTAAATTGGATCTTCGTAAGTTAAAATTTTTGTTGGCGTATTATCACAATTTTTATTACATTTGGTGCTGCATTTCAAAGAGAAAATCAAGACACCTTTAAAAAAGAGAAAAGATCTGGATCACAACGAATTTTTTCATATCGGAAATTAATTCCAAAAAATCCAGTGTAAAAAATAAAATATTTTTAAAAACTCAAAACTAAAAAAATGTACCAAAAAAATGCTTTGAAGTATATTCATGACAGGAAACTCTTTACGCCAAGTTTTATATTTTACCATGATTGCAAATCATTTATTTTTCCATGATTACAATTTTTTTCTCTTCACCAATCTTTTCCAATAAACCAAATCCAAATTTTTTTTTCCAATTTCCAATCAATCCAACAAAATTTTCCAATAAAAAATATCCAAAAACAAAAAAAAAACCAAAACAAAAAAAAAACAAAAACCAATAAAACCAAAAAAACCAAAACAAAATTTATGTAAATTTCAATTTTTCCCTACCATCATAACTTTATTCCATTTGGCGCAAAAATTAAATTTAAAATTTTAAACAAATGCTGTTAAAGACAGAATTATTTCTCTTTATTCTCAAATTCAATTCAAAATTCCAGAATATTTTTAAATTATCTATTCCTGGATTTCACATCGCAATATTAATTTTGTTATTATTTTATAGAAATCTCAAAAGTAGCATTCCGAAATATAAATCTGTTAAAGGAATATTTTTTAATTAATGTGGTCTTATCCAAAATTCCAAAATTTTCTCAAAAACTAAAAAATTTAATTGCGCGTTTCATTTTTTCTTGAAAAATATAAAAAAATCTTCAAAAAAATTTATAAATAAAGGAAAATAGTAAAAAAATTATTACTTTTCGACACTTGATATTGATATAACTCTTCATAAATCCAGATGGCAATCTCAAATTCCTTCCATTCCGTGCAGGTAAAAAAATTTTTATATTGAGAAATATATTTCTTTTGACGCAGGGTCTACAATAACATTCCAAGAAAGACACTGTAAATTTAGCAGTATAACTATCGAAAAAATTTTCAAATTTTCGTTTAAGACAAAACATAATTTTTTATTTCTCTAATTAAATCCGAACTTCCAATAATAAAAAATCACGGTTCATCCCGAATTTTTCCTGAAGTATCTTTTTCAATTTCATTTCATTTCATTTCTTTAATTAAATTGGATCTTCGATAGTTAAAATTTTTGTTGGCGTATGATCACAATTTTTATTACATTTGATGCAGCAATTCAAAGAAAAAATCAAGCCACTTAAAAAAAAGTGAAAATGCATGATCACAAAGTATTTTTTCATTGCAGAAATTAATTCCAAAAAATCCAATGTAAAAAATAAAATTTTTTTATTTACTCATAACCAAAAAAAATGTATCAGAAAAATGCTTTGAAGTATATTTATGACAGGAAAGTATTTACGCCTAGTTTAATATTTTACCATGATTTCAAATCATTTATTTTTCCTTGATTACAATTATTTTTTGTTCTCTAACAATTCATTGGTCATATTTCAATTTTTCCCTACAATTATAACTTATATATAAATTTATTCAGTTAGGACAGAAATATTTCTCTCTATTCTCAAACTCAATTCAAAATTCCAGAATATTTTTAAAATATCTATTCCAAGGTTCCACATCGCAATAATAATTTTGTTATTACTTTCGAGAAATCTCAAAAAATCGCATTCCGAAATACTCTGTTAAAGAAATATTTTTTTTACTAATGTGGTCTTATCAATAATTCCAAACTTTCTCAAAACCTTTAAATATAAATGCTATTTTCATTTTTTCACGAAAAATAAAATAAATCTCGAAAAAAAAATTAATTAATCTAGGAAAATATTTCTATTCGAAACTTGAAATTGATATTATTCTTCAGAAATCCAGATGGAAATCCCAATTTCCTTCCATTCGGTGCAGGTAAAAAAATTTAATATTGAGAAATATTTTTCTTTTTACGCAGGGTCTATAATAATAATCCATGAAAAACGATGTAAATTTAGCAGCATAACAATTTAAAAAATTGGCAAATTTTCGTTTTAGATGTATTGTTAGAGGTCGATGGTATGAAACTTTGTAACTTCAAATTTATCAAATTACATCAAAGAGTCACCATGGCCATGCTCACAATAGTTTATTACCTATTGTATACCTTATTGTTCACAATAGCGATGGGCACAGTTCAAGTAATCGAGTACCCGACGTAATATCATAAGGATGGCAGATTGATAATCGAGTACATGATTACCCGGATACCTTGGGTACTCAAATGAGCACCAGGGTACCGGTCTCATATAGGCACCGGATACCGTTACGTGATTAATCGAATTGCATGGGAGAATACCCGAGTGTCGTGATGGAGATGGTATATTCGCACTGCAACTGGTGTGGGTGAATACCACAGAATACGAGTACCCAAATGTTCTGTTGGAATACGCGGGCGAGAACCGAGTACCACTCAGTCAACCACCTCGACCGAGTAAATACTCGAAGACTGGACTAACTAACTATGAAACTAACGTCGATTCCCCTCACCCATGCTTGGGGTGACTCGTCGGTCATAGTATAAGAAAGGGTCTTACTTACTTACTTAGGAAAAACTTACCGTCTTGAAGGTTCTCACTCATGTATTCTCAAGGTTATTTGCATGGCAACGGCATTAACAATATGCATCCTAAAGAATATCCAGGTATTATTATTTGAGGGCGCACGTATTCATGTACTCGTCGGGGTACCGTCCAATAATGTATTAAAATATGGACGTTAATAAATTATTACGCGTTGAATAAAAGTTTTTTTTAATTGAGCTTGTTAACCGGCGTAACGATAACACGCTGAATGTATCTAGCGACAGTTACGGTATTTACAGTAATTATGTAAAGTTTATATTAGAGGTTTTGTCATATGTATTATTTTTGTCTCAAATTGAATTCGAAATGTTGAATTCGAAGTTTAAAAAAGCTAATATTAGTAAAGTTACTAACTTACGGCGTAGCGCTACTTATTTTTTTCACCGTTCGGGTACTCGATTACCAGTGAGTGCACACATTTGGCCCATCCCTATTTCACAAGCAAATTTAAATAAATCTAATGTTAGTGAAGTCGTAACTTTCGGCGTATTTTTTTGCCGGTCGGGTATTTGATTACCAGTGAGTATTTGGCCCATCCCTACTTCACAAGTCACAGCAGTCATTACTCTCAGCCAAACCAGAGACTCTTTCCTTTCTATTCTTCGTGCATTCCTTCGTACACTCCATGCACTCTTTCTCAACTATTTTTCGTGTATTCGCACAATCGTCAATGTCTATCAAGAGCTCACACGTTGCAGAGACACACAAATCGCTGGGAAAATACTTAACACTGAAGTTCACAGATATTTGTGACGAATGATGAAAGTCCGATTCTCTTCGAGCTTAAACTTTTGGTCTTTATGCGTGAATGTAATTCCTCATTGCCTTGTGTCCTGGAGAGCAGTAATTACCACTCGTCATCACCCTAAATAGACTATGGTAACAGCCATAATTCCATCGACACAAAGAAGAAATGCTTACATTCCAGTTACATTCTCACGGTTCTGTGTTGAATTCGAAATCCTAAAGCGTCATTTTTCTTCAGCACACATTTTTCCAACTGATGCTCAAGTTCTTATATGATTTTCTCTGGGTGACACTTCATGCCAATCATTTATCATTTGGGACAGTAAATGGCAGACACATATTTTTTTGTGGATTCTCACACTTGAATGCTTTTGAAAACTCCTTCGAATTAAAAACAATATCCTTTACCCTGTAAAGTAGTCAATCATATATTATTAGTGCTCTCCCTTTGCAACTAATGATTCAAACATTCCCTTGAGAAATACGAAAAGCACTCACCTCATAAATTTTGGTAAATGTTCACCTTCAAATAAAGATATGGCAGAGTCGAACGCAGATGATTTAGTGCAAAAGTTCTGGAATAAAACCAAACATACATTTAAATAAGAATGTGTTCTACAGAAATAAATATATATTTATAACGTGATACCGAGGAAAAATCTTACATCTAAACAAGAATTTTATCTGATGATTTAGAAAATTTTGGGTTCTCCCCGCGCATATAAGTGGACAGTGAGTATTTGCATTTAAGTGGCCAGTGAGTTTCGCCTGCGTCATAAAGTATCATAAGGTGGGATTCGGACCACGCAAACGGGGGAAGAACGCGAAAAACTATATTACGAGAAAACCGTGGAAACAGCAATGCATGCATGCATGACCTAATATTCATGACTTGAGAAAACGTCAATTTTCTTCAGTGGTGGATGGATGGCAGACATACATTTTTTGTGGGTTCTCACACTTAAATACATTTAAAAACTCCTTCGAAATAAAATTGCTAATTTAATAATTTAATAAATTTTTAATTTAATTTAATTTAATTTAAAAAAATTTAATAAATAAATAATAAAAAACTAATATTATGTATCATTATTTTTATTTTTAGGCTTAGGCCTAAAAGTTCAACTAATTCAAGTTTTTTTTTTTGTGGATAATTGCGCATCTTTTCAAGCATCCAAAATGAGATTCTGCTTTAATTTCTTTCTAACCCTGCCTTTCTCTTCCGAGATTACAATTCCACCACTTTTCCACTTCCATATCCCTCTGGCTCAAAACCCATTTGGTCATCCCCTCCTCTCCTCATCCTCTCCCCAAAACACACTTATCCTCACGTTTTCCTCTTATCCTTTTCCTTTAAAAAAAATGCTTAGTCGACTTTCCCCCTTCACCGATCTCTATTATTCTTCTGTCTTTACCCTTTCCGCCTTCACTTTTTTCTGCCGTCTTCCTTCATCTCAACGCCGGGATTATTTTTTTAAAAGACAAACTAAACTATTTTTATAAGTATGCCCGGTTGACTCACTCCAAAAAATAAATTAGTCACCATCTGAACTTCATACTTCCTCCGAGGCTTTAAAAATAAACCACGACAGTATTATTATTATGAAATTAAAAATCTCGCATATTTTCGGTAAGGGATGATTATAAATTGAAATTACTTCCATTAAGCACTCGAATAACACAAGGCCAGTTTTGCAACCAGCAGTCCCGCGCGCATTACAATAGAGCATTTACATGAGCTGCATCAATTAAAAATATAAATTCTGAAAAAAGTGCCTTTATAGGACAAACTTGAATGAAATCAAACAATCAATGAAAATAAGAAGATCGTATTTCACACTAGCAAAACCAAATAAATACAACAATTTTACTGAGTCCAAAGTGGTATAAGAGCAACAATATTAACTTAGAACAGGACAAAAACCAGTTTTGACTACAATAACTACTGTCAATGGAACCAAATACATGTGATACGCACGTGTTCGAGGCTGAACGCAGTTCTGTAGAATATTAGAATATTGGAATCATTTATCTGGAGGATCTTTAATCTTTAATGGAGGCAGGACTCTTCAGAGACACATTAAATTGATAATTTGTCAAATCAGCCACCAGGATTACATTACATAAGTTATATAAGATGGATCAACATGTTATAATGCATTTAAATCGGAGGCGTGAACTTAATTACTGCTCAAGCACAAATCTGAAATACGTGACATGGTCTTTACTGGATGGAATTACAATAAAATACAAAAAATACAAAATTCATAAAACTGGACTAAATATTGTGTCATAAGAGTTTAAGAATTTAAGAATTAAGAAATTAAAGATATAAGTCCCTATATTTAATCCCAAAAAGACATGTACGATCATACTCTGGATATCCAGGAGGTACGAAGACCTAAATGAACGTTCGTGCTGCTCAGAAAATTGGCATGCATGACCTATTATGTATCATTATTTTTATTTTTAGGCTAATGAGTCACACTGAGCTAAGATCTAAGCTAAAATCATTACAATAAAATACAAAAAATACAAAATTCATAAAACATTAAAACAAAATCATTACAAAAAGTTACATAAATTAGCATTAAATTATATTTTTCACCTGAGCGAGGGAGAGGAAAAAGAGCTGCTCTGGTTTCATGGGAGTCCAAGGAAGTTCCTCCAAACTGGCGCTTAAATTTGCTGAACTCCATATTGTTTCGTATGCGAGATGAGCTCCACCAATGTCAACTAAACGCTCGTTCAAAGATAATTCAGGATTCAACTGTGGGAAGCAAAATATTTATTTCCGTATTATACATTGAAAAGTTTTTTGCATTTTAAAACTTAAATTATATATTCCTCTGTAATTAGTAAATTAACTGTAAATTAGTAAATTAATTAGTAAATTAATTCCTCTGTAATTAGTAAAACAACTACCAGGTAACATTTTAAACCTTAAATTATAATAAACCTCTGTAATTAGAGCTTGTCAATACGTTGATAAATTTATGTTACAAAGCTGCATTACACAAGAAAAACAAAAAGCTGCATTAAACAAGAAAAACAAAATAAATACAACAATTTTACTGGATTAGATATTGTGTTATAATACTGGACTTTAGTTAAACTAGTTCGAGTGAAACTCATATTTTTTCTTATAGTCATATAGAATACACCACGCCTCAGCACAATTGTTCATAGAGATGTCCAAATTCATGTTCAAAGAAATTGTGATTTGGTTATTCATTTCCTGAAAAGTAATAAACTATATCTAAAAATACTCATTGCGTTCGCTTACTCACACTGTAGGAAAATTCGACTCCTGAATCGGTGACTTGAGTAACCGTCGCCTTAGCCTGTTCCATTACACATTCAACTGTTTTATTGATTGCTGCAATGGAGCCAACAGAAAATTTGTTGTCCTGTTGGCCTTTGGGGTCATACTTCACACCTGTGAGGAAATATTAAGTGAATATTGTGCTTGAAAAAAATTGGATTGAACACCAAACTCAAGTAGACGGAATTACTCATTAAAGATAATTGAAGATGAAAGAAAAATCAATTGATGACAAGAATAGTCAGTTACTAGGAAAAAATACATTAAAATATGAACAACGGATTAGCAGAGTATAGAAACAGAAGAATATAAAAAATAATTAAGAATTAATATAATATAATTTATGTACAATTAAAGTTTTCTCTATATTTAATCACAAAAAAAAATTCTTAAAAAGATGTTTTTGGTCAATCAACTACCAGTTAACATAAATTTACATTTTAAACCTTAAATTAATTTAACCTTAAATTCTTCTGTAATTCTTGTTAATAATAATAATTGGAAAAATCTTAGCATTCGATGATAAAATCTGCAGGCGTAGAGGTTCTTCCCGCGCATATAATGCCTGCGTCATAAATTATCATAAGGTGGGATTCGGACCACGCGAACGGGGGAAGAACGCGAAAAACGAGAAAACCGCGGAAACAGCAATGCGTGCATGCATGACCTATTATGTATCATTATTTTTATTTTTAGGCTAATGAGTCACACTGAGTTAACAGATCTAAGCTAAAATCATTACAATAAAATACAAAAAATACAAAATTCATAAAACATTAAAACAAAATCATTACAAAAATATTACAGAAATATGAAAACTTTGTGAACTTTGTTCTGTTATCACCTCTTGTGTCAAATTGAATCATGAGCAATCATGAATCCCAGCCCAGACATTTGAAAATTTTAGATACCATCAGTAAAACATGAGAAACAGTGTCGTAATAGCCAATGTTTCCTTGGCATAATCTATGGCGTTAAAAATAATTATATAAAAATGTTTGTCATATTTAAAAAAATTAATTTTAAAATAATTAAATTAAATTAAATCAGTTTTTTGAGAAAACGCAATAATATACATTAAATTACTACGATAAAAAATTTATTTGCTATTTTCAGCGAGGGTAGTCCTCGCTGAGAAATCATCACGACCAGTAGCAACTACCAGGTAACATTTTAAACCTTAAATTATATATTCCTCTGTAATTAGAGCTTGTCAATACGTTGATAAATTCATGTTACAAAGCTGCATTACACAAGAAAAACAAAATAAATACAACAATTTTACTGAATTAGATCCTTAACAATATGTTATAAGAGCATTTAAGAATTTAAGAATTTAATAATTTAAGAATTAAAAAATTTAAGATACAAGGGATGATATCACATAATTGAGTTAACACAATTAACATAATGAATAATAATAACAAATTAAAATAAAATATTAAACATTCATTCAATCCAAATGTGTACGATTAGACGGAATTACTCATTAAAGATAATTGAAGATGAAGAAAAAAGCAATTAATGACAAGAATGGTCAATTACTAGGAAAAAATACATACTCAGCTAGATACGGGATTTAATATTGAGTGTTATTATTATATTTATTAATAATATAATTAATATTATTAATATAATAATATAAATATATTAAAGTTTAATTTTTGTTTTTTTCAATTTTGGCTCATTAGAATAATTCTTTTTTCCTCGAACGAGTAAATTGTTTATTTTTATTTATATAATAAAGTAATATTATGTTAATATGTAAAAATAAAATATGAAAAATAATGTAATGAGTAAATAAAAAATTTTACTGTATGTATACTTCACACCTGTGAAGGATAGGAGGAAACAAACATAATAACTTGTGCTTGAAAAATTTTTCCTTGGTTATTTTGTTTACTTACTTGCTTACTATTAAATATCTGGCTTGGACTTTTCTTAAAAAAAAAGCTTTATGATGAACCTAATGATTACGCCAGTTAATATAAATATAATATAACAATCGTTAAAAATAATTATATAAAAATGTTTGTATTTATAATATTAATATATCATAATTAATTATATCATAATTATCTTAACGTGGAAATAAAATTTGAAAGGAATTAATTACCTTGATTGTGTCTGTGTGATTGTGTGATGAAAACATAATTATTGCATGCAAAATCCATCTCATAGATTATTATATTGTGCGAAATACGCACTGTGAGAAATAACGGGCAAATAAATACTCACCCACAGAATTTAATCCACACTATTATTAAATATATAGTTATATATATTTTTTATATAATAGATATGTCATAGATAATAGAATATAATTTTATTAAAACAAAATCATTACAAAAATAATACAGAAATATGAAAGAATTGTGAACTTTGTTCTGTTATCACCTATTTTTATATCAAATTGAATCATGAGCAATCATGAATCCCAGCCCAGACATTTGAAAATTTGAGATACCATCAGTAAAACATGAGAAACAGTTTCGTAATAGCCAATGTTTCCTTGGCATAATCTTTGTCGTTAAAAATAATTATATAAAAATGTTTGTATTTATAATATTAATATAAAATATATTCTATTATATCTGGTTAAATTGAAATTTGAAAGAAATTTTCCGTAACCATCATCTGTGGTGAAGCCTTCTGAAGAGGGTGTTGGATACACCAGCCGAGTAAAGATTTAAGGGATGAGGATTTGGGAGGTGACGTGTATTATGGGCAAACATAATACAGAAATATGAAACAATGTCGTAATAGCCAATGTTTCCTTGGCATAATCGTTCAATCAATAATTCAAAATTCGACTGCTTATATATTTTCCCGGCGTAACGATCTAAACCAACGATAACCGAACAACACATTTTCATGAAATTACCCCCCGTAGAAAGTTCGAGTGGAACTTTCTACTTTATTTATTATTTATTATTATGGTATTATTAATAATTTATTATTATGGTTACACACTCACGCATACATTCTCTCTCGGTACCTTTTCATTAAGTCTATGGCGTTTTCCGGATATTTGAGGGCAAAACAATATTGACGGAAAATAAGCAGCATAGTAGGTAACAAACATAATACAGAAATATGAAACAATTGTGAACTTTGTTCAGTTCTCACCTGTTGTGTCGAATTGATGCCATATCTCATGAGCAATCATGAATCCCAGCCCAGACATTTGAACATAAAGAGGGTAGTCCTCGCTGAAAAATGGCTTCATCATCCTTCCATAAGGAATAACTGTGATGAAAACATAATTATTGCATGCAAAATCCATCTCATAGATTATTAATACATTATTATATTGTGCGAAATACGCACTGTGAGAAATAAGGGGCAAATAAATACTCACCCACAGAATTTAATCCACGTATCACAACTCCCTGATCTCTGAAGGGTAACAGGAAATGAGACCATCTGTAAATGTTTAAGAGAACCTAATAAAATTTGATATAAATTACCCTTTCTTTTTTTCTTTTTTTTTCTTTTTTTTAATTTTACCTTAGTCAGTTTTACATCAGTAAATCATGAGAAACAGTGTCGTAATAGCCAATGTTTCCTTGGCATAATCGTTCAATCAATAATTTAAAATTTTCAAGGCCACTACAAATCATTTTTAATTCAACATTCTGATCGTTCAATTTAATGTCATTAAAATTTCGGTTCTAAAAGTTATATAAAAAACACACCGAACATTATGGGAGTTTATCGAGTGGAACTCATATTTTTTATTGTGGTTACACACTCACGCATACATCTCGGTACCTTTTCATTAAGTCTATGGCGTTTTCCAGATATTTGAGGGCAAAACAACATTGACGGAAAATAAGCAGCATAGGAGCAAACAAACATAATACAGTATGAAATATTAAACAATGTCGTAATAGCCAATGTTTCCTTGGCATAATCGTTCAATCAATAATTCAAAATTCGACTGCTTATATATTTTCCCGGCGTAACGATCTAAACCAACGATAACCGAACAACACATTTTCATGAAATTACCCCCCGTAGAAAGTTTTATAATATTAGAAACAAAATTGTGATTTTTGAAGTCTTGTTTCCCTCAAAAGTTGCCTTCGCGCTGATTGTTATCTAAAAACCGATGGATAGCAAGTTACCAAAATTTTCTCGGTAAGCTCATTCGATCTTAAGAATTTCACGACGCTTTATGATGCATCTCAAAGAACCGAATGATTAAGTCAGTTGTGAATAACATAACTGAACGCAAAATAGAGGAAAAAGTCCCCAGAGGAAGACCCGGGAATAATTTCGCGGAGCAAAATGAAGAGATACCAGGAGGTAGGGGAACTAACATAAGATAGGGAAGGGCTGTAGTCAAACAACATTAGCAGCGATTTTCCATAATTTCTCAGTGAAATCATTAGATTAGGATCAATCGATTAACATGGTAGTAATATTTCTGTAAATCTGTAAATGTTTCCCTACCTCTGTAAACCTGTAAATGTTTATAGATATAAAGTATCCCTCGGTCTATGGCGTTTTCCAGATATGTTTTGTTGGCTGCTACTTAAAATGATACAAAGTTAAGAATGGTCTCAGCAGGTCCTGAAATGCTACTTACGATGGATAAAAGTTTTTATTTTTTTTTAAATTTTAAATACCATTTCATGTCTATAATAATTGTCGAACGATTTCACAAAGTCCTTCCTGGTTTTTAATCCTGAGCACAGCAGTTCTCTTTTTCCCCAGAAGTCGTTCATGGGAAAAAGAAAACTGCTGTGCTCAAAGAAATTAGCACTACAAACCAGGAAATAGCATGCGAAAACATTCGTGTGGAGCGTAGAAACGGAGCGTATGCATGAACCATGGGAATAGCTGACCAGAAAGACTAGAAGCCTTCGATACCAGGTGCTGGAGGAGGATGCTGAAGATAAAGTGAACGGACAAAATAAGGAATGATGAAGTGTACAGAAGAGTGGAAGAGAAAATAATCATATGTAACACCATTCAGCCACCACCATGGGTTTGTGAATAACATAACTGAACGCAAACTAGAGGAAAAAGTCCCCAGAGTGAAATCATTAGATTAGGATCAATCGATTAACATGGTAGTAATATTTCTGTAAATCTGTAAATGTTTCCCTACCTCTGTAAACCTGTAAATGTTTATAGATATAAAGTATCCCTCGGTCTATGGCGTTTTCCAGATATGTTTTGTTGGCTGCTACTTAAAATGATACAAAGTTAAGAATGGTCTCAGCAGGTCCTGATGCAGGAAGAAAGACCCGGGAATAATTTCGCGGACCAAAATGAAGAGATACCAGGAGGGAGGGGAACTAACATAAGATGGGGAAGGGCTGTAGTCAAACAATCTTAGGATTGAAAGGTGAATGAATGAAGTAATTTCCATACCTTTTTACCGAAAGATTTATAAAATAAGTTCGAAAACAACTCGGCTTGAAAATGTTCTTTTAGATTGCCTCTGGCTTTCTGTTTCATTCTTCCCTTAGGTCTGGAGGAGTCATCCGAGGTAATATGATCGCTGTGGGGCATATTTCAAAGACTGCTACCCACTGATATATAATTATAAAATCCATTACCAGAATTATAATTATAAAGTATTATCTTTTAAATTATAATTATAAAGTACTTAGGGTATCCTAATACCTACATCTATCCTCTGCCTCCTCATTTCATCCTTGGCTTAGCTGAACCACCTCTAGACTTGAAATGTACTTGATCTACTCGAAATTACTAGTTATATAAAAAATTGAAATAACTCACATTTGTTCAGGCTCAAACGGGTTTTTCTTGTATACCGCATACATTCTCTCTCGGTACCTTTTCATTAAGTCTATGGCGTTTTCCAGATATGTTTTGTTGGCTGCTACCTAAAATGACAGAAATGAATGATATCATATCATTTCATCAATGTTTATTCTCCAGCAACACTGAGATAGCACCCTTTAGCCACATTATGCAAATGGGTGACTTTTTTCATCTCCTTGAAAGTAAAATAAAAGAAATTCAGTAATAAAGGATAGGAAAATGTTTCCAACAGCTTAAAATATTAGTATCTACATAAATTTTTCTTGTGTAGAATTACTAGTTGTGAATTTGTCTTCCAAAAATAAATAATGTTAATTTATGGGCTAGGTATAAAATTCTTTTTAAGCCCAAAGAGATACTTTTTTGCATAATGCTCTCAGGTCAATTGTATGTACTCAAGTGTTATAAATATGTTGAAAGTTTTGGCGCATGAAATGAGATACTGACCGTTTCATACTGAGCTTCCAAGTATGACTCCTTCATGAATACAGAAACACCACCATCAGCAACAAGTTTCAAATTTTGGAGCTGTGGATCAGATTATTCACAAGCTTCATTACATGTTATCACTTATACATTTGGAAAAGCAGAGTATTAGAAACTAGAAGCAGCAGAAATGTGGAAACAAAGATGAGCTGGATAGACAGAAAAACTAATGACGAAGTGCTTGCTTTAGTGAAAGAGAAGAGGTCCCTCTTGAATATAATTAAGGAAAGGAGACCGAAGCTTTCATGTATATGTATTTCAAGGACATGTATAACGGCACAACAGTTTTCTGACCAATATTTTGAGGGAAAAGTACATGAGGAAAAAACTCAGGACTTCTTACTTTAAAACGATATATCGTCGAATATATTCACGGAATTGGAGCTGCAGACAAATGGAAATATGAAAAACAGAAATGATGCAATGCAAAAGAAAAACAATAAAACCAATTTTGATCATAAATATTTGTTTTTTTGTTATTGTTAGGCCATAAATATAAAATGCAGCCCTTTTATATTTTGCTCGTTATAATTTTAGCAGTTTCTGACTGACATTTTTAGATTTTTAATATAATATTATAATAAAATATTATTATAGTAAATTACAATGAAATTATTACAAATTAAAATCATAGAATACAATAAAATAAAAATAATATTATAATAAATTTTTATACTAAATATTTTATTATATAAATATAAAAATTAATATTATGGTAATAATATTAATAATAAATTTAAAAAATAAATGTTAGAAAATGCCAACATTGTTTCCATTCCATGTCTGTCCTTTTGCTAGCCAGTCATACTTACGATTTACATACAGCCAGTCCTCTTTGCGTTGAGAATAAATTTGGAATAGAGAATAAAAGAATATCTACCGTGCATGCAACACCAGCCGTTGCCTTGAGCAGCTTCTCATAAGTTATGGCGGTCAGTTCCAACACATTTTCACTAGACATGGCTACAGTGACAAGGCATCGCCTTTAGTGAATGAATATGGCTTAACTGAACCACCTCTAGACTTGAAATGTTGAACTCTAGACTTGAAAAACCATCTACTTGAAATTACTAGTTACATAAAAAATTGAAGTAACTCACATTTGTTCAGGCTCAAATGGGTTTTTCTTGTATACCGCATCTATGGATATCCGTGGATATCTAATCTATCAAACCTTATTAAGTAGGTAAATAGGCTACACGTACGATGTAGCCTATTTACCTACACCATGTAGCACCAAGGATTGGAATACGAATAATTTTCGCCCCTTCAATTTCAATTCAATTCAATGCCAGGCTCTCTGGAGGGAAGGCCAGGTCTGAGGCCATGGAAAGAGAGTCTGATTCCGATATTTTTATCGGCCCAGATATTTTTATCTGTCCCGATATTTATCATCCCGATCTTAGTTATCGGTATCACCAATTAACGATATTTAAAATTATCGTAATCCGATATTGAATTATCAATATCGCCCAGGCCTAGTCCCACCGAAAGCCCGACCAAAGACGAATTGGCAGAGGCCGAGCTGGCAGAGGGAGATGGGACGGTCCTGGAAGAACGGTTGGCCAGGTGGTCGGATGAGGGGGCATACCACCAGGTCACATAGTATGACTGTCTTTTTTATTACTTCCATATACAATATGAATTCTGAGATGCCCGTAAAAACAACTTGGAAACATCGCCTAAGGTCAGACTTCGTTCAGTCAATAGCCAGATCAGCCCATATAAATTATATTGCATGCTAACACTGTTTTAATGTGGAAAATATGGGGTGAATTTTGCTATATTTACTATTGCAACAAAGACAATTTCACTGTGATTTTTTATGCATGTTTAGTCATTCAGAGACATTCAGACTTTTAATAAGTAGTGCTCTTAAGTGCAGGTCCGTGAAATGCCATCGGACAAAAATGAACCAACTGCATTGTTTCGCATTTTGTTATAAATAAAAAATGAAGTCGAAGAAATGAATATATATAAGAACAAACCTTTTCAAGTGCTAAATTTTGGGAATTTGTGTCCTCCCAATGTAGTTTACTTATTTCTAATTTCAATGTCATCAGTATCTCTTGAAACATAGAATGTATCTGCAAAATAAGAATTATGTATAAGTACATTTGATAAAAATCATAATAATAGTACATGTTATGTGATTCAAGCAATGAGGAACTAAAGGCGATTTCTAATTACCAGAAATAATATGAATTCTGAGATGCCCGCAAAAACAACTTGCGGTACCTAAGCCAGATTTACGAGGGTTGCTATATATATATATATATATATATATATATATATATATATATATATATATATATATATATATATATATATATATATACATATATATATATATATCTGGCCTTGGCGACAATAAGTGTAGCCAGGCGCTATCTGACGTTTACATTGGAAACTTTACATTGTTGAGCATAACCTTGTTCAGAACATTTTGTCATTTGAGGGCGAATTTTGTTGTTTAGAGTAACTTGAAAAATTTATCTCGGGCAAACGTGGATTATCAAGGCAGGAGTGCATCGATGAACTTAATTCTTTATTCGGCGATAAAGCACCATCCTACCGCACTGTAAAAAACTGGAAAACGAATTCAAACGTGGCCGTCGCTCGCTCCAGGACGAACTCCCTGAAGGTCGTCCAAAATCGGTTGTTGTGCCAGAAAACATCGATGCTCTGCGTGAATTGATAAAGCAAGATCGTCATGTGACATATCGTGATTGAGGCATCTTTGGGTATGACAAGCATCAATAAGATATTGCATGATCATTTGACCGTAAAGAAGATTTTTTCGCGTTGTGTCCCGCATATTCTGACAAACGCTCAAAAGAAAGCTCGTGTCGAATGGTGCAAGGAAATGTTGGAAAAATACATTCGAGGCGCGTCAAAGGCTTTGATCATACAACCTACACAGGTAATGAAACATGGATCTATGCATATGAGTCCGAGACAAAACAGCAATCCACTGTTTGGGTCTTCCAAGACGAGCCTAATCCAACAAAAGTTGTTCGCGGATGAAGCACATCGAAGCAAATGGTTGCCCGTTTCTTCGGCATTACCGGTCACGTGGCGACAGTGGCGTTAGAGTAGGACGGTCAATTCTGAATGGTACACGACATTGTTTGCCAGTAGTCTTCGGAGATATTCGAAAAAAGTCAAAGAAGAGGCGAATGATTCTTCATCATGTCAATGCGAGGCCTCACTCGTCGGCTAAAACAAAGGAATTTTTGACCGGGAAAAACATAGAATTGATGGGTCATTCGCCCTACAGCACTGATTTGGCACCCAATGACTTTTATTTATTTCCGAACATCAAAAACAAATTACGTGGTCAACGTTTTTCGAAGCGGTTGTTGAATTCAAAACGCATGTTTTCCTCAATCGGAGTGGAAAAAGTGCTTCGAAAATTGGTTCAAACGCATGCAAAAGTGTATTGATCCTCATGGAGAATACTGTGAAAAACAATAAAACCAATTTTGATCATAAATATTTGTTTTTTTGTTATTATTAGGCCAGAAATATAAAATGCAGCCCTTGTATATTTTGCTCGTTATAATTTTAGCAGTTTCTGACTGAAATTTTTAGATTTTCAATATAATATTATAATAAAATTTATTTATTATAGTAAATTACAATGAAATTAATACAAATTAAAATCATAAAATACAACAAAATAAAAATAATATTATAATTAATTGTTATACTAAATAGTAAAATATTATGGTAATAATATTACTAATAAATTTAAAAAATTAATTTTAGTAAATGCCAAAATTGTTTCCAGTTCATATCTCCATGTCTGTTCTTTTGCTAGCCAGTCATACTTACGATTTACTTGGCAACAATAAGCGTAGCCAGGAGCTATCTCACGTTTACATTGGAAACTTTACATTGTTGAACATAACCTTGTTTAGAACGTTTTGTCATTTGAGCGCGATTTTTGTTGTTTAGAGTAACTTGAAAAATTTATCTCGGGCAAAAAATGGAATTAGCTTGCATAGCCAGCGAAATCCTCTTTGGAATGAGAATAAAAGAATATCTACCGTGCATGTGACACCAGCCTTGAGCAGCTTCTCATAAGTTATGGCGGTCAGTTCCAACACATTTTCACTAGCAGGCAACAAGAGGGACACAACGAAGTAAGCCCAATTTCACTATTCGGCTCAAAAGTGAAAGGGATTGCCTCTGGTATTGTAGTTTGTCAGTATGCCAAGGCATTGATATCTCCTGCGGTACTAGCAAAAACGTGCTATTACTGACTGTTTTCCATTTTCCTTATTATTAATTATGATTTATTATTGATTAAATATGATTAATTAAATATTATTAATCCTTTTTTATGGAGGAAATTTCAAAAAGTATAGTCAGCATTACATGCCAGTTCTTATGGTTTTAATTTTGCTTACCATAGGAGGGAACTGTGTGATGTATGCGGTAAAAATATGTACCTATGATAATTTCTTTGATGGACTACTAAAAACATGTATAAATTTTGTAGCTGAAGTCCTGGTTACCCGATACATTAACCCGTACGTGTTCATGTACAAGTTCATGAACGAATTCATGAACCAAATAGAACAGGTTCTATTTCCCTGTTCAAGCGTTCATGAATTCGTACAAGTTGGTGTGGTTACACGGTGAATTTTCGCGTTCATTCACACATTCATACATTCGTACATAAACTCTTGTTTCATAAATCAGTCAAAGAAAAAAAAATTCTAATTATCGTGTAACCAGGGCTTAATACAATGATTTTTGCCACGAGAAAATTATCAGCCTAGACCGGGAATCGGGCCAAGGACCTTCGTATTTCCTTGCCAATGATCAGACCACTACGCAACCTAGGCTTTATGACGTTAATGGCAATTCAGAAGGATATGTTTGATCGCAAGAGCTTAACATCTGGTTCATATGTTTCCTTCCATTTGCCAATAGGATAAGAAATCTAATAATTGCATATAATAAAAATAATAAGAAATAAAAAATCTAAGAATAATAACGTAGTGATTTGCGTATTGGTCCAGAAAGCCAAGTCTGTCTGTGGATCAGCCATGGACCCAGGACAGCCCGTTTTTTTTCTCGTGACTCATTAATTGTATTTCACCACCGTACCACAAACCCACTTTTAAATTTTTAGATCAGAGCAGTCAAAGAAAAAAAATTCTTCGTAAATTTATTCACCTGTTGCTTCATTCCAAAGACATACCTTTGATTGAAAGGCTGAGAGTTGTGCGGGGTCATATGACTGAAGGAAGAGGGAAGAGGCAATCGGATCCATCAGTTCTTTGACCACACTCAAACAGTATCCCTTCCGATTGCAAGAACTGCGATTAACCACCAATCCATGATACAGCTCATGGACATACATGGCCATGAGAGCATTATTCACCCGCCTGAAAAAAATTCATCATTGATTGACTTGGTTGGTCAGAAATGGTTGGACTTTTAAAATTTTACACGCTGGAGATAATAAAGTAAAGATAAAATACAAAATGCACATCAACTCATGATTTTGAAACCAATTGAGGGAGCTTTATACGTTACTAATAAAAAAACACGCCTCGTGTTACAGTATATATTCAGAGTATACACTGCCCAAACCAAGAATAACCTTGTTAAAATAACCGTTAATGTACACCCGTCCATCCGCATAATTTGAGTCGGAATCTCTACCCATTGCGCTATATAGCATTGTGTTCTCCTGAGTTTATATAAGGCATGCTAAAAATAACGAATGAAATATAATTTATTACAGCAAAACGCTTTGATCATCTAACCAAACGACGACGATTTGGCAATCCGAACAGCATAAAAAATATGGCATTCAAAAAGTCGTAGTCTCTTCTTTTAAGTAATTTTCCGCACAACTACTTTGGACGACGAAGAGGTGATCTCCGAAGTGAGGCATACAGTTAATACAATGATTTTTGCCACGAGAAAATTATCAGCCTAGACCGGGAAATGCCCGATCCTGAAGTGCTGAAATATTGGAATAACCATGGAATTGAAATAATTGGAACCATGAAATAATTGCAATAATCACTAAAACAAAGATTGGAGATAATTTTTTCCCAAGTATGGATGAAATTTATGAATCCAGGAAACATATTGGCTGGATTTAAGGCGACTGGATTTTATCCTTTCAACGAGGACGCCATGTCGGACTACGCATACGGTCCGTCAAATCTAATATTCATCGAAATGGCTGAAATTGGAGAAATTTTGACAGGATTTGATGAGGATTACCACACTTTATTTTTAGATCAGAGCAGTCAAAGAAAAAAAAATCTTCGTAAATGTATTCATCTGTTTTATCATCATAATTGTACCTCTGAGAATTCGGTTGTCGGCTGTACGAAAGGCGAGATGTATCGAGAACATTCAAGCACACAAACAAGCTTTACTGAAGTGTTGAGCACAACGAAACTGAAAGTAAAGGAAAGGCAAGCCAAGACGTCCAGAAATCAACGCCAAAGCCCAAAGAATAACCAGGCGCTTACTCAAGACTGGATCGGAGGATAATGTTCACCAAAAAGGTGCAAATAAATTCTCTTTTAAAAACTTGAAATGAAGATAATGAATAGAACATTCTCTTAAAAACACTTGGTTTTTTCCTTTAAAAAATGGGCAAGAAACGAACTAAGATTCCAAATGACATCATGGCGCTTGCAGTTACGACGGCGAATGTTGTACCTCTAAAAACAGCCAAAAAATACGGAATCGCCAGAAACACCCTTATGACGTTGGTAGCGTCTCATGCACGTTCGTATCATGGTAATGAGTTTCAAAGGCGGTTTAGAGCGGTAGCGCCGGTATGTGATGTAAACTATAAATAATAACAAAATCATAGTAAATAACTGACGAAAAATTGCAAATTACCTTCTTTAAGGTTTTCTGCATAAAGCCAAAAAAATCTGGCAAAAAGAAGAAACTCTGCACTGGCGAGGCAGACCATCCGGGGACTAGTAGAATGCCTTGCCAATAATCTTCGCACTATTTGCATTGAGGACAGGGTGGCCGATATGAGGCTGCGCAGCATTTGCAAACATTATGTCCATGAAGATTGTGCAGATACAGATGCCAAATTTCGTGGAATTCATTTGTCCTGAATGCGACAGCTAAAATGTCTTGAAGTATTGGCATGAACTCTTTATTTTGAGAATTTTGCTTTCCTTCTAGTCCAACCCAAATCTTCAAAATACTCATCCACGACGGCGACAATATCTTGATTGAGATAATTTCATCTCAGGATAATTTCTTTTCCAGCTCTACAATTTTGATCCAAGGGAGTTCCAAATATTGTTTTTAGTCCTCTAGTGGGAAGAACCAAATTCTTCAAAATCCACGACTCATTCGTTCCATATGACCCAGTCAAGCTAACCGTTGGGTCTTAACAAATTTCGCTACGTCTCCACATCTGATAATATTTTCTATTTCAAATTTTATTTCAGTTATTTCACATTATTTCGCTCTTGAGCTCTAGAGCTCTAGAAGGGCGCACTGTCGGAATTAAGATCATGGCAGAATTTGTCAGTGTCAGAAAGTGTCAGAATTTGGGCTACGGGTCTTTTTTTTCTTACTGTTATTATTCTACACCGATATAAGTAAACGAAGCCGGTCTTTGGGCATTTTATAAGCAAACATAAAAATTTCAGATTCCTATGATTTATACTTTTCTAAATATTAATCATCAAACCTTAGCTTGTCAGAATATGGAACAGGTACCTTAGAATAAAAACTTTTTGTGGAAAAAAATGTGCGGAATTACTTTTTGGCCTACCCTCGTAGTTCATGGGTGGACTGTAAATATGAGTTTTATGAGTACATTAGCCATAATGTACTCTAGGCACTCAAATATGAGGCATTAAGTATAAGTACGCCCTTCCTCATTGTGCTAGTGACTACACTCCGAGAATTGGCCAATTTATACCTCATACTGACCAATGTTCCGTTCCCAATGAAATGTTTACAACTGATACTGACGTTTGCGACTACAACTAAATGCTGACGTTTGCGACTTATTTATTGACTTACCCTCGTATATTGATAAACTTCAATTGTATATTTCCAGGACTTATGAGCGGGATGTGACTGATTATCAAAGTTTAAAGCTATTTACCTGTCATCTATTTCATTTTGAAGTTTATCAAAGAAGGTAAGGAAAAATTTCTCGAAATAAACTTGGATTTCTGTTTCCTCTGCCAGGTCCTGTCCCAGCAGCATCTGAATGAGGTACCTCCAGTTAACCTATGAATGAAATTAAGAGGTTTAATTCAAGCTTCAGATTATCAGTAACACAATATGATGACATTCTGTTCAACAGCAGTTGATTTGTCGCTATAATTTGAAGTGAAATATTTATGTAATTTGTGATATTATATCGGATTCATTTGTTTACCACATAAGATTATTTTTAAGTTTTTTATTTGATTCCGTCAAAACCAAACCAGCCAAAGTTTGATCTATTTTGACCTAATTATTATCAATCAACTGAATGGGATCAACTTTCTGAAGAGACAGCCATCATCATGATTATATACACATGGAAACCTCACAACCGGTAACACTTACCACAGGAAACTTCTCCTCCATGTCTTTTATGGTGTACACGCGGAAATCCTTGGCCAATAAAGCTCTTCTCTTTTCTGCTGGACTGGGATCAACTTTCTGAAGACACAGCCATCATCATGATTATATACACATGGAAAAAGTGAAAAATTATTATCTTTAGTCAACGAGAAAGGAAGGGCATTACAACATCCAAATACAGTCATGGATACTTATACAGAACATGGAAAAGGGTTTATTGGTTTAACAAACCGATATTTCGAGGGCCATTCCATAAAAAAGGTTAATAAGCAATAAAATATGAACCTTCTGCCCGAAAATTATTTTTTATTTTTCAACATACTGTCCTTCCAGCTCTAACATTTTGATCCAGCGGAGCTCCAAATATTTTTGACCTTAAGGAGGAAGAACCCAAATCTTCAAAATATTCATCCACGACGGCGGCGACATCTTGATTTGATGATAAATTCATTCCCTGAATCAGATTTTTATATTTGAGAACCAAGGTCATTTTAAAATAGACGTAAGCCGTGGAACGTGGAAGATTCCCGCATTTTATAAAGATATTAATGTTTATTATATATATTTCTATAAAATCATTTCTGTAAAATCTGTAAAAATCTGTAAAAAATGTATATATAAATATATATATATATATAATTTATAATATAAAGATATTTATGTTGGCGTCAACCGTAAAAGATCGACAGAGTGTCGGAAATCTTCCTATTGCCTCGTTCAAGTCTCGGTATTCAATTTGAATGCGTGTTCGTCCCATGGTAACTTAATGACCACAATGAAAGAGAAGACATAGCTTAAAGTACAAAGAAGATAGTTTTTTGATATGAACTCTGCTTTTCGTGAAAATAAAAATAAAAACTTTGAATTTAACAGGAGGTTTTTCCACTGGTATGCCCAACTTTTATGTGAATGCATTCTTCACCTCCTGCAAAATGTGTGTTTGATTTAATTTTTAAGACGATATATTTCGATTAAGTATCGGTATATTTACAAGTCCAAGTTTAAAAGCTAAGAATTGTGAAAAACTATTGTTTAGTTCCCAGAAGTTTTCAACTGATGTCACACTTACATTCAGAATAACTAAAAGGAATTTTTCGCTGTGATTTTGTAGGATGTATTTAGCCAACAGTACAACGGAAGTGAAGAATCTAGTCATTATTATTAGGTTAGTATTAGTAGTAGGTATTATTTGGAAGAATACCTAGTGAAAAAAACCATGTATTTTTAATTTTAAGACTTTTACTTACCAACCCAGTTTCATTTAACAATAGGTCCGTATATATGGCGATGTCACTCATGAGATTTTGTGTCACGGTTTCATCGTCGTACTTAATTATATTGAGAGCCTCTATTGCTTCCGTGACTTCCTTGTTTACATAGTCTTCATACTTGCTCTGATGGGAGTAAATATGAGAAAGAATAAATAATAATTAACTGTGAAATAGTTACAAAAACTTATTCATTAGGTAACCAGTGCATAAAACTGGTGGTTAAAATAGACGAAATAATCAGGCAAATTTCCTACCAACATTTACTACATCGTCAGGTGCAATTGTTTGAATCATTGTGGTATATGGAGACTACTTCATCAAACTGAAGATTGACAGCCAAATTGTTTAACTCTACCCTTCCTTACTTTCCTATCGATAGCACGAAGGACGAATAAAAAGATGTAAGGCAAAAATATGCATTATCTGTTTGAAATTTAGGGCATGTAACTATTTTAACATTTGATAGAGCTGGTTTCCAGTTTTTTAATACTCGTATGTAGTTGTTTTTTCATGAATTGAAAGAGATTTCATTCATTCCGAGCCAATTACAAAGAGATATGAATCGGAGTTCACGACGAATTTATCGTTCGCCGGGAAATCATCAAAAAATATTTTACGATTATTACGATACAAAAAATATTCAGAGGGTTGAAGTTCGAGTTCGAAACAAAACAAACAAAAATACTTTCATCTAAGTTTCTATCTACATGATATTGTCCCATATGGCATTACGGGAAGACGATGGAAATCGTCTTCACTTTGGGCAACCATAAATATGCCCAAATGCCAAATTTGTTTTCTTTTTTTCTTTTTTGTTGGTAGTCGTAGTGATGGTAGTAGTTGATAGTCGTATGTAGCATTGAATTTCACGGTTCATAAGTATGAATGTGATGGTTCAAAGAGGAATATATTTCAAATTTGTCTCAAAAGGCTTACTGAGCTGGTAGCACGTGAATCGTAGATTTAATCTTTCATCCATTACCGGAGAATTTTCCCTACACTCCCTACATATTTCAGAGTGTGAGAGGATTATCAAGCCGAAGCCAATAATTTGTTCGAAGTCTGCAACCCAAACGGCTTCTAACCATGGTGAATATTTCCTCCATGTTCAAAATCATATAGTCGTAGATGACGTAAAATCATATAGAGTTATAGACGTTGGTTTGTCAGTTCTAGCGAGCAAGTTTGGCTTGCATTCTGATCACTTTGATCGTATTGAAACCGTTTACTTAAGATCCACACTGTCATTGTTCTGCCTCATGTTATTGGATCATCGGAGTTGCTCCGGAGTGTAGCACCCCCATTAGCTTCTTTTTCACATCACTCGCTCCTGACTAACAATCAACTCCCTAACCCCAGAATTTCTTACTTTCCCCGTCAACATTGACCACTTTCCTTTCTCTTCCACTCTTCCTTTCGTAATAACGATAAATATTTAGACAAACACGTCCTGTGAAGATTCACTTCTAAACCAGATAATTGGGAATGCTGTGCGACTACTCCAATGCTGTCGATTTTCATCGCAAAATGACCATACTGGGATAATCAATTACAATTTATAGCGATAATATTAATTTTGCTTTACAGACAATTTTAAATGAGCCAGTTTTCAATACGAAACATTCTAAATGAGCGTCATTTCCTCTGTAAATAATTTAATTCGTATTTCATTTTCCTATTCTCTATTTTAATTTTCAAGAACCTGCAATTTCCTTCCTAAGAGCGACTGATTTTTCAATATATTACCGATGCACTCCTGCCAAAGTCTGTAATGTATTGGGTGATTTTATTAACCCATGCCTGATTTTTCCACCATTCTAGAGCGTATCAGCTATCTTCCTATATTGATTCCCATTTCTAGTCTTCCCATTGCCTCTCTTACCGTTACCGCGGCATAAATATTGAAAAGCAAATGTAACAACGGGATTCATTGCATCACCCCGAGACTGAATATCCGATGCGTGCGACGGGAGGAAAAGGAAGGACGAGCAATGCCCACGGCGCTCCACGTGCACGTTCCGTTCGGAAATCCATGATCCACCGGCGAGAAAAAAAAATGATAACTCATTCAAAAATCTACGGTAGAAGATTCGTGTCCATCCTTAATGAACAAATAAACGATGCGTTGAAAGGTGGCGAGGCTTCAATTTTTTCCCCACAAAATTCTTCGTAGCACGAGAGTATAAATATGCCAATGTGTTATTTTTAATTTATATTTGACCAGTCGGAAAGAAAATATCACTATCTACAGTATTTCTCAAGGTGAAAATTAATTTTCTCCCGACAGAAACGAGACATAAAGAGAGAGAACGTGGATTTCAACCTGAGAGGAGAGAAATTAGTCCACTCTCATTCTCCCTTACCTACCCTCGTGCGTCCTATATAGAGTAGGCAAAAAATATCATTCTCCTTTTCAAAGACATATGGTGCCAGCTGCGCAGTAACTGCAACGGAGTCACCCGCTTGTGTTCACACAATTTTGTGATATTCACAGCGGAAAAATCATTCTGTTGGACTGGGAATCGAAACGAAACAAAATCTCCTATATCTCCTTAATCTACTCCAATTTTTAGGGTATAAAACAAAACAAACAAAAATACCTTCATCTAAGTTTCTATCTACATTTACTTCTATTGTTTATTATGGCACATATTTAATTAATATGGCATTACGAGAAGACGCTGGAAATCGTCTTTACGTTGGGCAACCCTAAATATGCCCATTGACATACAACTTGTTTTCTTTTTCACGCAAGTATTTGTTGAGTAAAAAAATCCCAAAATATTTCATTTTACTTAATATGGCGATGAATCATTTCATTCAGTTAAAATCAGCATTAACCTCATATTCTTTGTGACAAATTTTGGTACCTGTAAGCAAGTAATGAAGGAGGTAATAAGCAGATTATAATTACAGAGGTGCAGGATCATTTACAATAAATGCAACAATTTAATGAAATACCGACTTACGCGTCATGGCGATAGTTGAAGAACAATTGAAGAAAAATTCAGGTTTTTTTTCACGGAGGCATTTGTTGGATGAATAAAACAAAATTACCCAAATATGAACTTGCACTTACCCGAATATGCACTTACCCAAATATGAATCATTTCTTTCAGTAATAATCAGAGAATAAC
This sequence comes from Ceriagrion tenellum, assembly GCA_963169105.1. NCBI lineage: Eukaryota > Metazoa > Arthropoda > Insecta > Odonata > Coenagrionidae > Ceriagrion > Ceriagrion tenellum. Next base: position 82,326,951 of record OY720642.1, on the reverse strand, counting down.
CTCATATAATTTTAAAAGCAAATTTTGTTACCATAAGCAAGTAAAAGATGTGAGCAATATATTGCCGTACTTACACTGCATTCAACATACTGATGATATCTCTTCGTTAAGTCAACTTTTTCTTTATTTTTAGGTTTTTCCACCGCCTGTTGTTTGCATGTTTCTGATTTCCATCCGTTCAGTGCGACTCCATCCTGATCCCCGAAGGGAGATTTGAATACAGGGACGGTGAGTTTTATGGCGAACTTTGGGCTCTTGGCATCCACATCCAAATGTATATCAAATAGTGGTGAGCTATAATTTCGTAAAAAGAGATTATTTTTGCATAAATAAGAGGGGAAATTGAAATTTCCACGAGCTATGATGAATAGAATCCTAGTATGCGGAAGAGAGAATTAGATTAGATTAGAATTAGAAGAGAGAAAGATTTGGTTTGTTGAGTAATAAAATCCCAAAATATTTCATTTAACCAAATATGGCGATGAATCATTTCATTCAGTTACAATCAGCATTAACCTCATATTCTTTATGACATATTTTGGCACCTGTAAGCAAGTGATGAAGGAGGTAGTAAGGAAGTAATTATAGAGGCGCAGGATTTTCATTCACAATAAATGCAACAATTTATGAAATACCGACTGGCCTGTAATAATCAGAGAATACATGAATATAATGGCGATAGCCTGATAGTCGAAGAACAATTGAAGGGAAGGAAGGGAAGGAAGACAAAAGAACTGATAGGGACCAATGTGAGGAACATAATGGAAGGATAGAAGAATAGAAGAATAGAGGGAAAATTCCCCAGAGGAACCCAGGAACAAGTTCAAGGACCAAAAATGGAGGAAATAGCATAAATAAGAGGGGAAATTGAAATTTTAACGAGCTATTATGAATATAATCCTTATTAATACTACAATAAACTTGGGAAGCACTCTGGAAAAACAATTACTATAAATTATGTTAGTACTCATCAGATGATACTTTTATTTCTTCAGACACAATTTTTCTAACTTTATAATAATAAAAAAACTGTAATTATATTGGTATTGTTAGTTATTGTTAAATTATTAGGAATTACGAGAAGGCGCAATCGTCATTACTTTGGGCCTAGATGTGTCCATTGACAAAAAATATTCATGGTTTTTTCACTCAGGCATTTGTAGAATGAAAATAATATATCTCTTTAGAAACTATCCCCGAGAAATAAAATATTTTCTATTCTTCAATTTACGAAGTAATTCACATAGTGAGGTTAAGAAGGAGAAACACACTATGTAATCAATTATTGTAAATGATGTAGGTGATCTTCAGCCAGACACAATTTTAGGAAGTTTAAAGATAATATTACATTTTCTGTAATCATTCATTAAAATTATTTGAGTTTCAATCCATGCACAAAAATACTTTCTACATGGAAACACCATTAATTTTTAAACTAAACACTAAAAAATTACTTCTGAACCGATGAAAAATGGAATATAATATGCATGATGTACACTTACAAATGATTTTTCAAAAGGTTTCCAATCAAAGTTGTTAAATTTCCAGGTTTACTTTTCCACTCACTGTCTGTGTAAAATCTCCCAACTGTGGTGAGTACGTCACGTGCTGATTATAGCCAGTTCATGAAATAAATCATTAAAATTGTCATTCGTGGATATCGAGGCAGATATTCATTTCAATTAACGTTAGTAGATACGTGAGAACTATGCGGAACAACTTGCCTTTTTGTAACCTATCCTCGAGGCTAACTTTATGGCCGTAAAAGATGCAGCTGTCATGAAATGATTTGAATTTTTGGTGACTCATAGGACTATAATCAGTGATTTTGCTCAGCTTATCTGTAATGAAAACCAATCATGCATTAAAATACCAGGAAAACAAAGTCTGCCTCATATTCTCTGGTCTGTGGCCAACCTTGGCCAGTAACATGGTTGATACGATTCCATTATCATATTATAGCACTATGGTATTATTAACATTAACATTCTTAAAGTAGGTTTTAATCTAAACTTCGTTCCCGCAGGTATTATATATAAATATGCATTTGTCAGTTATTCCACATATAATAGCTACTCCCAATACCTTAGTTATTCCAAAACAAATTTATTAAAAGACGGACTAGATTTCGACGTGGCACGCCAGCATCAGGTAAAATCAAAAATTAAACAAAGATAATAGAGATTAATATGCACGCATTATGACTCTTTACATGAAAGGCACGTACTTTTGAATTAAATAAATTGACTAGCAGGCAGCTAGCCTGCTCAGGGATGTGTACCCGCAGAGGGTAAGTGTCCTAGTCTAGAAATAGCTCCTTGGTGAAAATGTTTTTTTTAAATTCACTTTCTACTTTGTTGTTTTTAAAGGCATTTGAATAGGAGAGCACTGTGGGTTTCTCTTCTTTCAACCTTTACACTCTTCCACTCTACCTTTTGGCCTTTCTTTCTCACTGTCTCCCAGCATCTGGTTGTTGCAACCACAACCCAAAAATATAACTTACACCTTTGCACGGATGGTAACCTAACACCCCCTGCCACACGCACAAGCAGCCGTTCTTTTGGATCTTATTTAAACTATTTTTATATATACACTCCTTTTAATTCATGAATCCATTACATCTCCAAATAACTTACACATTGGCACGGCTGGTGACCGAACAGCCCCTGCCACACGCCCAAACTATAAAAATCCAAAACTACGACCAAATCATGAAGAAAAAGAATCTAAACTTCCTCATATTCTTTGGTCTGTTGTCAACTTTGGCCACTAACATGGTTGATACAGAAGCTGACGATGTCATAATCATTTACATATCTTAAAGTAGGTTTTAATCTAAACTTCGTTTTTTCTCGTAGAGTACTGCATATTTATCAAGGTTTCAATCAAATCAAGGAATTCAAGGTTTTTTGTGTATTTTCGAATCCTTAAGCCAGCTCCATGTATCCATATATAGAACGCTCGTACTGAAGTAACTCATAAAAGGAATGCTTCCTTCCGTCTCACCTGATATTCGTGACCACGCATTTGCTTCCTCGATTTCTTCAGATATCCAGTCACTTCCCGGAGCGGTCATCCCTCCGCAGGCGTACCGATAGAAGTCATCGCACGGCTCGACCGAATGGTCCATGAGAGCAAGCATCCTCGCCGCATAGAACTTGCAAGATTTCGTCTGGCAAACCCTCGCGTCCGGGTCCGTATCTTCGGGCGTGATCACCGTCGCAGGAGGCAATGGCGTCGTTGCTCCGAAGCTTGTCGTTTGCTCATTTTCGGTTTGAACTGATGGAACCGTCGTTGTCTCCGGAACTGATGTAGTTGTCGTTTCCGCCGTGTCATTCCTATCAGCCACGCTTAAGACCATCTTGTCAAGCATTCTCCTTCCAGATGCCTCCGTAACGCTGTCTGGAAGGGTCCCGTTCACCTGCTCGGCATCGTCATCATAGTCCTAGATGGGTAAAAATGTTAAAAAAGATAAAATTGTCTAACAATTCCCATCCAATCGTAGCAGCCAAAGGATGTCATGTAAAGTCCTTTCACATGTTATCCCACTCGATTTTTACGAGGTTGTGCTCGTTCTTTCCAAAATTCTAATGAGAAAATGAGCTAAAAACTATGTTCTAAAAATATGAACGTAAAACAGTTGTTACAAGGTGCATACGTGGAAGATAATAGAGTACTACATATAAGTATATACTGCATATATATGTGTATATATGCAGTATATATATATATATATATATATATATATATATATATATGCAGTACTCTATTCGACTGGCTCATATACGAAATTTCATTTCACGAAATTTCATGAAAAGTCATTTCACATGTTATCCCACTCGAAGGAGAATCAATTTTGTAGGAAGTTTTTCTTCTTTTCGAAATTTCATTTTGCCGTTTACTCTCTATAAACCGACTCGTGGGAGAAAAAGGAACTAAAATCTACGAATGATAGATATTTTCCTTGCCAAAATATAATATTTGATGTCAAAAAGACGTAAAGAAATGTATAGACGTAAATAAATGTAATTAGAGACAAATAAACTCTTCTATATGTTACCTCTAGGTGTCACTGGGTGATAGAGTGTTAGCTCAATTTTTGGTATAAGAAACGTACATGATGGTACAGGAAACATGGTAAATAAATAAATGGCAGAAAGAGTGAATATTAGATCAAGAACTGGACAAACGGATGAGATACAGAAGCATATCTAGCTTCGAACAAGCCCGACATGATATAGTACAGGATCTAATAGCGATGGACAGAACGAAAGTTGATACCATTGAAAGAAACTGACTAATCTACATCTACCTAATACCCTTCGAGCCGTCGCATGGGCGTGTGGTAGGGGGTGTTAGGTCACCAGCCGTGTAAAGATATACGTTTTTGAGAGTTGAAATCGTGACTCATATTATGGGAGTGTATTCAGTGGAGTTCAATTTTTATTGTGATCGCGTATCGTAGGCGGAAAGAAAGAGTTTTTGTGTTTCTGCTCGGCATTGCATCTCTCTGATTTCATCACTGCTGTCAGACCTAGAGATGTAGTGAGGAGTCATGATTATATTCTCCGTGTCGCATTGAAGAACATCAGTTCTGGATTTCTCAAGCAAGCGAAGCAAGAATATGTACGCTCGTAGCTGTTTTTAACGAAGCGCTCTGCTATCCTTTGTATTTTTTTATTTTTTTTGTTAAATCTTTATGACCAGGGTCCCAAAAGCTCGCGACGTATTCGAGGTGTGGCCTAACCAGAGCGAAGTGGCATCTCTCTTTTTTCATCTTTTCCATCCGAGGACCTAACGTAGTTAATGTTTAACAAAACCAAGTTTTCAGGCTTTCCCGGTGAATGCTATGGAGGTAGATTACTCGGGTTTCCATTAGGGTCAAAGGAGTTATCTCCTTTGACCCGGATGGAAACCCGAGAAATCTACCTCCAAAACCAAGTTTCTTTAATGCTGCGCCAGATATGTTCTATATGTGTAATCCCCATTAGATTAAGGTAATTTCAAGATATTTGACTGTATCTGAACATTTTATGTTTACTCCACCCACAGTGTATGTATGGCATTTGTGTGATGACTTTTGCAGGAAGTAAACTGTGGTGCATTTGTTGATATTTAATTCTAACCCCATTCCTGGCACCACGAATGAACGTCGTCAATAAGAGACACAGGCGACAATAAGCGACCACAAAAACGAGCTCCACTAAAAACACTCCTATAATGCATGTCACCATTTCATCTCCAAAAAACGTACACCTTTACACGGACTTTAATTAACACCCCCTGCCACACGCCCAAGCGGAGGCTCGCGGGGTATTATGTAGATGTAGATGTAGTTATTTACCGTCGGCACTCTACTCACGTGATTCTGCCTATTTTCGTCGACGTTTTGTCGCTATTGTGTTGTTGATTGAATTCATTCGTTGACATTCCACGGTACATTGTCGCCGCAAGTTCATATAGTTTGTTAATTTGTTTCATATAGGAAGAGGGCGTGACGTCACCAAACTGTAACTTGGCAACAAATATTGGCTATATTAGTTCCCTGTCATTTCATGGTTCGCTTTGCATTGCACGGAGGAGTGGACGCATTGGCGTCGTTGGACGTATGAAGAAGGCTTTTTCGGTTGTATGCTAATATCAGGTTGATAAAAATTTATTGATAAAAAAACTTCGTAGAATTGCAAAAATTGTGCAAGAGCGTGTAATTTTATATTTTAGTGATAAAATGTACAAGAAAAGGGTGTACCATCCGAATCATAACTGAGAAAAATAAGTAAGTATGAAGTATCTAAAGTAAAGTATGAAGCAGCCCTCTTTGCTTCCCTCTCCAAAGTAAGTTCCCTTACCTCCTGGTATTTCGTCCTCTGTATTTCCTTGTCACTTGGTTCATGAGCTATGAACTATGTACGCTCCCTGGGTCTTCCTCTGGGGACTTTTCCCTCTACTTTACCTTCATTTACGTTCTTCACCAACCCATTTGGTCTCAGGGTGTGTCCAATCCATCTGGTTCTTCTTTTCTATATGGTGTGTTTATTTCTATATATATATATATATTTATTTCTATTATTATTCTATTATTATACTAATATTATATATATATATATATATATATTTCTATATGGTATATATATTTTATATATATATGGTCCTTCCCTCTTCCGCTCTTCTGTGCATTCATCATTTCTTATTTTGTCCATCCATTTTATCTTCAGCATTCTACTCCAGAGTCAAGTTTCGAAGGCTTCCAGGATTCCCAATCCATCTGGATCTTCTTTTCTGCAAATGGTCGTTTTCTTTCTTTAAGCTTCGTTATTTCTCACATTGTCCCTCTTTTTTATCCTCTGGGTCCTCCAGCAACAGGATTTGAAGGATTCTAGACTGCCTGGCCTTGTAATGCTTCAATCGTAATAAACTCATCCCATTTTAAATACGAGCCGCGCGCGTTCCCCAGATGCCAGGCGTAGACCAATATGCAGTCGGGAGCCAGGAGAGTACGGCGTAGATGAACATGCTACTATGCATGCATAGCGCGCAATTTATGATATAACAACGGGTTAGTATCATTAATGCGATTGTTAAATACCCTAAAAAGTAAATACAACGTGGTGAATTTAACAATCGCATTTTGCATCGCGTTTGTGTGGTTTAGTACCCCATAACTTAACCTCACAAAAGGAATACCGGAACTTTTATTCGGGGTCTGTTTTTTTTCAGGATAATGAGATAGTAAGCACAAGTATAAAACCAATTCTGCCCAGTGAGTGTCAAAATTTCATAGGGATCTATTGTAAGTACTATTGTAAATGGTAAAGTTGGTGTTAATAAAATTGTTGTAAATAAAAATTGTAAATAAAAAACGAAACTCTGAATCTATCGCTTCTACAGTATATTTTATTATTTTCATTCCTGTGATCAATCTTGCAAAATATGTTGAACGTTAGAAAAACTTTCGTAAAAGACATATAGATACTTGCCTTCAATTCTCGTCAATGCTTCTACCAAACGCTTCCTGCCTAAATCTGCAATGGCTTCACTCGTCCTTCCCTCGTGCTTGAAGGACGAATTACGCGCACTGATCATGGTCAGAGGACAAGCGTGGCTCTCTTAGCGAATTTTTAAGAAAAGTCAACCAGCCACGTCGATCGTATTGACTCCCAGTCACACGGCAATATGATTTATTTTCAAAATAGTTGAGTGAACATACAAACTACGTTAAAACTACGTTGTTACGACATCTAAGTGTTAAGAATTCCTCATTTTTTAATTAATGTCTCTCTGGAGTGCATACACGATTTTATTAATGGTTTGATAATTGTCGGCACAATACCGGAATGTTCACACAGCATGTGGTACTAAACATAGCGGCGCATTCTCGACTCATATGCGTCAGAAAATATGTCAATTGGGAAAGCTGACGTTGGACAAAAAAGAGTCAAATGGAAATATTTTGAGATACCATGGATGCTTGTGATGCATTTAATATGAGCATTAAATTTAGCCGGTCCTTTTTGACGTGGTCCGAGTGAAATAGTTACCTAGTCATAATAGAGACCATATTCGAACTATACGTATTAATTTCACCAGCTGTAGGACACATAAATAAAATATTGCATTATTAATTTTTTTTATATAGCTATATATAGTTTTATATCTATATATAATAATAATATAGTTTTACCTGAAGGAAATGGTAAGTAATTAAGAAAATATCTAAATAAGCCTCTAACTTGACTCGCTTTTTTCGAGCGGTACGTTCGAAATTCCTTCAAAACGGAAGAATTTTGTGATACCCAAGAACCTATTGCGGTGGCAATATGATTTATTTTCAAAATAGTTGAGTGAACATACAATCTACGTTAAAACTACGTTGTTACGACATGTAAGTGTTATGAATTCCTCATTTTTTAATTAATGTCTCTCTGGAGTGCATACACGAACCATTTCCCTTGTAAAAGGACCCCATAACTTAACCTCACAAAAGGAATACCGGAACTTTTATTCGGGGTGTGTTTTTTTTCAGGATAATGAGATAGTAAGCACAAGTATAAAACCAATTCTGCCCAGTGAGTGTCAAAATTTCATAGGGATCTATTGTAAGTACTATTGTAAATGGTAAAGTTGGTGTTAATAAAATTGTTGTAAATAAAAATTGTAAATAAAAAACGAAACTCTGAATCTATCGCTTCTACAGTATATTTTATTATTTTCATTCCTGTGATCAATCTTGCAAAATATGTTGAACGTTAGAAAAACTTTCGTAAAAGACATATAGATACTTGCCTTCAATTCTCGTCAATGCTTCTACCAAACGCATACATACATAGTGAAGTTTATGAATACATGTTTGCAGTTATTATAGGGGATGATTTTGCAATTTAATGAACACTATGTATTTTTTATATATTGTATCAGTGTATTCACCCCTCTCAATGCCGTCGATCAGATTATAATCATAAGGTTCAAGTATTAACCTGTAGAACTGTTTAGAGTAGTTTCATGCACCACGCTAATGACATCCTCAATTTATTCTTAGCCGATAAAAGTAATATACTGCAATGAAACAAATATCTATTTAGTTTTATTGTTGTTTTAAAGCTAAATAGTAAGATTTTGGATTAAGGGAAAACCAATAACAAATCATAAGTTCATTAATATAAAATGAAATGTAAAAATTGAATCGAGTTCATCTTTAAATATATTGATATTCATCCATCTTTTGGCTATTATCCCCAAAAATAATGTGGTAAGAGGTGGAATTATTTCCCTCATTAGAAGGATGAGATATTTTTCGTTAAAATGAAACCAAATTTATTGATTCCTTGGTAAAATGATATTTTGCTCAAACTACATTAAGATTTGACCAAGGAATTATTAGGTTCTAAACGCCCGCTAAAATATAATTATCGGTGTAACTTAAAAGCACTACATCAGTGCTTTTATTCATGAAAAAAATAAAATATTCATGAAACTACATTTTGTGAGGAAAGGGAGGTTTATCACGAAAGATCTTTATCACGAAAAGGTCATTATATTTTTTTTAAAAGACCATAGGCATTAACTGAAAAGATCAAGCCAGGAAAGTGATAATGTGAAATATATATGAAATGTGAAATATGTGAAAAATAAGAAAGTGAAAGAAAGGAAAGATAGCAGTATAGAACGGAATACATGGAAAGGTTTTGAAAGGTCTCATAGGAAAATAAATAAAAATGAATTAAATATGAAAAAAACTCTTAATTCCTGGATTTAAGCTAAGATCAATTGCACCATAGTGGACAGGTGAGCGAGGAATGGTGGGGAACCTGGCAAATTTCGTTTAGAGCAGGTTAATGGCGACGCTAAAAAAAGGCGCCAAGGGTACCCCGGTTTCACACGCGGTATTACCGCTCCCGCGTCTGTCGATTCGGTAACAACCGAAAAAATTTCGATCTGTGGAGGGCACTTTAAGTACAGATAGTTTCACTCGGTACCGGTCCGAGTCACTTAAGTTTTAGCTTTGTGTTTTGTGATGGATGATATCAAACCAAGGCGTCGTATGGAAAAGTCGTCCGTTGATATGTATCCTATTTAAAGACCCACCTACCTCTTAGCACATTTACAATTCCCCTTAGTTGTGCGTTCCAAAGTATGTGCTTCTCCTAGTAGTACCCAAGAATTCCGCATATTGGCTCGCGAAAAATTTTGCTATAATTTCTTCCGCCACTGTACATACATAGTGAAGTTTATGAATACATGTTTGCAGTTATTATAGGGGATGATTTTGCAATTTAATGAACACTATGTATTTTTTATATATTGTATCAGTGTATTCTGGAGACCTTTTACCGGTTATCTTGTTTCCTCTGAAAATCATCGTCCTGTGCGTCCTTTTTGGATAGGGATTTGAACCCTGGCCGCCCGTATGATTAGCGATCAAAGCTACTACTCCTAGTAGTACCCAAGAATTCCGCATATTGGCACGAGAAAACTTTTGCTATAACTTCTTCCGCCACTGTACATAAACACCCTAGCAACCACACCCACCCGAACCCCTCTCAATGCCGTCGATCAGATTATAATCATAAGGTTCAAGTATTAACCTGTAGAACTGTTTAGAGTAGTTTCATGCACCACGCTAATGACATCCTCAATTTATTCTTAGCCGATAAAAGTAATATACTGCAATGAAACAAATATCTATTTAGTTTTATTGTTTTTTTAAAGCTAAATAGTAAGATTTTGGATTAAGGGGAAACCAATTTTGGATTAAAGGAAAAAAATCATGAGTTCATTAATATAAAATGAAATGTAAAAATTGAATCGAGTTCATCTTTAAATATATTGATATTCATCCATGTATTGGCAATGATAAATCATTGGGAGGTGTAGCAATGGGAAAGCCAGATTCGGATTCGAGATTTGGTATGTAAGATTCGATAAAATGGGAGATTCGAATTCGGGATTAGGAATCGATAAAATTTGCATTCGACTCATTACTATTTCCATTATGTTGACCACAGTGTTTTCATTTCCTGCTGAAGTTCTGCGCTAGTGTTCTCGGGAGAAAGTGATCTAAGAAATTTCTCTTTCATGTTTCCACCCTCGACTACATATCAGTGACAAGTGGAGCATACGCCATCTTCGACATGGGTTTCGATTGAAGTTTGCTGACAGGTAGTCATCAAAAGGGTTTAACGAATATTCCCAATTTTTTGTTCATACGGACAACCATTATTGTCAACTGATGGAATTATTTTACCAAGCACTGTTGTTTCTCGAAAAATCCGCGTCAGGAAACGCTTTCCTGACTCGGGTCACACAGAAAAACAGAAAGTACATACATGGACTGCTAATATTTTAATAATTTGGAGAACTTTTTAAATTTTTTAAAAATTTGATGTCAAAAGCATGGAATCGGCCAGGGAAAGTTGAAATAGTTTCGAGCAGAGTCTATTTTGCCTTTTAAACCCCTTGGCAGCTACTTACCCAAGGTTGTACCCCTAAAAGCTAATTTCCGGCATTATAAACAAAATCAGAATCACTCTTGATTCCAATATTTAATTTCTGATTGTCAATGATTCAATCCTTAAACATAATGAATTTGGCTCAATAATGTCATCAATTTCATAAGGTTGGGGCTATTGATTTTTTGTGTGCATCTTAGTTCAAAGTAGTGCAAAGTGATTTCAGACTGAAAAATTGTATAGCGACATTATATTGAAGCATATGTTAACATGGCTCCGCAGTCACTATTTTTTGATGAATTTTCAACAATTTAATACACAATATATATATTTAAATATATTTGTACATATATTACCGCACATAAACACTACAACGGTGATTTTCGACCTGTTTTTACATAAAATAATTTTTAGGCGTACGTTCTTCCTTCTGACTGCTCTGTTGAGGTATTTACAGCAACAATTGGGAGTAATAATCTTTCATAAAACACATTTCTTTCAACTTTGTATTTATATTTATTTTATTTTCTGGCATGGAATATAATAAAATGATCATTCCTTGCCATTTTTGGTTCACCATTTTATTTATTTCATCAATTTTTCCTTCTTTCAAATTTGCTTGCCTTATTAAATTGATGAAGAGGGCGATGTATAACAGTCAATTTAAAAAAAAAATTTTATTTTTATTTTTTTTTAAACTTTATTTTTTAATATATTTTTTAAAATTTTATTTTTTATAAATTTTTAACTTTGATAAATAAGTTTCAAAAGTGATGGATGATATCAAACCAAGGCCGTATGGAAAAGTTGTCCGTTGATATAATCCTATTTAAAGACCCACCTACCTCTTAGCACATTTACAGTTCCCCTTAGTTGTGCGTTCCAAAGTAGGTATGTGCTTCTCCTAGTAGTACCCAAGAATTCTGCATATTGGCACGCGAAAAATTTTGCTATAATTTCTTCCGCCACTGTACATGCAAATAAATTGATATATCTGAATACATATTTCCGCAGTATAGGGGATGATTTTTCGGCAATTTAATGCACACTATGTATTTTTTATATATTTTTTTAGTGAATTTTGGAGACCTTTTACCGGTTATATTTCAGATAATTCTTTATTTTGCATGACCACGTTTTTATTCTCATTGCATTGGTCCATATTGCGAATGAAATCCTTTTTTAATATAGAAAACGTTGGGAGGAGATTAAATTTGAAGCTTTTGCGACAATATCATCACATTAAATTTATTTCAAGGTGATGATTTATGAATAGTGATCCACATTCCAGGTGACAACTATATATCGTGTATCGCTCAATGGTGTGGACTGACTTTTGAAAAGGACGTACCTAGTTTAAGGTCACAAAATTTGCAACATTGAAAAGGTTTTTCCATTCATTAATTTATAATTGTGCTCTCCGTTGTAATAAGAGTGTTTTTTTGGCTTAAGCCCTTCAGCGTGTTGTGTTGTGGTAATTTTTACTTTCAGTTATACTGATTAAATTAATGAGAAGCGCCCTTCTGTCGGATTGTCACTGGCATTATTGCCTGATGGAGTCGGTAGAAGGGTTGGAGATATCTCGGGCTGTGTAATCGATTTTTTTTAATGGTTTGATAATTGTCAGCACATGACCGGAATGTTCTCACAGCATGTGGTACCAAACATAGCGGCGCATTCTCGACTCATATGCGTCAGAAAATATGTCAATTGGGAAAGCTGACGTTGGACAAAGAGGAGTCAAATGGAAATATTTTGAGATACCATGCATTTTCTTAACTAAATTAAACTATGGTACTCACCGGAGATTCACTGAACTACGGAATTGACCTAAATGCCTCTATTGTGATCAAGAATTAGAATTTTTCTCATTTCCTTACAAAACTAATTTTATACCAAGAATCATCACCAGGAAGGGTAAACATGACTGATAAGTACATTTTTTTACTCAAGCAGAAATCCTATTTTGTCTTAAACTGCAACAATAGTTTTCATATATTTTTTGTAGTTTTATTACATGTGTAAAACATTCGTATATAAGAACGGGCATTCACATAAGAACGGGCATTCTCAGACTAGAGACATACAAGGGTCATAATGAGTTTTTATTCATTATAATCACATCATAAATTCATATTTTTTCAAAGGAACTTTTGGGAAAGGACATATTTAATTAGGCAGAAATCCATATGTGTTTTAAACTACGACAATAGTTTTTAAATATTTTTTGTACTTGTATTACATATGTAAAATTTTGATTAAACCTATATGCACGTACAACCCAGGACAGAAAATAGCACAACATTAGCTTAAAAGCTCCTTCGATATACTTGATTTAACAGTGCCTTACGTATAAAATGTTGTAAATAATTACCATGTCTAATGTTACAATTAAAATTGATCCAAAAATTTGAAATAGTAATGCCAAGGTTCCCTTTTTCCATGTGATAAAAAATATCTGATTTTCAAATTCAGGGAATGTTGATATTTTAATACATCTTATTGTTTTTCTTTTTCACATTTTCTTCAAGGAACATCATTCAAGTTTCGAATAAAATATACTTGTACATATTATTGGTAACAGTCAAAATTATTGTCACATTGTTGTCGTAAGAAGAAAATTTAAGCCACATTATGAAAACCCAAGGTGTTCTACCAAGCAAGAATTCAATATAAATACTTCAGCGCGGACCAGAGTGGAAAATATTTAAAAGATAACTTCCGGAGAGAGAAATACTCTTCCTGATTAACAAATGAAGCAATGAATCCCTCAAAAAATTGATAAAAATACATCGTAATTTGAGACAGACCAAATCCATTGGAGGATCTCCTGCCAAATACTGCCTAGATAGGCCAGATTTAAAAAATGTTTTTTTTTGTTGTTGGATTATATGTTTAAAACATTTGTTTCAACCAATAAGAATTCACATCCTCAGACTCATCAAAGATACACAAGAGCCATAATGTTTATATTCATTACAACTACATCATAAATTCGTATTTCCCATAAGGAAATTTGGGCTTGCAGTTCCCCAAAACTTACAGAACTAAGAAAGAAGAAGAAAAACACTCTGGTCCGAAGTTCCAAAACTGAAGCATCAAATATGTAAATTAATAATTTTTAATAAATTATAAAAATATAAAAACTGCAAAAACTGTTTGTGTGTAAATATAATCATTATTGTTGAGTTATCATAACTTCTGTGCGTATCTCAAAAATCATATATAAAGTTTTATAAGGTTAATGCTTATCAACCCCCATTTCAGGTAATTTCTTATTGGTATAAATACATAAAAGGTTTGTCAGTCATGAGTCACTGTAAACAAATAATTCGATGATTTTACAGAGTATACATTCCATAGCAACATAAAATTTCAGTAATCGTGGGTATGGAGAACGCACTAATTTAAAATAATACAACGTTAGCTTCAAAGCTCACCTATCCCTTCAAAACACTTCATTTGACAGTCCTTTGTGAACAGAATGTTGTTAATAAATACCATATACAATTTTACAATTAAAATTGATTGAAAAAAATTCTAATAGCAATGCCAGAGTTTGCTTTTGCCATGTGATAGAAAAAATATCTGTTTTACAAATGCAGTGAGTATATATTTGAATTTGCAGTTCCCCAAATTTTACATTTTAATACCGAGTAAGCCTTTATTTACTGGTTACCTGTTCCTTACAAAGAAAAACATATGCTATTAAAAATAAGCAAATAATGAAAACCATAGCATGACGTAATAATATCCAAACGAAGACATACTATAATGATATGTAATGATATACAAAGCTTTATATCAAGCGTCCCCAAAACCGAAACATCAAATATGTAAAATAATTATTCTTAATACAGTATAAAAATATAAAAATTAGTGGTTTATGTGTAAATATAATTATTATTGTTGAGTAATCATAACTTCTGTACGTATTTTAGACGCACACAATTGCCAAATTATAATATTCTTCCGCATGAGATAATATACAATATGGGTAGAAATAACGCATATTTTAGAAGAAAATTTATGCTGATTTCCAGTAAGGCTAGTAAATCTTTCATTAACACTTAACGCAACTATCTCATGAAACATATAATGGCGACTAAGTGCTGTGTGTTTTACTGGATTTCATCATAGTTACCGTAGTTTTAGCTGAGAATGCGTATTATTGTTTATTTAAATGAACAAATAATATAATGGTGCATGCAGTCATTGATTCAAAATTCATGAATTCAGTAAATATACGTAATGTTATCACCTTGAAATATTTGAACTGAACAATTTGTTGGCTTACACTTTAAGCTTGAAAATAATTAGCCACTGGGTAAAACATTAATTGCAATTTCTTTATTTCAAATCACACATGAATTTTCTCCATGTGTGTTTGCATCGTAGCTTTTGTTTATGCTAGGATGCAAAATTTTAGGATAGCTCTGCTATGAAGTGAAACCTGCAGCCTTGCCTTGCCTTGCAAATTTTAGACCATATAAATCGAAAACCGACAACCTCCATGCAGTATTGGTCATCTAAAATCATGTAAACTGCAAGAATTAATCAATGTATTAGTTGATATGAGGAGATGTGCAAACAACTCTCCTGACAAAGGAGATATTTTGAGTATTTCATAATTTCAGTTAAGTAGCATTGCATAGATAAAATAGAGCTGCAAATCGCCACACATGTCCTATTTGAAACAATTGCCAAATTATAATAGTCTTCCGCATGAGATAATATGGCTCGGTATAGGCACATCATATGTACCTGTATTGTATAGGACTGTGAAAATCGGTTCTCGAGATAAACTTCGGAATTTTCCATTCAAAACATTGGAATATTTAGATTGAGTACAGGAAAAGGATGTATGCCATTTTTAAATGAGAAAGAAACTAATTTTTACTAATTAGTATAATTTAAGGCGACTTGATGCTATGAATTCCACTGCATTTTACCACCGTTTTAACCAGGAATACGGATCATTATAATTTTAAAACACATTTAATAAAAAAATAGGCTGTGAGAATCCACGTTAAAGAAGTAAACGCAAGATTTCTATGGAACTTTTGGATTTCCATCGTCATCAAACAATCAAACGCCTGACAATCGGAAAAACAGTCGTATTGGTTATCCATCCTTTCCTTTGGATAGCACGATGTAAATGACGAATGAGCGTATGTAAAGCAAGAATATACTTGTTTGAAACTTAAGGCAAATAAATTTGTAAGGATTGTACCGTCGTTTTAGCTAGGAAAGCGTATTAAAATTAACAAACAATATACATTGGAAGAACGTATATTAAAGAAGAAAATATATGCTGATTTCCAGTATTGCTAGTAAATCTATGCTTAAAATTTAAGGCAACTAACTCTTGAAACATATAATGGCGAATAAGTGCTGTGTGTTTTACTGGATTTCATCATAGTTACCGTAGTTTTAGCTGAGAATGCGCATTTATTATCAATTTTAATAAACAAACAATATGTGTAGAAATAACGCATATTTAAGAAGAAAATTTATGCTGGTTTCCAGTATGGCTGGTAAATCTATGCTTGACATTTAAGGCACTTACTCATGAAACATATAATGGCGACTTAGTGCTGTGTATTTTACTGGATTTCATCATAGTTACCGTAGTTTTAGCTGAGAATGCGTATTATTGTTCATTTTGTACTTGGAAAGTTTATAGGTTAGCAAAAAATATAGGTTGTTACATTACACGCTAAATTTATTAATAGAATCAATATTTTAAAGGGTTAGTTCGCAGCATTCTATAACTGAGCATAAAGAAAACATTGAACCATCGATGAAAACGGTGCAGGCGATCGTACAGTCACTTCAAACATATTTTATAAAATATAGGTTGATAGCATGTTTCAAAAGTAAACGCAAGATTTCTGCGGGCAATATCGTCATATTGCCAAATTCGTGCGTCACCCCTTCAATCGCGCAGACTTTACTTTTGGTGAGTCCCTCAAGGCATTATTTCCGCACCCCCTACCTGTTCGCCGCCAATGCGCGGCCCAACTCCTCCTTTCGACGGTCGCCTCTTGACGCCGCCCTTTGTATAGCCGTGCCGTTGTGTCGTTGTCTCCCTCATGGAATCCCACCTCTCCGTCGTCGTCTCAGTGTGGTGGTGATGGCCGTCCCCGGGGTACGGATGGTGCGGGTTTTCGTGAGAGCGATTCGTGTGTCCCGTCCCGTCATCCACTTTCTCGTCTCCCCCGTCGTGGTCATCCTCGTCGGCTTCCCCTGGGGGTGGCGGGTGTGGCTTCTTAGTTGTCGTAGTTGTGGTCACCGGCTTCGTAGTCATCGTGGCCGGCGGATGAGTGGACGGAGGCTGCCGGGGTGTCGGCGGATGGTGCGGGGTCGTGGTGCGCGGCGGGTCGATCTCGGCTTCGTGGTGGTGGTGCGGAGTCGTGGAAGACGTTCCGGACCCGTGCAGACCTCCGTGGATCGGGGGTTCGTCAGTCTCGTGCTCCACCTAGTGGGTGTTGAGTGAAGGAAAAAATCGTTAAATGCACAGAATCTGGAGCGTGCATCATCAATGTTGCATTGCACGTGAGATGTATTTTTTAACTCGACATTCTCGAATGCTACTTCGTGGCGCTCCATGACTGAGTAAAGAGAAAACTTTGCATCAACGATGCGTGCAGTCTCGCATTTTCAGTGTTACATTACACGCTAAATTTATTTATAGAATCAATATTTTCAAGGGTTACTTCGCAGCATTCTATAACTGAGCATAAAGAAAACATTGAACCGTCGATGGAAACGGTGCAGGCGATCGTACAGTCACTTCAAAAAGTATCGCGACACACTAAGCTTGCGGTTCGTATAGGTCGGTTGTTGAAGCCCGAAGTACGTTGGCTATCCTGGGTCGTCATTGGTGACTATGAGAAACGTCTGGTACACTACGACACTAGTGCTGTGTATATAACTGACAAACAAGAGGAAACAAACAAAACAAGAGGAAAGTGAAAGTGAAACGTGGATGAGTTAGTATTTGCCTCCTTTGACGGTTGGTTGCATACCAACTCTTAAATGGGATTTGAGACTCGAGTGTAGTTAAAAAAAACAGTGCTTAATATAGGTGTTTCACGAAGCAGGCCTGCGACACTATCGTCCGGCCTGGAAGTCAAAATTGACCGAGGACCAGAGGGCCGCCCGTTTGGATTCTATCACAAAAAATATCACCAATGATTAATCCTTTCGGGACCTCACCATTTTCAGCGATGAAAAGTTTTTTCCAGAGTAATGGAGACGGAAACACTACACGTGTCACTTTAGTGTCACACTACACGTGAAATTTATTTTTAGACTCGATGTTCTCAAATGTTACTTAAAAGATAACTTTGCGACATCGGTGAAAATGGTGCACGGGATCGTGCATCATTTTCATCGTGTTGTAATAAATTTGCGGCATTTATTTTCAGACACAATGTTCTCAAATTTTACTTCGTAGCACTCCGTAACTGAGTAAAATTAAAACTTAGCTCAATAAAGCACGCGGTAGAGCATAATTGGGGTTACGTTGCAGTGTAGCACTTGGGTATATTGACATTAAAATGATTTTTTTGAAATTGAAAAAATTATAGAATTGTAAATAGAAAACTTTACACCATCCATGAAAATGGTGCATGAGGAATTTAATCATCAGTGTTGCATTACGCGAATTTTATTTTTTTACTCAATGTTCTCCAATTTTTACATCGTAGCACTCCATACCTAAATAAATAGAAAAATTTGCATCATCGATGAAAATGGTGCACGGAATCGCTCATCATTTTTGTTACATTACACGTGACAATTATTTTTAACTCGACATTCTCGAATGCTACTTCGTGGCGCTCCATAACTGAGTAAAGAGAAAACTTTGCAGCAACGATGCTGTTACCTCTTGGTACTCTATAACTGAGTTTAAGAAAACTTTGTTTAATCAATGAAAAAAGTTGAAAGTTGTTGTCCCCATTAATTTTCAACCCCTATCCTCACATCCCTTATTACAATTTTTTATACTCGTCTGTTAACTTGCACAAACTGCCTAAATGTTGGAACAATGAAGGAACTTTTGGCTTGCAGTTCCCCAAAACTTATAGATTGAAGAAAGGAGAAAATTTTCCACTCTGGTCCGTAGCTCCAAAACTGAAGCATCAAATATGTAAATTAACAATTTTTAATAAAGTATAAAAATATAAAAACTAGTGGTTTGTGTGTAAATATAATCATTATTGTTGAGTTATCATAACTTCTGTGCGTATCTCAAAAATTATATATAAAGTTTTATATGGTTAATGCTTATCAACCCCCATTTCAGGTAATTACTTATTGATATAAATACATACAAGGTTTGTCAGTCATGAGTCACTGTAAACATATAATTTATAAAACATATAATACACTGTAAACATATAATGTATCTTTCTTGGTCAGAAATTTTAAATTCATGTTGCAAGGACATGTAATAATCACAATCCATTACTGTTTGGACCTATATCTTCCGTAAGAACATATTATAAATTGATGGAGGAGGAGGAATATTGGAGGAGGTTAGACTAAAACTACAGTGGCTGCGAGGATGTTATTTATCCTGAGCCCAATTACTGTATGCCTACACTAACGCCTCGTTTGTTTTGAACCAATAAATATTTGAGTGGGGCATTTTGTCATTTATTTCCATCTTGGTCGGTAAATTGTTCACAAATGGCGTTAAATCATTCGTTATTGAATTATTTTTATTTACAAAACTATGGTAAACTCCTAAACATACTAGGACTACATTCTTCTCTATAGAAAAAGCTCACTATTCAACTCGCACTATCTTACTCGCTAACAAAAATGCATACCATGAGTACAAACTGAATCGTTCTCCGAGTTTTTATATAGAACAAGTACATTGATAATTGGGTGAGACATTGTGCATAAATTCCAATTGTTGACGAAAAAGCTCTTCGAGAATAAGCACGTATAATGGCACGTAAATTTGAGCGTCATTTTTACACTCCAGTTTTTCGACTCGACTAACTAATTTTTGCAACTAGAGTTTGGAAAGAGCCATCAAATTTCAATAAACCACCAATAAACACATCGGCAACTGCAATTCTATATTTTTCGATCTCACAGCAGTCTCCGCTGAGATTCACCGTAATACATCGAAAATAATGAAGTTAATTGACCCAAAATTAGTAGCCAGTGTATCTTCGTAGGAGCGACGATAAGTGTGTTTGGATAAGTGTGGTGTGGTGGCTAGAGTAAATGTGTGTCAGTTCTTATTGCACAAAAAAAGAAGACACACTCAGGTGAGCTCAGCGTCGGTCGCAATTCGAAATTCAAAGTCAAATTTTTCCTAATTCAATATTTTCATATTACCTGCGTTGGATGTCCCTACTGAATCTACTAAAATATTGTAGAAAGGACAATCGTGCCCTCGATCTGCTTTGGCCTGCAACGGGTCTGTGAGCAACGCAAGGCAAGTGTTCTGATGTGGTTCCGAAGTCACCACCGAAGCGAAAGAAAGAACCTCTAAGTGTGTGCATGTTTTTAAGGGTCGAGAAGCGTCATAAGATTTCACGCGGCTAATGAAGCGGAAAAAAAGGAGTGCGACTTTGCGTGAGCTTCCCGTCTCGAGGCATACCGCATTTCGGCGGAAATAGGTGTCCCCTTACTTCCGGCCGGAGTCGTGTCGTCGCGACCAATGGGATTTCGCTCTCTCTCTCTCTCTCTCTCTCTCTCTCTCTCTCTTCGCTCTCTCTATCTATCTCTCTCTCTCTCTATGTCTTAAACACACATGGAGCAAGAGGGTGGGAAAACTCGTAAAAGTCAGAGGTGACGACTGGAAGCCTTATCTGTTTATTCAGCCGGTCTCTGCCGAAAGCTCTCTCCTCCACTGAATTGACACTGAATCAAGCCCATTTCCCTTGGGGTAGTTTGAGCAAGATAGTTCCCTAGTTATAGCAATCACGCAGGGAACGCAGGTGAAATGTGATGTTAGTATTACGTGGAGCATTTAAAACAAATATTAGGGAGCATATCAAATAGGGAGCACCTACAATACCTGTCGACTAACCTCTCCCATTGGCATTGACATTGGCATGGCTAATTTTGGCAGCCTTAATGGTCTCTTATCGATAGCGGGAGAAAAAACATTTTTTACCTGTCTGTTCTGATTCCAACTATTGGTTTCAATTTCACCAGCTGAATAAATTACATATTGCGTTAACAATGGCGCTATGATATAGTTTTACATGACAGCAATTTTAAATAAACTATTTTAATGAAAATATCTAAAAAGGTGCGCTTACTCATTTCTTGGTCATGTTGGTGGTAAGTAATTCTCTCATTGGCATTGACATTGGCATGGCTAACGTCTAATTGGCAGCCTTAATGGTCTCTTATCGATAGCGGGAAAAAAGACATTTTTAACCTGTCTGTTCTGATTCAAACTATTGGTTTCAATTTCACCAGCTGAATAAATTACACACTGCATTAACAATGGGGCTATAATATAGTTTTACATGACAGCAACTTTAAATAAAGTATTTTAATGAAAATACCTAAAAAGGTGCGCTTACTCGAAAAAATTCCACACGTGACGTAATTTTTAAATACAAATTCCTCAATGAAAATTAAAAAATATTCCTTGGCCAGAAGGACGGTAAGGTGGTAAGTAATTTTTTGTATTGCATTGCATGTAATTTTTTATTCAATTAAAATTTTCAATTAACAAAAAATTATTATCCTGACAAAGGCAGAAAAATACCTACCCTCTAATCGCACCCTACAATTATAATAATAAAATAAAACCCGCACGCAACTCCCCTTGCAAATAGTATATGGGATCCGTGCGAGGAAGGTATGATAAAAGAATTAGAGCGCGTGCAAAGGAGATCCGCTAGGTTTGTTAAAGGCCGTTATGATGATTGTATAAGTGTTACGAGTTTAATAGAAGAACTAGGATGGGAATTACTATCAGAACGCAGGTTAACATTTAGGTTAAGCCTTTTAAGTAAATTCGAAACAGAGTTGTTCACAGATGACGTAAGATATGACGTAAGAAGGTGAGAACCCCTATTATTATATCCTAGTACCCCTAGTAGCAACCCCTATTATGTTATTCTAGTACTCCTAGAACCCCTAGTAATATGCTATTGCTAACGAAACGATCAGATTAACAAGATTAGAGAAATAGATTGTCGTACCGATACATTTAAAATGTCATTTTTCCCTCGTACTATAAGAGAGAACAATAGGCAGCGTAGCAAAGGGATAGGTAGGTGAAATATAGTTAGAGTAGTCTGTAGTGCATGATGCATGTAATAACAACCAATAATTTTTTCCTTATTATGTACATACTAACCATCTAGCTCCATGTGACCCTATTATCTACCATATCTCCCTTTAAATATCCTAGTTGCATGGCAATAGTGCATGTTTGGTGATCTTCACTCCCTCTACACACCCTCGTGGTGGCTCTCAGGGTATCACGTAGATGTAGATGTAGATGGTTAGTTATGACGGGTGTTTTTACGATTTCGATGGCCTGAAACCCAAAAACATAAACAGAGAAGATTGCTACACTCTCTCCAACGCCTGGAAGAGAATTTTCGTTAAGGAAAAGAAAGCGACCAAGGACAGTGCACCAGACTGAATAGGCGAGAAAACGACCGGCTATATATGACGGTCACATTCACACGCATCGTCACTTCTGACCTGAAGAAGACAGCTGCAACGCTGTCGAAACTGTCGTCTTCGACAATGGAAACACGCGGAAGAGAACCCGAAAAGTCTTCGATATCATCTGAATGACCCCGCGGAAGCCTTAGGGTTCATATGCGGTAAGATGGCTGTATTTTTTTATTCAATTAAAAATTTCAATTATTAAAAAAGAGATTGATGCTCACCAAAAAAATCTCTACAAATGAGGCGATAAAGGCAGAAAAATATCTTCCCTCTAAACGCACCCTAATATAATAATAATAAAATTAAATCCGCACGCAACTTCCCTTCCTTAGCTCCTCATTCGCGTTGGCGGCTGCCACCAAGCTTCGCTACCACTATAGTCGTTGTGTGTTTTTTTCCCCCTTATTCTTTGGGATTTTGTTGATTTGTTCGCACGCCAACCAGCCCCTTTTCCAAATTCGATAAAAAGAAACCCCTTTCAATGCTACCCTTATCTTATCACTCGTCCGTCATGCTGTACAAGGGAACCTAATCTATGCGAGCCAGATGGTGACAATGACCGGGGTTGTACCCGAAGTTAAAGTCGGAGACAAAGCAGCGAGGAGTTGAAAAAGGGACTTGGATTTGGGTTTCCGAACATCCAAATCCAAACACCAAAAATGACAGCCGAATGTTGCCAGTTGTCAGTTGCCTACAGGGGTGGGATTCCTGGCAACATTCGTTCCACTTTGATGGAAAATGAGTTGCATTAAATATCCTTGTAATGGAATTAAAATAAGAAATGACATGAAAAGTTTTGTAGCATCGGCATGCTTCGCTGTTTCCCGGCTATTCCTTGTGTTTAGGTTGAGTAGTCGAAATATTATTTTACCAAGAAATCATAGAATTTGGTCTCATATTACAACAAAGCATCTTACCTTTCCAAAGATGCCAAAATATCTCCCCCTTATCGAACTACTTTCCGAGATTTTGAAGAATAATACCTGCCCTTACACATGGGAAATGGTACGTGTAATATTTTTTAATGCAAGTCGTACAGGTTGAGCACAATGAATTGAACATGGTACATTCCACAATATTTACACTTGCATTAAATCTTTTTCGCAAACCTCATTTATTTTTTTACATATATTATTTTATATATTTATATATTATATATTCATTATAATAGTTAATTAGCTCAATCTTTAAATTCAGAGCGGAATACGAACCACAACTTTGTGGAAATTGAGATCGCGAGTTATGCAGGGAATGGGAAGCTTAGCCTTGAGTAAACGTCAAGTATTGAAGAGCTGTCGCTAGCAAATACGTGTACATCTAAGAAATAATATGCAAGTCACCACAAGGGTGTGTGGTTCGGGGTGATTTCACATAAGGCATCCCACTTCAAATCAGAACCGCACCCTGTTCCCCTGGCCGCTTGACGCAGGCCAAAAGCAGTCAGGATGCGTAGTCAGACCATGAACTACGAGTGTGCTACGTAGAGTAACAGAAACAGTAGATGCTACCATGCAGTTTACTAGTTATGATACAGCTAATGGTTTATATTATTAATGCAATTGAAAATAGTTCAACTAAGTACTAAATTATGCCGGTCAGAGTTTCATAGAACTGATCTATTGTATCTATAATGGTCTCCTGTTATGCGTGGAAAAAATGGCATTCTAAATCTATCGATTCTGCATACTATATTCTTAATCTTAACCTTGTGAATGTGAAATTAAAAATAATTTGGCTCTAGCAAAATAAGTTCAACGCCCGGCAAAAAATATTTTGCATCAAACATTCGTTATATATTCAATACGCGTATTTCCCATAGATCAGGTACTCGGAATAACAGCATATTATGGCGACCAAAAGGATAGTCCCACCGTAAAAATCCGTTTCGGTGAGAGGGAGGGTTTCTGCCAATTTAAAAAGGAACGCCCGATAACGAGGCATTCTCGATGCTACAAAATAATTTATGCTGTCGGCCAACTCTCCCAATTTAACTAACAACTACGGTAATTTTCAGGCTTCGAAAATATATTTCCAACAAATACCCTATAATTCTGTTTACTTGGATTTTACGCTGTTAACTCACTGAAGCGTTTTGAAGCACCGACGATTTTCTTTTTACTCGCAGTTCCTGTGATGCGAATGGATGTTCCTTCACATCTTCGTTATCAGAAATAAGCTGACCGCGAAGATTCCACGCCTGAAGGAAGTGATGCAAGATGAAATAAGGAAACTAGAGACGAGGCAAGCTTTCCTAGTAAGAATTTTCGAGATATAGTGATGTTTCTCTCTGACTACGGGCATTTTGAGGCTTCGAAAATATTCTTCCAACAAATACCCTATAATTCTGTTTACTTGGATTTTACGCTGTTAACTTACTGAAGCGTTTTGAAGCACCAAAGATCTTCTTTTTACTCGCAGTTCCTGTGATGCGAATGGATGTTCCTTCACATCTTCGTTATCAGAAATAAGCTGACCGCGAAGATTCCACGCCTGAAGGAAGTGATGCAAGATGAAATAAGGAAACTAGAGACGAGGCAAGCTTTCCTAGTAAGAATTTTCGAGATATAGTGATGTTTCTCTCTGACTACGGGCATTTTGAGGCTTCGAAAATATTCTTCCAACAAATACCCTATAATTCTGTTTACTTGGATTTTACGCTGTTAACTTACTGAAGCGTTTTGAAGCACCAAAGATCTTCTTTTTACTCGCAGTTCCTGTGATGCGAATGGATGTTCCTTCACATCTTCGTTATCAGAAATAAGCTGACCGCGAAGATTCCACGCCTGAAGGAAGTGATGCAAGATGAAATAAGGAAACTAGAGACGAGGCAAGCTTTCTTAGTAAGAATTTTCGACATATAGTGATGTTCCTCCCTGAGACATGTCGAAAGCCCTATGCAAGATTGCGATGAGTTTGTGGAAGGTCGATTAGAGGTTGATTTTTCATTAAATATACCTAAATACACTTAAAGCACCGTGGATAACGTGTTTCTAGAAAGCAAACTGTTAGAAATAAAAAATAGTTGAACGAGGACGAGGAAGGGCAGAATCGGATAAACTATTGGTAAGAGAGGCAATAGAGCAAGTAGAATCATTCGACTACATTGGAGCAGAGCAATGTTTTATGGAAGAAGTTTTGCGAACTTCAAGTAATAAACAGATCAAACGAAGAAAGCGTTCACGATAAAAAATCAGCTTCCATGACGACGATGGTGAGAAATCAGAATGTACAAACATTAAGCATTTGCGTGAGTATTAGCAATTTTTAAATCGGAAACGTGGACCATTTGAAAAGCAAATGAGAAAACAATTCATGCCTTCGTAATATGCTTTAAGCCTTGAAAATGTGATGCTTGAAATTCATACTGAAAATCAAATTAACTGAAAAATTGATAGAAGACAACCCAATAAGAAAGAAAGGACTAAATGGAAGAATTTAAGTAAATGAAGCTCAAATTTAATTAAACTCAAACATCATTTATATAGTCCGAAGAAACGTCGTTGACAGTTTGGGCTCTTACGGAAATTCGCTGCCGGAGTAAATGTCCATAAAGTGCGATGTTGCCAAAGCTGTCATATCGTACGTAACATATCGCTGGGTATTTACAGCAACTCTGGGAGTCTTATAGTTCAAATACAACAAGTCCTTTCATACGGGTCCGGTTTTTGGACCAGTGGTAGCGTGTTCGTCTCTCGGCCCGAGGGGAGCAGGTTCATGACCAAGTGACGCCAATTGCAAAAATTTCCAAAGTTTTGACCCCAATACTGAGAGGAAGCAGGCTCAGCAGAACTCATTGATAGCGCAGATCAAGAAGATCGAACCAGTATCCAGTTTCAACCATCCTACCAGTAATCTATTATAGCACAAATTACATCTGTGTGTACCCTTTCCAACATGCCAACTTATTATACTGTTTTTCTACGTCTGACTTGTTTTAAAACATGCTCTCCTTACAGTATTTATAATATATTATTCTACGAATGTGCTGATGATCAAGTCGGGAGTCAATCTACCAAGGGGTTACAGTCAATAATGAAAGCATTAGCGAAGCAATGCGAGAGATATGGAATGAAGATAAACCATAAGAAGACAAAAGTGATGAGATTTTCTAGAAGCAGGAGGGCGGGCCTGAATATAAGGGTGGGAGAGCATAAAATTGAGGAAGTCGAGCAGTTAACGTATCTGGATAGTATTTTGGAGGAGAATGGGTTTGGTGGTAGGAATTTTGGATGTTAAATTGCTATGGCTAAGGAAGCATCTTCAAAGAGAAGGAAATTTAAGAGGGGGTTGTGAGTAGAGACGTAAAGGAAAGATTGGTGAAAACTGATATGGAGCGTAGCGCTGTACAGGTTGGAGATTTGGGCATTGCGAAGGGAGGATGTACGGAGACTTGAGGCGTTTGTAATGAGGATTCGGTGGAGGGATGGAGAGGATGAGCTGAGTGGAGAGAAGGACTAACGAGTATGAATGGTTGGAGAGGAGAGGAAGCTGGTGGCGTAGGTTCAGAGGAGACAGAAGAGATGAATGGAGGACGTATTGAAAGGAGAGGAAACGTTGAAGAGAATAAGAGGGGAGAACACTGGGGAAGAATGGAAGAGGAAGGAAGAGGACTGGAATTCTGGATCATATCGGGGGTCTTATCAGAGACTTAAAGGAAAAGTTGGTGAAAACTCTGATGTGTGTCTGGCGGAGATCTGGTCATTGCGGAGGGAGAATGTACGTAGACTAGAGGCGTTCGAGATGTGAGTGCGTAGAAGGACGGAGAGAGTGAGCCGAGTAGCGAGAGAGACGAACGAGGAGACATTTAATATGGTTAAGGAGGAGAGGAAGGTAGTGGCGGAGGTTCGGAGGAGGCAGAAGAGATGGATTGCGGACGCATTGAAAAGAGAGGGAACGCTGAAGAGAATAAATGGGAGAACACTGGGGAAGCATGGAAGAGGAAGGAAGAGGATTGGAATTATGTACGAAATAAGGAGAGGAAGACGATATGAAGAATTCAAGGGGGACCTGATGGCAGGACACCCATGGGAGTGAAAACGGAAAGACAGACCAGGAACATACTGTAAAATATGCTGTACGGGGAAAGGGTGTTCCCATATTACACCAGGAGATGTTTACTGTGTCCATTCGCTTTAACCGGCGGAACATGGTACATTATCCAGGGATCTAATTGCTGGTCATCCATAGGTGCCAAAACATAACGATTAGCCAGCAGGATGAAAAATGCCCAAAAATCTACAAATCAGCTGGAAGAATTATCAAATAGTAATAATTCTACGTCATAATGGCCCGTATTTTTAATCTCTGGTTAAGTACTATCTCAGCATGAGAACCGATGTACATCGGTCAAGTTTACTGGCAGTGTGATTTAAAATAAGTTAATCTAACTCTATATTAATATTAAGTCAACGTAAATTACTACGTCCACTTTTGGTTAAATTAAGTCAGATATCATAAAGCGGGTCTAATGGGTGAGATATCGTTTGGGATGTGATTACAACTTGGCGCGAAGCTTAATCGGCCGAATTTCTGCGCAACGATACTTCCTGCCCGCGTGATTATGGATAATTACAGCGAGTTAGCTCGCGTCATCGAGACTGTTTTTCTTACCAATTTAATGAGTTATAAAAACGAAATGAACGATCTTCAAAGCACTCCAGTTTCTTAACATCACAGTTCTTGGATTTGTGGAGCGAGTCGCGCAAACTGAATGATTACAGTTTATGGCACTGGACGTTTGCATTTGAATATCAAATGCGACAACGCGTGGAGAAGTACCAAAGATCGTACCTCGGTTTACATTTCCGATTGCGTTAGAGAACTACTAAAAGAGATATGTGCGTCAAAATACTGAAGTATAGGATTACGAAATTGACTCTGTGGTAAGTAAGTTGGAAATTTGGGCTAAACACATACGTGAGTTGCCCAAGAAGTTTCGATACTTCCTGGAGAGAATAAATGGGAGAACACTGGGGAAGCATGGAAGAGGAAGGAAGAGGATTGGAATTCTGGACGAAATTAGAAGAGGAAGACGATATGAAGAATTCTATCACATATTTTTTGTAAAAAAAACTACTTATTTTTACAAAATTGAAATGTGTTTGATGTAAATGATGTAGTTTTCATCTCCTGACTCCTTAAGGGTTCATTGGCTGGCCAGCGCAATGGCGACGATTATCACGTCAAAAGCCCCGTGCAGCAGGGATTGTCGTAACTGGCGGTGGTGACATTTAAAGCAGTAATAAACGAATTATTCTCGAAAGTCGACTAGTGCCTCAGAATTTACGGAATTTGTGTTGAAAAATAGTTTCGTGTAAAACTAAATTCAAACAAAAGTACCTCACGAGAAGCCGTTCTACCAAACTTTGCACGTGACACGTACAAGTCTACTACTAGGGTACCCAAAAAGTAACGTCCCACATTTTTTCTCAAAAACTATCTATTCTGCAAACATGAGATTATACTTAAGAAAGAATGGTATTTTGTTTGTCTTCCGCCAGCGATTCACTATGGCATGTATGTCCAATCGGTTTTAGTCCACACACATGAAATGCGTTTGATGTAAATGATGTTTTATCTACTGGCTACTTCTAAAGGGTTCTTTGGCTGGCCAGCGCTAAGGCGACGATTATCACGTCAAAAGCCCCGTGCAGAAGGGATTACCGTAACTGGTGGTGCGGGCATTTAAAGCGGTAATAAACGAATTATTCTTGAAATAAACGGACATAGTGGTGAGGGAATTAGTAGATTAGAATTAATGCATTTCTAAAATGAATATTTGCAATTGCAAAATGCATTTCTGATGATTGTGATGATGATGGTAAATGATTTTCTTTTCTTTTGCGGGACGATTCTGTTGGCCGTAGGTCCTCGGAATCCCGATAGGCTGCTGAGCCTGTCATCTGGTTTTCCAGGGACCGGTCCAACAGAACTTGACACACATCCATGCCCTGGGTGGTGAAAAACCCACCCAGGCGGGACTCGAACCCGCGACCCTCGGATTGGCAGGCAAGGACTTCACCCCACTGCCACCGGGGCCGGCTTACCCCGCCGCCACCGGGTCCAAACCACTAGTTTGCGCCCAAACTTACCGGCACGTGCGGCTCCTTGGCCCGGTTCCAGGGCCATGCGGCCAGCATGATGATTATGCAGAGAGCGAGGAAGAAGAGAAGGGCTAGGAGGCATGATGAGTACGACGTGTCGGGACGGTTGTGAACTGGAGGCGGGACGTAAACCACTCCCCCGCCGCCCCCGGCCCCTCCGCCCTTCACGCCACTGGTGGACGAGCTCTCGTAAACCTCCTGGACGACATAACTGCCCTTCTTCATTTCGGACGCCTGCGAGCGCTGATCGACCTCTTTTTTTTTCTTCTCCTGCCACTCGTTCGCACTTCCGAGCGCTGTGTGACTGTGATGGGGGTGAAGGATTCGGGAGGTTTTTAAGTTAGTTAAGGGAAGCATTCGTTGGTGATAGGAGGGGGGGGAAGTAGGGGAAGGGGGCGTTGAGAGCGGTCTGGAGGGGAAAAAACGGACGGATATGCACGACGTTGTGGCTGAGATGTTGGAGGAAGTTTGGGTTAGTAAGGGGAACAGGATTTTCAGCCTTGAGTGGCAGGAATCATGGGTGGTTTTTTCCCACCTCTCTCCCCCCATGTGAGGACTTTTGCCGCTGTCGAATCGGTGAAATGTTTCCGTGGACGTGATTATTGTACCGTCATCCGAATTTCTCACGAAACATTTTACAAAAAAATAAACTTTTAGAAGGGTTAAGGCTCTTTGTGTTGCGTACTTCCGTTCCAATTCGAGGATGGCTTTGACCTAGTTGTGAGCTTGTAATATTGACTCGATTCATAGGTAATTTACTTGTAATACTGCAAAGAGAATAACATTCTGGCTGCAGACATGTAGAATTCAAATGCACATGTTATTTAGATAATTGAGGTTCTGACTGATCACAAACAAAAAGGATTCACATCTATCGGCGCGCATCTGAATTATTACGCCATGAAACTGAGTCATACGTTTGTAGCGTCGCAATTTATGCAGTAGATGATCGTTATAATATACAATAGTATTTAATGTCATGGTATAAGCAAGGTATCACTATTGTCAAGCAAGCACGTTTAATCCCATTTTGCCGTCCCAATGTTAGGACCGCTGTAAAACTGGTAGAATTGGGTGTACTTGCAATATTATCACTATTGCCAATAATTGCCAGCAGTGAATCTTAGTAAATAGTGCTATTTTATCATCGTATTCTGCCGAGAATGAGTTCCTGATGGATTCTGCCATAATGAGCGATCAATGCTGATTCAGTTTTGCCGAGAAAGCAAACCCTGAAAGCGATAATAATAAACTATACGTGAATTATTAATGACAGGTTATATATAAATGTTCGGGTGTACAACATAAGCTTGGATGCGCAGCGATGGTATTCAAAGGGAAGCAAAGAGGTGACATTTAGTCACAAGGTTTGAAAGTTGCTCAAATTCTGGTTCTTGAAAAATGCACGATTAAAAGGATCCTAAAGGACAATCAATTGTTGAATTGAGGTGGAATGACCAATACGACTTTGTAAAAGCAAGGTATCAATTTTGCCATTCATTACTAACAGTGAGTCTACGGAAGAAGTGCAATTTTATCATTGTATCTAATAAATCACTGGTTGTGATAATTGTGTAATTCGCATTTCTTATGTAGCAGATCGCAAACGACTCTTTTAGAAGGTTAAGAACGTGTAGATCCATTTTCGTTCAAGTATGGCTTTGATCTAGGTGATTACTTGTAATATGGACTTAATTCATCGGTAATTTACTTGTAATATTAAACTCGATTTGTTCCTTTATGATATCTTAAAATAAATCGGATTCGATAAGGTTGTATGCGTCATATTCTTTGAAAATCTAAAACCTATGCAAAAAATTTAAGCAAAGAAAATAAGATTCTGGCATTAGCCATGTAGAATTAAAATATAAATGTTATTTAGATAATTGATATTCTGACTGATCGAAAACAATGAGGATCCCTATCTATCGACGCACATCTAAGTTACTATGCCAAACTACAGAATCAAACGTGGGCGTTGCCTATTATGAAGTAGATGATGATTATAGTAACGGGAACGGGATAACAAAATCCGAGATCCAGAGGGACCATCTTTTGTTGAATTAAGGATACCAGTATGTATTTTACGTCATGGTAGAAGCAAGGTATCACTATAGTCAAGCAAGTTCGTTTTTTCCCATCTTTCTCTCCCCATGTGAGGACTTTTACCGCTATCAAATCGATAGAATCTTCCTGTGGTATATATTCTGAAATAATTGTACCGTCATCCGAATTTTTCACGAAACGGTTTACAAGAAAAATTATTTGAAAAGTGTTCTAAAAAAAAAAAGAAAAAAAAAAAAAAAAAAAGTTTGAAAAAGAAAAAAATAAAGAAAGGCTCTTTTAACAATTGCGTACAACCGTTCCAATTCGAGGATGGTTTTGATCAAGTTGTCTACTTACAATATTGACTTGATTCATAGATAATTTACTTGTAATACTAAACTCAGCTTATTCCTCTATGATATCCAGAAATAAATCGAATTTGAAAAGCAAATAAGCGTGATATTCTTTGATTTCTAAAACCCATGCAAAAAAGTTCAGCAACGAAAATAAAATTCTGGCTAAAGTCATGCAGAATGGGATATTAATTTTTTAATGGAAACAATATACGTAACTATAGAAAACGATGAATAATATCGTGATGCCATAAATTTCTTTAAATAAAACAGTATTTTTTTCAATCATTGCATTGACAAATGATGTGGTGCGAAGTCACTCGCACGGGTGCATTAGTTAACAACAAAGGGGTGAAAATCGCCATGAAAAAATCATTTTACTTAACCGGGATTCAATCATTATACGGGATATACACAAATGTTTTTTATAAAATTGATTTTCTGACTGATCGCAAGCAGAACGGATTGCCATCTATCGACGCACTACGGAGTTACCACGCCAAGCAATTGAATCATACGTACATGAGCGTCGCCCTTTAGGTAGTAGATGATGGTTAGAGTAACGGGAACGGGAAAACAAAATCTGAGATCCAAAGGAACCATATTTTGTTGAATTAAGGAGGAATAACCGTCATGGTATACTCAAGGTATCACTTTTGTCAAGCAAGTGCGTTTTTTCCCATCTTTCTGTCCCCTTATGAGTACTTTTAGCACTGTCAAATAGGTGGAATGTTTCTGCGGACGTGATAATTATACCGTCATCCTAATTTCTCACGAAACCGCTTACAATAAAACATTTTGAAGGTTAAGGCTGTCTTAGTTGCGTGCATCCGTTCCCGTTCGAAGATGGCTTTGACCTAGTAATGTACATGTAATATTGACTTGATTACTTGGTAATTTGCTTTAAATAGTTACAGGTTGGTTGTGTCTGGTGAAACATATAATTTTGAACTGAAAGCTGTGACTTATTAATTCCACATAAACTTTATTAACGACCTGTGTTTCGACTTATTAAGTCATCATCAGGTTATTATTTCACACTTATAGAAGAGTAAGGGTATTAAAATTGTGAAGACACACTGTAACTTCATTGAAATTAGTTATAACGGAGGAATGTCCGTCAAGGCTTCCATTCTTTTTGCGGTGCTGGCATATTTATTATAAGTGCGTTCATGAATTGTCATGGGAAATATTTTAGAATAGATGGTTAGTTACGAATAGATTATAAAAAAATGATTCCGTTGAATCTGAGATGGAATATTTGAAATTTTATTTAATAACTTTTCGACTTAAAAAATAAGAAATTCGAGAGATTCAATTATATATGAAGGTTAAGAATATTATTATATATTATTCGGGCCGCGCGTATTCGTCAAAGCTGTGAAAACTTTCAATGTGCATAAATCTCATTGAAATTTTTAGTTTCAAGACGGTCGCAGATTAAGCTGTTTGAGGTTTAATTCAACCTCTACGCCCAGTTGGAGCAAGATCAGTGATCCTGAGGGATTTTGCTGAACGACGAGGAGATAGCTGAGAGGAAAGGTGAGATAAAAGATTTGGGAATACTTTTTGACCTTAAAATGAATGAACCTTTGAATAAAACAGTATTTTTTTCAATCATTGCATTGACAAATGATGTGGTACGAAGTCACTCGCACGGGTGCATATACACAAAGGGTTGAAAATCGCCATGAAAAAAATCATTTTACTTAACCGGGATTCACCGTTAACCGTTACCATAAGTCAAAATTGAAACATGAATGATGCAATTAAAGGAAGTAATTTGCAAGGTAAAAAGGCAATATACATGTTAAATATCATTCTATGGGTCCAGTGCTAATAATAAAAAATATATGATTCAATTGTAAGAAGAATCCAATCCACATTCATTCATGACCCACTCATTCCTGACCATATCCATCCTACTTTTGCCGCAAATACTCCTCAGATAACTCATACCCACAGCGTTTAGTCTACTCTTATGTCTATCCTGACATACCCATGTTTCACTGTCATATAGCAAACATATGGGAGTGAGATGTGGCAGATACATACATACATACATACATACATACCCATCACGCCGTTCCCTTTCGGGGTAGGCACAGTCAAAATGTTTCACTCATTAATACATATTTGTACACCTAACTCTGATCCAATAATTTCCTCCATACTTACCTATCCTTGCAAACCTCTTTTACTTCATTTACTCCCATACACTGCTTCACACACGCCCTCCTGTTTTTAAGACTCCTAATATTCCTCCTCCTCAGAATTTCCTCAATCACATTCAACCATAAATTTTTCGGCCTACCTCCACCTCTCACACCATTCATTCTACTCTCATATATCTGTTTCGTTATTCGACTCTCATCCATTCTCTCAACATGGCCAAACCAACGAAGCACACTCCTTTCATACACGTCCATTACTGGAGCATTTAACCCACATTCATTCATGACCCACTCATTCCTGATCCTATCCATCCTACTTTTGCCACAAATACTCCTCAGACAACTCATACCCACGGCGTTTAGTCTACTCTTATGTCTATCCTGACATACCCATGTTTCACTACCGTATAGCAAAGTGGGAAGAAGTACACTTTTGTACACGGCAATTTTCGCTTCCTTAGACAAGCACTCATTCCTTGATACGCTCCACATGCTACCTACCACTTTCCTTCCAGCATTGGCACGTCTCTTTATCTCCTCATCTATTCTTCCACCTTTCGCATACATCTTACCTAAGTACATAAAATCATCCACCTGCTCAATTACTTCACCATTCGCCCTCATCATACAGTTATCCTCCCCATTCTCCTTATCAAAAACTACTACTTTAGTCTTGCACGCATTTACCTTCAATTCCATTGATTCACAAAACTTATCTAGGAGCTTCTGTAATCCCTGTTGACTGTCTGAGATCAAAACAGCATCATCCGCATAGAGAAGAACTCGCAAGTTTACATTTCCAATCAAAACACCATCGTTTTCACTACAAGCGTCTCTAACACATTTATCCATAAATACATTAAACAGCCATGGAGACATTACGCATCCTTGCTTAACACCCCGATTTATTACAAACCAATCAGATGGCAGATGAAGGAAAAAACAAAACAAATGCTAAATGTTACGGAGATGGAGACGATTTGCGGCGATATCAAGAGGGGAAAGAATCACGAATGAGAGAATAAGAAATAGAATAGAATATAAATTTCTTATTCTAGGGCAGAATATCCTGTGGATCATGCAGTTAATGTAGAAAAAGAAGCTCTGTGGTATGGAAAAATTTACGGGTCATTTTATTAAAACAACATTAAATTAAAAACTATTCCAGAAGTTAATGCAATACAAAAATAATATGAAATAAATTTAATGGCAGATTTAACAAAGAATTATCAAGTTAAGTTACTATTATGAGTAATCACCAGAACATTTATTCACCAGATACGCAAATATTTAAATCTGTTTTTAAAATTAGAATTTAAAGTCACTACACATTACTACATCACTACACATTACACATTACACATAATTTTTATTCTTTAAACGTAAATTAGACAATTCCTCTTAAATTGTATTAAATTAATTACACAGTGATTTTGATAGTCACAGAGATAGAGCAAGAAACAAAAATTACAAAATATACAAAGAAATAACTTGAAAAATACACAGAAAGTAGCTGTTGGTCAATACTCACATCATTACACATATATCATATTACTATCAGTTTATAAATACCCAAATTACACATATTAAATATTAATCACATCAAGTTTCAACATAATTTCTATTCAACAAAAAAGAATGTCGGCAGAAATTTCATTTGGTCATGTGTCATATTACGTATAACACAATGTTGCTAAATACTCATATGAAGAAGTTTGTTTCATTGCGTGAGTATGTATTAGTAATAGCAGTGTTTTGAACATCGTTTTTATGAGACCAAGTAGTATAATGAAACACAAATATATTAGACACATGTTTTTTTATTCGTAGATAAAAACATAATAACAGCTGGTGGAAACACAATCTGCGTTGAAAACACAAGTATACTGCGCGCCATTTCGTAAATGACTTTCTTTTTTCGAAATTAATTCCTCTTAAATTTTACTACATTTGATATTTCAACATTATTTCACCTATTTCACTTCACACACATGACATTCGCAATAGTCGATGACATTTGAAAAAACAGCTTGTGTGGTATGGCCTCATACGACACATGACGAGCGAGAAATAGCCTGAAGCAAATTTTAACGTGGAATCCAAAAGGTAGTAAAAAAGAAGTAGGCCCAGAAGTAGATGAAGAGAAGGCATAGAAAATGCGATAGGAGAAAAGCAGCTGCTAGAAGGCCTGTGGGTGAATGGAGAGCAATGGCTGTTGGACATCGTTGTAGAACGTTACAAAAACCGACTATATTTATACCTTTATATCTAACTCTTTCCCTCTCGTTGAAAATCAACGGTCATTTCTGCTCGGATACATCTAAACTACCAATGAAATGTGACCTTTTACTTTTTCAAAATAGCTATGATGGCGCGCTCTTTTTTGCGGTATTTAGGTTCTATTTAGATTTTAATAAATACTTACACAGTTTGACAAAATATACATTAATAATTTGTGAAAAAATAATTTCTTTTTAGGTTGACTCCAATTTATCTCTGCGCGCATTAAGGGCGCCTACTTCAGTATAAGGCGCTCTTTTTTGCGGTCTTTAGGTTCTATTTAGATTTTAATAAATACTTACACAGTTTGACAAAATAGACATTAATAATGAAGAAGATGGACAAAACTTTTCACTAGGTCCTTCTCTCACGACGAGATACAAATAATAGTGATGAGGGGACAGTTACATATAAAGCACAATCCGATTACATTTACAGTTAATGATTATAATGAGTCACGTGGGACAGTAACAGACAATTTGAGATATCCAATTGTAACAATGATCTGTAACAACGTAACTGATCCTGTTTCAAGCACCGTTACCCAGTATTTCCTTCGGCTCCACAATACTGTCCTCTATTGACACTTGACTATTGTCAAGTTTCTTCATGCATCCGTTCGGGGTCTCTCTCTGGTATGAACATCTTCTTCACCATCTCAGTGAATGACTTTTATACATCAAATGAATCTTCTAGAAGGCCTGTGGGTGAATGGAGAGCAATGGCGGTTGGACATCGTTGTAGAACGTCACAAAAACCGAATATATTCA
The DNA here is from genome assembly GCA_963169105.1 of Ceriagrion tenellum. Lineage (NCBI taxonomy): Eukaryota > Metazoa > Arthropoda > Insecta > Odonata > Coenagrionidae > Ceriagrion > Ceriagrion tenellum. Next base: position 82,289,603 of record OY720642.1, on the reverse strand, counting down.
TACCTTAATTTTTAACTATTTCCCTCTCGTTGAAAATCAACGGTCATTTCTGCTCGGATACATCTAAACTACCAATGAAATGTGACTTTTTACTTTTTCAAAATAGCTATAATGGCGCGCTCTTTGTTGCGGTATTTAGGTTCTATTTAGATTTTAATAAATACTTACACAGTTTGACAAAATATACATTAATAATTTGTGAAAAAATAATTTCTTTTTGGGTTGACTCCAATTTATCTCTGCGCGCATTAAGGGCGTCTACTTCAGTTGTTTTTCCGAAATGTTCCTCGGTTAATTAGGTCGCGTAGGTATTGCACACACCGTTTAACAAATCCGGTATAATTAATTCGTGAAACAATACTTTTTTTAACCATTTGACTCCAAGTTTTCATTGTTAGCCTTTAGACCGCTTGCTGCAGTTATTTTCCCGACATTTTCTCGTTAATTTCATTATGTCGCGTAGGTAGTTAGCAATGACACCCATTCTCACAAGTTCAGAAGATACGCAACTTAACGGAAGGATGTGGTGAAGACGGAACGGAGCTTGAGAAAGTGCATTTCAGAGAATCCGGATGGGAGAAGAAAAAAACACGCTCATTATGCGTGGCGAGAAAAGAAAAAAAAAGTCTTTCGCAAAACGGCGGGACTTGGAGAGAGAGGCACCCATATCTCGTCACGTAACGTCTCCAAATTGAAAAACCCCTTTGTCATATTTGGGTTCCACGTGACAAGTTGGAATGAAAAGGAAATGACAATATTTTCGACAAACCTTTTTTATTATTCCTAGATTTAAAAAAAAACATAATAACAACTGGTGAAAACGCAAGTATACTGCGCGCGATTATGTCAATGACTTTCTTTTTTGGTAATTTATTTTTTTTTACTTCATTTGTTTTTCCGACATTTTTTCACCTAATTCACTTCACACACATGACTTTCACAAGAAATTTTACAGTAGATACCGTTATATATTGCGTTTCAAGATATATTTTGCAACAGAATTAATGGCAGATGGTATGCAAATGAATGTAATCAGTAGCGTTGCCAGTGACCATTGCGAGACTATCTCTCGCCATTTTATACGTGGCGAAATATTCATACGTAATTAATCTCCTTTACTCATACTTAAATAAATGTACCTCCCATACGTTGCACACGCCTTAAATTACCATGGCTGAGAAATTATGAGGTTTCCTGCAATCATGCTGTTCAATGTAAGTTTTCTCTTATCACAAATAAAATTAATAAAAATCGAAACAATGTTGTTCTTCGTATGGAGCGAGGTAACAATATCAACATTTAAAAAGAAAGAATTATTAGCACTCTTCCGCTTTTTTGTAATTTTTTCTTGAAAAATTTATCATTGCATTGGAAAATTACAAATGGAACGAAAAAATTTATATAAATAGCCTTAAATACAGCGATTCATTTGATGTATACAAGTCATTCACTGAGCTGAGATTAAGAAGAAGATGTTAATACCAGAGATAGACCCCGAACGAATGCATGGAGAAACTTGACAATAGAATGGAGATCAAAGAAGATAGAACTACAAACCAGGACACAGTATTTGAAAATACTCGCGTGAAGTGTGACACCCAACCGATCGGGGGCCTCGACCATTGGAATAGCTGACCATAAAAGACGAGAAGCCTTCAACTCCTGGTGCTAGAGCAGGACGCTGAAGATTAAATGGACGGGCAAATTTATATATGATGAGGTTTCAGATGGGTTGAAGAGAAAAGGGTCGTATGGAACAGCATAGAGAAAAGAAGAACGAGATGTATTGGACCCACCCTGAGAGACAATGGGTTTATGAAGAGCATAGTTGAAGGTAAAATAGAGGGGTAAACTTCCAGAGGAAGACACAGGAATAAGTTCATTGACCAAATAAAGATGAAAGTACATGAGAAGAGCTACCAGGAAATAACGGAGCTTGCATTAGATAGGGAAGAGCAGCCCATTGAAACAACATTCCAATGGGCTGCTGTCAACCAATCTTAAGATTGTACGACCAATGAATGAAGCTTGTTAACAGTAGAAACGAGTTAGTGGTAGATTAGAAAAATTAATATTTCCTTAACACATTTTTTCATAGTGTCTACACTTTATGCCCTCAGAATAACAACACTACATTGCCTTTCCTAAACAAAAATTCAATGCAGTCTATAATTATTTCTTGTCGCGGCATAGAAAGTCACCTAAAATCGATTAACTCAAAGAAATCATCTGGTCCCGATGAAATTCCCGTCCGAGTTTATAAAGAATTAGCGTCAGAAATAGCACCGTACTTGAAAATGATATATGAAAAATTTCTAGCAGAACATCGTGTCCCTTATGATTGGAAAATCGCGAAAGTTCCTCCTATCTTTAAGAGCGGCGATAAGGAAGATCCCAGTAACTATCGCAGTTTTTTCGCGGACGACACAGTATTGTATAAGGATATTAAGACAGAGTCTGATAGAATTGCGTTGAAGAAAGACCTAGAAGCTATAAGCGGATGGTGCGACACTTGACAGTTGGAATTAAATTTTGATATGTGATTTATTATGAATTTTTGGAGGAAGAGTAGCTTAACCAACGAGACACACACAATTCATCAAGCCGAGCTAATGAATGTAGAGTCAGTTAAGTACTTAGGCGTGACCCTTATTCAGGACTTGTCAACACTAAAATATATGCATGTTTGATGTATTTACGTTATACTAGCACAAAAAAAGTATGCGATTAGTGGCTGCTAGAGCCAAAATGTGTTATTGTATGTAGAGCATGCTTAAACGCAACAGCAACATCATAAGGCACGGGTGTAGTCCATCGTATTATCGCTGTCATCATAGTATCGCTGTCCTCCTTGTAAAATTCTTTGTTCAATAGAAAGTTATCTATTAAAAGTTCAGTATTTTTGTTGGTCGGAGAGGCCTTAACTTAGAGGTCATAAAAATTCTCAGACAAGATTTTATTCCAATGTGTTTCGTTTAGGGTATTTAGATAATCTTGACTTCACTGTCAAGAAATTAATGCTTTAATTTTACCATCTGTTGAGACACGTGGGGTTTATGAAGAACTTAATTGAAGGTAAAATGGAGGGGAAAGCCCCCAGAGGAAGACCCATGATAGCCATTAAAAGTTCATTTACCAAATAAAGAGGAAAGGTCAATGGAAGAGATACCAGGAGGTAGGGGGACTAGCATTATATAGGATAGGATGGAGGGCTGCAGCCAACCAATCCTAGGATTGAACGACCATATGATGATGAAACTCTGTGTGAACGATAAGACGGCCAATAAGTGCCATTTGGTCCTTCTCTCATGATGTTAAGTGAAGAGAAGAGTTATGAGGGCATAGGATGAATGTGGACCAGACTCCAGAGGGCTGCTGTGATTGACAGATTCGATTATACCTAGACTGGATAAGTATTCTGAGTCACGCGACAGTTAGCAACGACCTTAGATTTCGATGCAGAAGAAGAGGTCAACTTTTGCGAAGATTTTGACCGAGAAGAGTTCGGAACGGAATGGAATGGAATGGGTGGAATTCTGCGGCTTTTGAATAACAAAAGATAAAAATAACACCAAGTGGCCGTGAAGTAGAGGCACCTCACTCGGGGAGACAAGGGGTGCACTCACCGGGAGTTATTCCGCATCATCCCTCCACGTAAATTTCCAATCATTGCATAAACAAATGATGAGGTACGAAGTCATTCGCATGGGTGCATTTACACCAGGGTTGAAATTCGCCATGGAAAAATCCTTTGACTTGACCGAGTTTCGAACCCGGATCTCCCAATATCCTGTCAGATGTGTTAGCCAGTCACACCACCAAGCCATCTTCCTTCAAGGCGAATTTCGATGGGGGTTTATGTGAACAAGATGTTCACGCCTCAAGTCTACATTGTAGCACATGGGGCGAAGTCGTGCTTACAAAGCCGCGGTCGCGGTGGTTAAACCCAACAATGTCGTTATTAAAACGACGAAATTGACAAATTTTCAATCATTGCATAAACAAATGATGTGGTACGAAGTCACTCGCACGGGTGGATATACACCAGGGTTGAGGTGTGTGGAGGTGTGAACATCCTGTTCGCATAAACCACCCTCGAAAATCGTTTTAAAGTAAGATGGCTTGGTGGTGTAACTGGCTAACACACCTGACAGGGAATTGGGAGATCCGGGTTCGAATCCTACTGAGCGGACGTGTTTTCGCGATCTATCCCCGAAGGACGTTCCTGTGAAGTATTTTGCCCGGCGGTCGACTCGCTCGACAGCCGCTGAACTATATGATATACTACCAAAATATAATATAATAACTGAATGATATACTACCAAAACCAGAAGCAGACGTGCTCAAAATGTGGATCAGAAAACCACCGAAGAATACAGTGCCCTGACATCCGCAGAAGAGACCGTTCATACGCAGAGGCGACAAGCGGCATCAAATCCGCGGAGACGGACGCCCTAATCGCCCGAGAGCAGGTGGAGGCAGAAACAAGAATGGAGACTGACGACACTGGCAGTGTAATCAAGGCTGTTTCGTCGTCGGAGGAGAACAAAAGCACCGGTGAAATGGCAGATGGAAACGAGGACGAAAGGAGAAAGGACGGACAGATGAAGAAGAGAAGCCGAATCCACGCTAGACCTGAAAATAAAGAGAAAAGAACAGTTGAAGAAAATCGGCAGCTGAAAAAAAAGAAAAATGAGTCAACAATGGAGCCAAGCGACTCAAACAACTTCCTGGAAAATGGAGGAAAGGAGGTGGAAGCGGGCGAAAGGAGAGGAGAGCATGAGGTCAACACTACTCCGGCCAAACAAAGTGCTCCTAAAGGCAAACAACCATAGGAGGTGGGAGAGATGACCAGCTTGAAGTACTCCGCGAAACTGCAAGACGAAAGCAAGGCCGCTAGAGAGAGAGAAATGCAAGAAGAAGGGGGGAACCCGGTCACAACAAGAAATAAAAAAGAGAAGCAGTCAAATTGGGGTGAGGTGAACGACTTTGGCAATGAAAGTGTACAACTCCTCCAATCGAACAACGCAATGGTGACGGGGGGAGGTAAAGAGGAGGAAATCGGAGAACAAGCGGGAGGGCGACCGGAACTTTCTGAACTCCCATCGACAGGGAGTGGGATGGACACGGAAGCAGGGGCAGAAGGGGTGGTCTCTACTGAAGGGGCAGTGACTGCGGAGGGGGCGGAGATCGAGAGAGGGGCAGAAATTAATCAAGGGGCAGTTTTTGGTGGGTTGGGGGGCAAGGGACGGGAACAGGGAAGACATAAAGATGAATCCAAAGGAATGGGAAGATTCTGGGCGGAGAGAGGGGTGGGAGAAACAATGTACAACTCTTTATCCACAGGTACACCAAGCGACCCGGAGGATCTGAACAGAGAGATAATTCATCGGCTGAGGAACACCCCACCCAACCAAGAAGTGGTGGCGAGATGGCAGGAGCTGCGGGCAAAAGCTGCGGTAAACCCCCAAGGACCGTACGCCCCCGGGACAAGCAACAAGCTGAATTCTACGAAAAAGAACACAAGAGGAACCCTCAAAAATACAGCAATACAACAATAACTACAACAATAATGCCAACAGGCGACATCAATGCACCAGGGACATCAGTTTCTGAGAGCACGGGTGAGTCGGAAATTTTGCATTGTTACGGTGCAAATACTATGACTCAAATTAGAATAATCTCGCTAAATGTGGCAGGTATCATTAACCCATTAAAAATCGAAATTTTACGAAACCGTCTCTCGGAACTAAAAGTGGATATTGCCCTCCTCCAGGAGTGGAAAAATGGAGCCACGTGGACAGATAACGAACTAACAATCGTGGAAAATCACGGTACGTCGCCGCTTGGCACGGCCTTTCTATTTCGGAAAGACCTTGCCATCGACAATATACGCATGCATGAATCAGGGAGAATAAAGCTTAGTGCCGCCAAACTAAACGACCTTCACCTTGTAAACATCTACGCCCCCTCGGGCTGTGAAAGAAAGAAAGAGCGCCACGCTTTCTTCAACGAAACACTTGTCCCGTATCTAATCGGATTCTCAGGAAAGGCTATACTTGCGGGCGATTTCAATGCCATTTACCGAAATGAGGATAGCGAGTCAAATGAAATAAAAACGACGCACAAAACTTCGAACTCTTTAAAAAACTTAATTAAAAGCATCAAAGCGACTGATGCCGGAGTAAAATTGAATGGAAAAAACACAAATTTCACCAGACATGGTAACACCAGAACGAGAATTGACTATATCCTCACCTCTGAAAGCCTGCGAGAAAACCTACTTTCATTTCAAACAATTCCGGTAGCGATTTCAGATCACTGCGTAATAATTGCAGACATAAAGATCCGACATGAAAGGAAAGAGAAACATAAAAAAGCACAAGATAATATCAAAAAAGGGTCCTGGAAATTAGACACAAAAATACTAGAAGAAGAAGAATGGCGAGAGCAAATTAGAGATGAAATAAATAAACAACTCAATAATTCTAAGGCAGACAGGGATATCCTCGCGTGGTGGGAAGAATCGCTCAAATATAGCGTAAGGGAAAAAATAAAAAAGCTCACATACAAAATGTACCACCAACAAAATAGTACAATAAATTTTTGCGAGAAAGTTTAAAAGAACTACAGCAAAAAAACCCGAAACCAAATAACTACGCCGCTCAAGTTAAAGAAATAAAAAGATCGATTTTATATCACGAAACCAGAAAATATGCTCCTAAAAGCTGGCAGAGAGTATATATATACTGACAACTGGGGTAATATCACTCTGTAAGCACTCAGAAAAACAATAGAAAAAACCATAAACAAAAAAAACCGAAGCGAGTGAACGAGCGGACAATGAAACGGAAGGGAAGGAAAAGACACTAACAAAACAAGTGGTAACATCATTAAAAGAAAGATACGCGAGGTACGCCCAGTGGAGTGAGGAAGAGGCCCCAACCCTCCCCCCACTTCCCAAAATAAGCGAGGCGGAAAAGCATGCTTTTGATGCCGAGGTAACACCTGAAGAGCTGGAAACAGTGAGGGAGACGTTAAAAAGGGGGAAGGCACCCGGGATAGATGGCCTTCCAAACGAATTTTACCTAACATTTTGGAAAGAACTAGAAGAGCCCTTACGAATGGTGTATGGTAGCGTAATTAAAAGAGGCAGACTGACAGAGGAGATGAGCCTTGCTCGCATTAGTCTCATTCCTAAAGTAAAAACCCCGAAAGAAGCAGAAGATTTTAGACCGCTATCATTGTTAAACGCTGACTATAAAATACTCGCGGCAATTATAAGAAACAAGACAGAGGCCTATGTGGTTACGACTATGCACAGATCCCAATTTGCGAGCACAAAAACAAGAGGCGCTCCAGACGCGACTAACTTAATAAGAGATATTTATTTGTCGTATAATAGGAAAAATAAATCCAATGAGGAAAATATCTTTGCGATTCTCGCTCTTGACCTAGGAAAAGCATTTGACAATGTCCGCATTGAATGGATCGCTCTAGTCATGCGTGAAATGGGCTTTCCTACAAAACTTATCCAAATGATAAATATGCTCTACGAAAATATATATGCAGAAATAAAAATAGACAACAAGACATCAGAAAAATTTAAAATAAAAAACTCAGTGCGTCAAGGGTGCCCTTTGTCAATGCTCATATTTACATATGCATTGGATCCGTTACTTCGCGAAATAGAAAAAGAAAGGATAGGCATAAAGATAGGAAATTTAGTCATGTCATCTGTTGCGTACGCATACGACATCACAATTTTCATAAATAAAAAGGAAGACATCGGAAAGATACACAGGATAATAGGAAAATACAGAAATATCGGCCTGGAAATAAACAGATGTAAATCCAAACTGGCAGCAGTACATGAAACAAAGGTTATGAGGATCGGGAAGGAAGAAGGCGATATCAATATCATAGTGAAAGGTCAGAGGCTACAACAAGTAAAATCTTTCAGATACCTTGGTAGCCTGATATATATAGATGGAAACTACTCAGGAAATCTAGAGTAGAATATCCATGGGATAGAAATCCTTAGAAGAAACAAAAGCTCTAATAACTGCCAATACCATAGTCCTTCACGGTAGCATTACAGAAAATCCAACGGGGTGGGAAATTGTCGACAGAATGAAAATACTGGGACTATGGTGGGAGAAAAAAACCAACATAACAGTCAACTCTAACTGGGAAGCGAGTGTGAACGCATTAATGGCACACACGAACCTCTTAACGAGCTCCGCAACTCCCATCACTGCTAGGATTAAGATAGTGAATGACACACTCCTGGAGGGTGTATGGTATATTGCACACACTTGGCCGCTCCCGGCGTTATATAACGCAAAAATAATCAGAAACACCAACAGGCTTATATGGAACGTATATATAAAAAAGGTGGCGAGGACAGAACAATACAAAGACGAAATACACGGAGGCCTAGGATTGACTGACGTCCGGTTAAAAACTAAACTAATACTCACCAAAAAGATGGTTGAGATAAATGAGAGCGAGGATGAGGATAGAAAAAAAATGATGAACGAGGGGCTAGATTGCGTAAAAAGTCTTAAATACTTTGCCAAGACAAAAGAGATAACTAGAAATCTAGCAGAACGCTATCCAATAGGAAGAGGGAAAAGGTGGGAAACGATAAAAATATACAGAGAAGAATTTGAAAGGGAAATGAGTAAAGAAAAAACACCAGGAAAGAAACGTACATGGCAAAACCTCATCAAATTAAGAGGAACAGCCGAAGGAAAGAGTATTATGTTTGAATGTTGCCATGAGACACAGATTTGTAATGGAAGGCTCTATAGATTTGGTTTGACTACCTCTCCCCGATGCCCATGTTGCGGGCGCGTCGAAGATTTTGTGCACAATGCCTTAGGCTGTGAGCAACAAAGACAACAATGGGATGCAATAAAAAAGATGTATAAAGATTTTGACACATATGGAGGAGGCAATATCTCCGACGTTAACCTCCTTAAGCTGAACTTCAATCTCTTTCCGAGATCGAACAGTAACATCCTATCAGAACTCATAGTCACATATGTATTAGCAAAAAGAAAAAATCAGAATATAATTGTCAGACTAAATGAAAAAACAGAATGCATCGTAACAAGAACAAGTATTTCTGAAAAACAAAAAAGATGGTTGTAAAATGTTTTCTGAATACAAAATTAAAAAAAAAAAGAAAAAATTTGGTCGCGGCAGTTCTTATGCACTAAAAATGCCACCTGTTTGGGTTGATGATGACTGAAGGAAAAATATTTACTTATTTATTTCCGTGTTAATATTTCCTCTGGGTGAAGTTGTATTCTGCCAAATTATTATTCTTGTATACATTGTGTGATCATTTTAAATGAATGCTTAATAAAAAAAGTCCTGGTCAAGTCAAATGATTTTTTTCACGGCGAATTTCAACCCTGGTGTACCTCCAGGTTAAGATGGACAGCACACATCCCTGTAGTTTTATGCCGGAGCCGTTTGGGATCCGGTAGATGTGTCCTGACGGGAGCACACATTCACACAAAACACACAAGGGAAGGGCGTAAGGTCCAAGGAGTTTATATGGGTATCAGGGAGAGATTCACTGAGGGGAACACTCGCCAACACTCGAAACAGTCGAAGCCATGGAAGGGGTAAACGTGAGGTGCACGTCGTATTTCAGCCACAAGGTGGCCCTCTTCAGCTTCACTTCACTGAAGGAAGATGAGAAGATTTTTATTGACTCGGTCAGTGCCAACCGATCCCGTTTCAGACATGGAGATCCAGAATCTCCTACAACGGCACAACACCATTCTCTCGTCAAGCGTCCGGAAAAGATCTATCTCCAGTGTTGATCTATCTACTTATTTGTCGCCTGAGTTGCTTTGAAAGCACGTAAAAATCAGTTGGCAATGCGATCGAGACTATCCAGAGAAAAAAAAATCTTCACAATGGATGTATTGCAAATAAGCTACAATTGTGCTAATATCAGAATTTTGTTCATTTCCAGTCCTCGTAACTGTATCTGAAAACATTTGTTTATTTAGTTCAGTTCCAGTCCTCCCGTTTCTGAAAACGTTATTTCATCAAGTTTCTACAAGCGTCCGGGCAAGGATCTATCTCCGGTGTTGACCTATCTACTTCCTAGTCGCCTGAGTTGCTTTGAAAGCTCATGAAAATCAGTTGGCAATTAGATAGGAACTATGTAGAGGAAAAACTTATCTGTGGTTGTATTGTAAATGAGCTATAATTGAGCTAGTATCAGCATTTAGTTCAGTTCCACTCCTCCCAAATAGATTAAACTGCCCTGTGGTTGAATACCTGAGGAATCATTCGAAGGAAGCCTTGGAATCATTGGTATCTTCCTCGTATCCATCATATTCATCAGCTTCACTGGGACTAATATATTTACGCACTGGACCTTGCAAACTTCCAGATGATAACGTTGTAGAAGCGCTATTCTCAGACAATAAATCAGTCCTATGTGTTTTGTTTAAGATATTTAAAGCAGTATTTGATACAAGTGTGGCCTCTGTAGTCGATGGTATCGTAGTGGTATCTGTAAATGATGAATTCTCATGGGAGCGATAATTGTCAGTAAATATACCACTTGAATTTGCGATCTTTTTTGAGAAGAGAGAATATATGGTAGTATTCTCTCCAATGTAACGGTGGGCAGATTCATCAATGCCGGATCTTGAGGAGACAGTGATGTCAGCTGCCGAACTATTGTCATCTTCATGGGTAAATTGTAGTCCTGATGAGCTCTGTGAACTTGTTTTGACCTTGACATCAACCTGAGTAGAGTTTGTTTTCGAAGCAGTGACATTGGTGACCTCGTGGATGATGCTACTAATTGGTAAAAGTGTGTTTATTGTTGAACTAAATGTTCCACTATCGTTTCTGTGCACCGATGTATTTTCATGGGAAGAAACGTAACTCTCCGAGTTGCTCAACCAATCACTGAGTGTCGTGGGCAAGTGATCCGTATCTTCCACGGATGGAGTTTGGTTGTTAACATCAGAATTATTAACTTTCATGGAATACCCATCGACCGGCAAAACTTCAGGTGGTCGTCTTTCATTTAAATCACTCGAATGAGTGTCAGTCAGGAAGGTCGCACCTTCGGTGTCAGGTATAATTGTAGTGTACTGTTTCAGAGACGATATATTTTGAGAGGGGGACAATTGAGAGCTACTTGAGTGTGCGCTAGAGTGTTCGGAGCTAACATATGTTGAGCCTGTACCATTCTCTTCGTTCATTGTTGATTCAGTCGTTACGGCATCTGAGGGCACAGTGTCAATGCTCGTCGAAGGATAAGTTGTTTCCGCGGAAGATTGGTCTACCATCGACTCGGCACGGCGGCTGACATCAAGTATGTCGTCAGAGTGTGAATATGTTCTTGCTGAGTTTGCTTCATGATTAGTTTGGTTGTTGATTCCTCCTGGGGAAATTGATGTGGCTGTGCTTTGGGTTAGATTATTGGACTCAGTATTTGTCTCGAGCGTAGCACTTTCGGTAGTAGGTATAATTAGTGAAGGACCAATCAAAGACGTCGTATTTGCAGAATGGATTGATTGAGTGGCATCTGGCTTAATACTTGAGTGTTCATAGTGCAAATGTGTATCGCCAGTAACAAGGTTGAGTAATGCACTTGATTCCATCGTGCTGGTTTCTGAGGACGAGTGGTCAATGTTTGTTGAAGTATCATTACTTTCAACGAGATTTGGGACTTCCACCGAGTCAGCATGAGCGCTCGCGTCATGTGAATTTGTTCTTGAAGTTGTCACTTCGTAATTCAATTGAGTGTTCACTTCTCGTGATGTATATGATTTTGTTGAGCTGTAAAAATTTCTACCTGATTTTTTTCCAACTGCGTCCATATTTTTTTCGGTGTGTGTGTCATTTTCTTCTTGGGAAACAGATGTGGGTGTACCGTTAATTTTGTCGATTGAATCTGTAACTTTGGCCGTTGCCTGAGGATCGTCTGCTGCGGTTGAATTGATTCCGAATTGATATGTTATTGCTGCATCGATACTTGATCTTGAGGGGAATGATTTATTCATGTTCTCTTTACCATCTTCGATAGTTGATGACTCTATGATACCGTCTTCTGAATAACCCGAACCTGCGCTCATCGTGGAATTGACATCGATTTCTGAATTTCTAAGCCCAGATGTTGTATCATTCCCGAGAGGGATGCTGGTTGGTGTTGAGTTATCCGTCGCTTCTATGATTTTGGTTGAAATTTTTTCATGTTCTTCTGAATCACTAATGGTGGACGGAGGGTACGTTCCACCTACGAGCCTTTCAAAAGCACTTCTCCAATTTCCGTTGTCCGCCACCTTGCGGCTACTTTCATCAGCATATCCAATATTTCCATCGCTTATGATCTGTGAACAAAAGAGATAAATTTTATTCTCATATATTGGCTCAACCCTGAAATAAAATGTTCTCATATTTTCTAGCAGTATTTACTCTCATATAAAATGGTATATTTTATTTTTCATAGCTCCAGTTTTCGCTTGTGTTCTTGATGTTTATAGAATGTAATTCAGGTTTAACAGCTTATTCAAGCGCGAATTCAATTTTTTACCAGTCACCTTAAGTTTCAATGTCAACGGTAACTACATAAGGGATCAGAAGGATTGTTTATAGCTAGAAAAACGTATTTATTTAAAAAGCACGTTCCACTGCCTATGATAAAATACTTTGAAAAGCGTTCATGTAAGCAGCTATTGAAGGGGAAACCGGTATGTTTTGGGTACAAAGCCCAAAGGAAAGGAGATATCTCTGCCAAATATCGCTGGAATGTATAATAAACACATGGGTAGAATGTATCTAATTGACAACCATATTTTAAATTATCAGAAACAGTTGGGAATACATTTCGTTGTTTCAGATCAGTAAAGAAGGAACTGTGTCTATTGCAAAACTTTAACTGTGCAACCAAAAGTGAAACAAGTAATGTCGCTTTACATGTTAAATGTTTCATTCCATTCCATAACTACTGTACATTGAAAAAGTTCAGTCCGTTGAGTTTAGGACGCTGTATCTTCAAGTACGGTCAACCGATTTTTACGAAAAAAATGCATACGATAGAACAATCATTTATACGTTTACTAATGTTTGCAAAAAAATTTCGTATTCTTCTCTACACTTTTACGAGATTTTTTAAATAAAAGTCCCTGTTTTCGGCGCTCAAAACCCGGTGGTCCGACTTTACGCTGTCACCATTCCCTTAATATTTACTCTAGAGATGTGATACTTTTATCTAAGTTAGCTACACATGTTTTTAACATATCAAATGAATTGTTTCTCTGTTGAGTTTTACACGAGCTGTTGCAAAAGTTATAAACCTCGGCTAATTCCGAAACTAACGATGCGATAGAGGTTTGAGTTATACTGTTGTAACCGCAATAACGCTAGCTTTATAAATATGTACATAGTCATTAGTAAAATATCCTGGGATTTCCAATAACGATTTTTAATTATATGTATTTTACGCGCAGAGAAAGCAAGGCTTTCTGCAAAAGGAACGTTGAGGCATCGCTAGAGGAAGGTGGGGAAAATAAATAAAAATCATTATTGGAAATCTCAGGATATTTGATTAATGACTAGGTACATATTTATAAAGCTAGCGATATTGCAATTGCAACGGTATAACTCAAACCTCTATCGCATCGTTAGTTACGGAATTAGCCGAGGTTTACCATTGTGCTCTGTTCCCTGCTGCTCTTCCCATTCCAAAGTTTCACTATTCCGATCGCACTCCTGATTTCTACTCCGTGCCCACAGCATGGCATGTTGCTCGTCTGTGATTGGCTGGAAAAGTGGAATGCACACAGCGCGCGCAAGGTCAGCCGCCACCAGCTGGGGAAAGAGAGTATAGTGGTGAGATAACCTCAATGTTGTCCCAATCTCTTCTTTTTCCTAGCTGATGTACCACTGCAAGTAGCCCCCACCCAAAATCCGATTGGAGGGCTATTTTGCCTCCAGAATATTTAATACTGGGAGAAATGCCATCGTGTCATATTCAATGCAGGGCTGCATCTTCTAGGGAGACTAATGTGGTGGTTTCCCCGTTGCCTTCCACATCGCGGTACCCCGGGTAGCGTGCAAAAGTTAGTTGGCCAGCCAGAAATTTTTTTTCCAGCTCTTGGCGTCGAACGCACGACCCTTGGAACCGGAGTCCAACTCGCAATCATTGGCACACACTGGACCCCCCCCATTTCTTGTTAATGCTGCTCACTAAATGTGGAACTTGCCATGGGAGATATCGAGCTATGCCAAATATTTACCGGAAGGAAACAAGTGTATACCTGTGTTGAGTATATCTTCAGCAGCTGAGTGGCGAATACGATCACGATGGCGAGGAAGAATATGACAGCAATGGCGATGAAGGAGGAGGCGTAGTTGAGGTTGACAGAATCACCCGGTCGGACATCTGCAGAACACCGGCCTCTGACCCCTGATGTGCCCTTCTGGAGGGTGTAGCTCCCCACAGCCATGGTAGCACCGCCGCCAAAAATAGTGGACGAAGACTGAATGGGAGGTAGAGCCCAGACATGGAATTAACAGACATACCATACTGCTGCCAAATTTGCAAACTATGCCTAAGGAATGCGTCAACCATAGTTCAAAATTTAGTCTTAAGTTTGTTTAAAGTTCTTGGAGCAATAGCCAGATAGATGTTGATAGAGACGAGATCAGAATTTGACTTTTAACATCTAAGAAGTTGCAAGAATTGTGTAGTACAGTAAGATACATTTATAGAAAAAACATTTCATGTTTGATAGGAATAAACTTCTGATTCATTACACTATTATGTTACACAAAATGTACCTTTACATATGTATTTTTATTAAGAACACATACTTTTAAATACCTATATTTAATTTTTAATGCCTTGCACCTTCCGGCGAAGTAAAAGTTACATCAGGTGTTCCCCAGGGAAGCGTGATAGGCCCAACTTTATTTCTTCTGTACGTAAATGACTTGAATACAGTAGTAAAAAATAGAAAGCTCCGTCTTTTTGCCGATGATGCAGTAGTGAATAAGAAAATTAGAAATGAAGAGGACAGACAGTTTTTAGCTAAGGATTTTTAAAGGATTAAAGGATATCTGCTAGGTTGGTTAAAGGCCGTTATGATGATTGTATGAGTGTTACAAGTTTAATAGAGGAACTAGGATGGGAATTACTATCAGAACGCAGGTTAAAATTTAGGTTAAACCTTTTAAGTAAATTCGAAACCGAGTTGTTCACAGATGACGTTAGATATATATTGAGAACCCCTGCGTATTATGCTAGGTTTGATCATATTAACATGATTAGAGAGATAGATTGTAGTACCGATAGATTTAAAATGTCATTTTTTCCGCGTACTATAAGAGAGAACAATAGGCAGCGTAGCAAAGGGATAGGTAGGTGAAATATAGTTAGAGTAGACTGTAGTGCATGATGCATGTAATAACAACCAATAATCCCTTCCTTATTATGTAGATACTAACCATCTAGCTCCATGTGACCCTATTATCTAGCATATCTCCCTTAAATATCCTAGTTGCATGTCAATAGTGCATGTTTGGTGATCTTCACCCCCTGCCACACACCCTCGTGGTGGCTCGCAGGGTATCTAGATGGGTGGCTAGATGTAGATGTACCTCTCTGCATTTACGTTAGATAGTAAACTGCCAGCTGATCGGTAGATTTTCGGACAGTGCTTATCCTAAAATTCTAATTCCCGGCATATCCCTTCGCTTTTCCTCCCGATATATCTAGTCACTGGGGGGGGGGGGAGGGGGGAGGGGTAGCAGAAAATTTTCCGGGGGCGCCAACTCGTAATTTAACCAGTTTACTAAACTTAAGAAATTTTTGGTGATGCAATAGGCGGATAGGTTTGTACAAAATATAAAAATTGACAACGCACTATTCGCATTTATCTATTTAGCTCTCGATAAAATGCTGTAGTCCGTATAGCTAATTCTCACTGGTAACTGCAGCTCTGAGAATTGCCTGCTCTTTGAGTGCTTTCTTTGTTCGTTCGTCGTGCAGGAGCTTTTTTCTTCTTGGTTTCATGTTTGCAAAGTTCGTTATAACATTGTCGAAATCAAGTGACTCGGCCAGGCTTCTATCAATTTGTAGCTACGACAAATTGGATAATCGACCTTCTGACATGGTTGACCGTGTGTATGTTTTTATTGCCTTGAGTCTGCTGAAACTTCTAACAGCCGTCGCACTGCTTACGTGTAGAATAAGATAAATTTGATACAAGGTGAACGAATTTGGATGTACACTTTTCATGTCGTTAACTTGAATGAATTCTAATACTGTGTCCACATTTAGATTAACACCTTCTGTAGAAAGATTACAGTACAAGGCACGGAATGAGGAGTATTCATCACCAATAAGTGAAAGATAAATTACATTTTGGTAAAAAACTGCCAAATCTTGGAGAGCCAGAATATTTCTTTCATCGGAAAAATGTGAATGTTTGAAACAGTAAAATTTTGAAGCAATCTTATGAAAATCTTCAAAGCGATCTTCCAGCTGCGAGGTGAAAATATCAAGAACTTTGAAGAAGAGCTGACTTCTGAAATGGTCTCTTGAGGGGGCAATGGGGGCATTCAACGGCAAGCTCATCATAAAATCGTCTCGTTTCACACACTCTATTTTGTACAAAGCTTTTTGTTGATTCATACGAGTCTGCAAGCCCCTCTGCTTCTTTAATAATGCCAAGGAACGCTTCATTAGAGCGCATTGCTCATAGTTCGGCCTCGCATGACTTTATTAATGTACTTGCAATTAGAAGAATTATTTTTGAATTCTGAAGTTAATTTGACAGGGAAAATAACTTGCATAGTATATTGCGCCAAAAACATAACAAAACTTTAAACTCAAACTTGTCTATCTGTAGCAATAGACCTTGCGCGTCTGAAACTACGATTAGTGAGCAATTGTTCACCTGGTTATTACCTGTAAAATACAACGCTACCCTTATTACCTTTAAACTACGAATAACGGCATCGACAGCTAATTTGTGACTAGCCCAATCCAATCACATAATCTATTCGAAATCAAAAGTGTCAGTAATTTGCCCTTCCTGAAAATCTTGCAGAACATTTAATCGAGGAAGACTGCCAATCAAAACGGTATACAATCTTTCAAGAGTTCCAAAAACGAGACTGCCTCCAAACAAGAATGAACCGATTGCTGTAAAATTACATTGAGACTATGTGCTCAACAGTGTACATAGATGGCCGTCGGGGCCAATTGTTTCACCCGGGTTTGCAGACCAGAAATATGCCCAGCCATTGTACTGGCGCCATCATATGATTGACCACGACGCAGTACTATATCTATCGACAATGACTTAATGCAATCAGTCAAAACATCGAGAAATTTTTGTGCACTTCCTCCAGGAAGTGCTGCAAATTTCACAAAACATGCTATACAATTTATAGAACTGTCTGTGTACGCAGACACTGTACAGATAGTCCGTAGCGATGCGGCCTAAAGAAGTGTATTTATATTTCAACAAAAACATATCATGTATGTACATTGTACATAAAGCTGATACTTACGAATTGTTGACACTGTAGTTTACGTTTGAATCGAGAGACGAAATTGCTGTTGCAGATGATACAAATTAAGACTCAACTAGTTGCGAATTATCAGATACGGAATTTTGTGATGACTTAGCGGGCGAATTGACAACAGGTTACGCATTAAAAACAGATGTTAAATTTGCACACGACTTAGCAATGTTTCGTTTATCTAAATCTACTTTAGCTTTGCGCTCTTGAGCGCCACTTTATTTACCTTGTCCAGACATTACATAAATATAACACTAAAAAAGTCAAATTTGCACACACCACATGAGACGCGAACTCTCGACTATCAGAACTCAACTATGCTGTTGTGGCGGGGCGGCGAGAGAGGAGAGGGTGTGCAAGGTAGGTGCTCTACGTCGCGCACACGGTGGCTAGACTGAGTGACTCAATGTTGATACTTCTAACTTACCAATGCAGAGAGCAAGTGCAAACTACGTTTACTACTAACGGCGACGTGGGCGCAGTGCCACGCCGACGCCGCCGAACTCATGACCGGCGCGAAATCGGCGCAATTGCGATCATTGTTAGTCAATCAGCCGTGACACATGGCAGTGTTTGATTACTTTGTTGGTACCTAGCAGCCAGAAGGTGGGGACGCTTCCCTCTCATCCCTTTCTTCTTCTGAATGATGTAGCTCCGAATGAGGACTTCAGAGTGGAAACATTCACAGACTTAGGGGCACCAGAACACAGGGGGAGCGAACGCCCCCCCCCCCCCCCCCCCGCTCCCCCTCTGGATACGCTACTGTGTCTAGTGCCACTAAGTTTTGCTACCACTCGACCTCAGTTTTTTCTGTCTAAAAATGTTTGGGTGGATGAGGACTACTGAGAGAAGGGATGTATTCACGTATTGACCAGAATTGGTCCGAATTGCCCATCCATGGGTCCAGTGGTCCCCGACTCGAGGACGTACTCCGGCCGACCGCACGGCGTCTACCCAGAAAGAGAGCCAGGGAGACACCTGATCCCAAATCTTTGGGGAACGGGCTCTTCCGGTTCTCAAAGATGTGCGGTAGGTTTTTCGCGAAAGCGAGACCGACGGCTACTCGTCTCAGTTGTTTGGGTAAGCAAAGTAAGTAATACGAACACTTCGGGGAGGCGGAGGCCCAATTGAGGTCCTTTTGACCTCAATCCGCCTCATTGGTGTCGGCCTCGAAGGGGTTGTGACTCGCTAACTTTCCCTTCCCATCCCTTTCCTTTTTCCCACTACCACCCACGCTCGGATATAAGCGAAAGCTCCCTGCCGAGCCGGAGGTAGTTACCCCGCGGGAGTAGATGCCCGAATCCTCTGTCTAAAAATGTCTCAAATGGAAATCACGTCACCAAATTAAAATTCTGGATACTTACAAATTCGCCGAAAATGCCAAAGTCTCACTCTCCGGCTGGCTATGGTGGAAACTCGTCTTAATGCGGCGAAGAGCTTGACCGTGCTAAGGATAGAGAGTCGTCTATGGCAAGAACCATACTGGAAGAGAACTGGGGGTGAGAGGCGTTTATTTGCGGCGGATGGCACATGAGATAGCTGCATATTCCATCGGAATTACACGAGGAAGTTTGAATTTCCTTCTGCGGTCACTAAATCTCGCCGCGTGCAGACCCACTTATTGGGCGATCTTCAGCGTATCTATATTTTCCTAAGAAACTCTTTTGCGCACCATGTTTATTTCTTGGAGTTGTGCTGACTAATGATCTCTCGAGGGGTATAGATATTCGGAAAATGACTGGTCAAGCAGATCTTATATTGTGATTCGTATAGCTCCATACCCTTGATATGCAAACATCAATATTTATCGGTCAAATTCTCAAGCATAATTAACCCTCTATAACCCAATTTTTCCGTTTCATCAGCAAAAAAAACATAAAATGTAACAAATACATCCAATCTTTTTACCTGAAAATCAACGTTTTCAATGTTAAAACCGGTACAAATTAGAGAATTTTGGCAGTCAGACTGCTATATTGAAGTCGCAATGGTATCCAGGGGCAATAAAATGTAAACAGAATAAACACATTTGTACATTTGATGCGTTACCACCAAGGCACGGAAGGTTAAAATTTGCATTTAAGACTGAATGGATATTTTCACGTGAAAAAATATTGCCGGAGCCGTCCATGGCGTGTGCCATCCTCGAAGAAAGCTCGGGCGAGAGGCGTTCCTTTGCGGCGGATGACACATGAGATAACTCCATATTCCATCTGAATAACACAAGGAAGTTTGAATTTCCTTCTGCGGTCACTATATCTCGCCGCGAGCTGAACTGCTTATAGGGTGATTCTCAACGCCTCTACATTTCCCTCAAAAAATCGTTTGCGCAGAATGTTTATTTCTCGGAGTTGAACTGACTAATCTCTCGAGAAGTGAACATATTCGTAAAAATGACGAGTCAAGCTAATTGTATATTGGAATTTGATGAAAGAGTACTTGGAAAGTGCGACGATAAATTCCGAGAGATCAGCTATTACTCCCTAGTTAGACCCCCACTTATACGCTGACAGTGTTTGGCAGTGTGTGACAGTGTTTGGGATCCTTATGAGGTAAGCTTAAAAACAGAAAACGCGGGCAGAGAAGATTAGTAAGATAGGTAAAAGGCCGTTATGATAGTCTAGTAAGTGTTACTGACCTCTTGCAACAACTTGAATGGGAAACACTTTCAGACAGTCGATTGAAAATTAGACTCTATCTTTTACGTGAATTTAAAACCGACAGATTTTCAGGCGAAGTCGTCAATACCTTACGAACTTCAACATATAACGGTAGATGTGATCATGAGAATAAAATTTGGGAAATAGATTGTGGAACAGAAAGGTATAAAATGTCGTTTATTCCGCAATCGATAAGAGACCATAATGGCTGCGTTTAGACTTTGAAGTAGGTTATGTAGGACAGGTAGCGAAGCTGATTGATCTCCTTCATTTTTCGGAATCTACCGTGCATTTTTTGTTGTAAGTGACACTGTTGTAAGTGTAAGTGTTGTAAGTTTCACTGACACTACTGTCAGCGTCTTCAGGTCGAAGATGCCCGTTATGATTTTGGCTCTCATATTATAGGACCTATTTCCCGCCAATTTTTGGTGCTGCTCTCTCATTGGTCCTTTTCAGGATTCTCCACCATGTGGCGCCCACGTGGTATCCTATGTCTCTGTTGAAGTAGTAGTAGTAGAATTATTGTTTAAGGGTGCGTCGACTACTGCGGTCATTTCGCACCACCTCTGTTGAAGTTGTCCGTCCGTGCTATCTCGATGGATTCTCTAATTAGCC
Source organism: Ceriagrion tenellum (assembly GCA_963169105.1). Taxonomy (NCBI): domain Eukaryota; kingdom Metazoa; phylum Arthropoda; class Insecta; order Odonata; family Coenagrionidae; genus Ceriagrion; species Ceriagrion tenellum. Next base: position 82,268,745 of record OY720642.1, on the reverse strand, counting down.
TAGGGTAATATCTGCTTCCTCTCGAAGTAGCGAAAAAAATACGCGGTAGATTCCGAAAAATGAAGGAGGTGAAGCAGAGCACCGCGAAAGCCTTCGGTCTCACAGTGTAGCTGATTTCATATGCACCCGAATACATGTCTCCAAATCTGCTAAGCAGTGCTAGCACCACTACATTCCATGTGCACACATTAATATCTATTCGTCTACTTCTCTGGAATTAATTTACACATGCACATACAACTGAATGGATATTTTCACTTGGAACATCTATAACGGAAATACAGTGCTCACAAACTTCCTGAACGAACGTGAAATGAACGACTATTACAAGAGATATGTCAAATTATCATATCTCTTGTAGCAGTCATTCATTTCATCACTGACTAACGTCACAATTTCCCTTCACTAATCACCTTATTCCGTCGTTTTTCACATGCGCTTTCACGCCATAATTCTCTACAAGGAGTCTGGCCCGGGCCCTGTCCGTGAGTTGGGAGATGAAGTTGGCTGAACGGGGATGTAATATGTATTGTTAGTTTGAAAATGATTGATCGTGGTAATAAATAAAATATCGACAGACGTCTAGCTTGCTCAGGTTGGCACGGTGGATTGCCGTCGTGTAGGTGTTCCTCGGCGTTTTATGGGCGCTCCGCTCGGGTGCTCGGGTGGTCCAACGCTCGCCCGGCGCAGTGGACCTCTATAGGGAATACAGTACCTCTAACCCGGCGTCGATTCAAGCGCCACTTACGCTCATCTCGGCTCTCCTCATCCGGAGACGCGTACGAAGCATAAATTTCCCCCACAGAAGCGAACATACGCCTCTTAGGCGCCATACACCTCTGGGGGAGACGGCAAGATGCGATAGGTAGATGTCTTACTGAGAGGTCCTGACGGAAAAGTTTTTTTGAACCCGTAAAAATTCGTGGTTTTCAGGGAAATTTTAAAGGTATAAAGTGCACAAAAGCGGATGTTTTTAAATACAAAAGGATTGGAGAAAAAACTGCCGAAACACGAATTTTACAGGGAAATGAAAATGGGAGGCGAATTTTTTGGCGGCCATATTGGGTATTTTGAGAAGATGGCGCAGTGATCGAGGGAATGGAACATCATCACGTCATCAAAAACCACACGGGCCACTTAAAAACAATTTTCGGGCAATGACAGAGCCTTTTTAATTGCAGGAAGTACATTCGGAAGAACTAATTGCTTCACTGCGTAATTCGCAACCCTGCCTGAGGTTGATAAGCCGTCACATCCGCGGTGATAAACGTTAATTGTACTCTAAATGAAAATGCTAAAATAAGCCATTACTCACTGAATATATGTCGGTATTGTGGGAATTTGTTTTGGAAGTAAGAAGTGTCAATAAAGTGCAAAAGGGGTATTCCTAGGGGTTTTAGGACATTTTTACCATTGATATCCCCCTTATCAATAGTAAAACTGTCCTAAAACCCCCCGGAATACCCCCTTTGCTCTTTTTTAACATTTCTTACTATCAAAACAAATTCCCATAATATATATGTAAGCGAGTTCTATACAGCCGTCGGCCGTCTCTCGCATCCTCTTCTCCAAGCCTCCTCGTCTCTCCAGTCTTCATTCTCTAATTGTCCACTTTTCATATCTTGGGTGACTTGCTTTGTCCAGTCTTCTGGTGGTCGTCCTCTCTTCCTCCTTCCGGGTGGTTGCCAATTTAATATCTTTTTTGGCCAACGTTTCTCCTCCATTCTTTTTACGTGTCCATACCATTTTAGCCGTCTTTTCTCTATTTCTTGTGTGATGTTTTCTTCTACTTGCATAATTTTTCTTATATTTTCATTTCTTATTCTTTGTAGTTTAGATTTTCTGCTGCTTCTTCTTAGAAAATCCATTTCTACGACCTCCAGTCTCTGCCTATCCCTTTTGGTCATTTCCCATGTCTCTGCTCCGTAAAGGAGTATACTCTGAATAATTGTTTTATATATTTGCAATTTTGTTTTCCTACTTATGTCTTTTGACCATAATATGCTATTCATTTTATTTATTGCGAGTTTTGACTGATGTATTCTACTTTTTATTTCTTTTTTACTGGTTCCTTCTTTTCCAATCGTTACACCTAAGTATTTATACTCACTACAGACTTCGATGGCATTTCCTTCTATTTCCAGATTCTTTGCCTTCTCATTAATTACCATAATAATTTCCATAATACCGATATATATTCAGTTTTACTTTCAGGACGGTTTTACTATAGATGGGGGCATCAAGAGTAAAACTGTCCTGATAGTAAATAGTATCAACACGCATTGGCCCACCGACAATGTGTGCACTACTCTCTATAACTCCAGCACTTTTAAAATGCTTCCTCATGCAATGAATGTATAGCCCCTTATTATCCCTTAACTACTGCAAAAATTGATACAAAATAATATCAACACGCATTGGAACACCGGCAATGTGTGCTCCACACTATAACTCCAGCACTTTTAAAATGCTTCCTCAGGAGCTTATTATCACGAACATGCTACAAATTTGCTCTATTCCTGGTGACATCATGAATTTATAGATGGTTTAAAAAATATAAATAATACGCATTAATGAAAGAGATTCTTCCAAGTCAGATAGCTTCCATACAGACACCTTTCGACATGACAAACTAAAGCGTTCACAGTTTATTAAATATCCTTACTCGCGATAGAGATTCTAGCGTACTGAGGTTTGGGATGCTTGTGAAAAAAAACGATATAACATATAATGAGACAATCTTTTTTCTATGAACCTAGATATTTTTAGACATCTTAGTGGATTCGTTGATAAAATGTTTGCAAGACAGATATGAAATGTTAGAAAAGTATAACCTCTCAAATAAAATATCAAGTCATATTATAAAGAAATGCAAATCAGCTCATATAAACATTCCGACAACTAATAGACATTCCGCCATATTTACTTTCATAACAAGCAAAAGACGCATGTATTTAACTTAGGAATTTAGTTCACTATCATACCCATATTCACCCCCATATGAGTCTTCTCCGTGGTCATACAAGAGCTCTCGCTGTAAGAATTACGAGAGACCTCCCGTACAGGAACGAACCAAAAAAAATGAAACATCGTGTGCGTTCGCCCTCAGGAATAATATGAGTCGACCAGCGCGATAGACTTCGTAGACGTGATATGCCACAGGGGTAGCCTTGAAGCTCTCTCCTGCGTGGAGAGGTGAAGCCGAATTTTGCCCATTTCGCCATGTTGTGATTATGAAAAAATTGAGTGATCCTATGCAAAGGCATTGAAATCTGGTGACTTTCGTGGCTGTGTTGTAGATTTAGTAAGTCCATCGAGGACATTAGCGAATAAAACGTGCTTGTGGCTGCCTACAAAATCAACACAAGTGCCGCAGTCTCGTGTTTTACATCGTACATTGGGGAGATAAGACGAGTGCCGCGAGCGGCCATCTGTGCGTGAAAAATGGCACCATGCTCTGCATTTGGCTGCCAAAATAGAATAAATAAGACATCAAAACAGCTATCTTAATAGATATTGTTGTCTTTCCCAAACTTTCTTGGTGTTGAACGTATTTATCTTCTGCATCAGTCGACTGCGTTCGATTTTATGCAAACTTTTATCTTTGGTCTTGTAGGGATGAGCCTCATGAGGGGTTGAACGCCTCTATTTTCAATTAAGAGTTCGTTAAATTTAATGATTATTGGTGCATTTTCATCAATTTTTATTGCTACAAAAGGTGTGCTAATAAAAAAATGTAGCCCATTTGTCGTAGAATTGTGTCGTGATGTGCATTATTACGTAAAGATGTAATTGATTGAGGACTATTGAAGGAAAAGAAAAAAACATTTGCACCCAGCCAATCGTTTGAGGACGATTGAAACTACTTGGAATGAGTAATGGGAAACGATCAGTGGGTATTCTGTTTTATTCGGCATCGTAGCAGACGATATTTAAGGCATTCCTGATATAAGTTATTACATCCATCTGTGATAAACGGAGACAAACAAAAGATTTGGAAGTGTCATTTATACACAAGAGTTTCCCCAAAGACACTTGCGTGTATTATTCATGGGAAATGGGAGGTTTTATGTAAGTATTAGGTTTCCATTGTCATCGTAGTAGACGATGTTGTAGGCATATGATAATTTCTCTATTGTTACGAACTTTGGTGAATTGAAGAATCAAAGCAAGAATTATTTTAAGGTGCAAAGGTTAAAATTTATATATAAATACATTTCACGTGTTATATTAGCTCCTGGGTCCCGTATTCGATTATACTTGCACCGCTAAAATACAGTTATTTTACTTTCCTCTGATTTCACTAATAGACATGCATGGAAATGTATAAATACAGACAGTATTTGCCGTAGAATTTGTTATGTGCATCATTACGTACAGATGAATTGAAAAATGAATACGAGTGAATCATGAACATGGCCAAAGCGCAAGGTTGGTGGCTTCACTTTTCTCGCGTAAGGTTACTCCCGTGGGATTTACCAAATGGGTGTCGCGTTTCTTTTTTTCCCGCCTGGGTATTGCCGTCCGGCTTGACATCTCCCGGCGCACTTGGCCGCCGCCACACGTACCTGGAATGTAACCATACAACTTAGATTCGGAGTTCTCGCCTAAGTTGTCTGTCTCGCTGCAAACAGCTTCGTCACATCGAAAACATGTTCGCCGCTTTGATAACAGTCTATGATACCATTCAACCGTTTCGTTTCAACCAAATTTTTTTCCTCGCATTCTTCGAGTAGTAGAAAGCACCTTTTTCATGACGTGCCTCTTCTTAACATCCTTATGTATTCATCTTAAAAACATGTGCGCATCAAAAGCGCTTTACTCAATCTAAGTTAAGGACTCGCTTTGAATTATAATTAGCGGAAAGGAAATTGAGAAATGAAACAACAGTATCGGTACAACAGAAATAACCAAAATCAACCTCCAACAAAAAACCTTAATTGTCATACATAAAATACTCCAAAAGGCCTGCTCTTAAACACTGATTTTCAACTTTCATGGTATGACTGACTTTTCATGTCTTTTTTTTATCGTATTTATTAATCCTGAAATCAAGGATGCAGCAAGCACACATTTCTCAATTTAAATTGCAGACCCTTTGATTTGTAATTCATTCAGAAGAAATTAAACAAGTATCTTACATTTTTACTCACATTGTTACATACATTGTTCGGCACGGAATAGCATAAAATGGCATCAGATTTTTATTATTTTTAAAGAATGCTTAAAACAAATGAAAGTACAAAAATTCAACAGCCAATGAAAAACTATAAATATGTTAGATTAAATACACAAAGGCCTACACTGTACACACTCAGCGTAGGGTATAATATGCAGTCAATATGTGATCTCAACAGTCAATAGGTATTCACAGAAAATGTATCTGCTATATAAGTACGTCATGACTACCAACCTACCTACCAGAAGTCTTAAACATACCTATATCATAATCTTTGGTACCTATTATTGCACTAGGATTGAATCAGCTCTTATAATCCACACAACCTGCCTAACCTGCCACACTTCCCACATTCATTACACAAAGAATACAACGTGGTAAAAACCCTTACATATGAGGAATACCATTTATTTCCACATACAATTGAGTTCACCATTAAAATTCAGAGGGTACATGGCTCTTCTTCAGTCTCCCTCCGTAAAATATTGTACAGGTTTGAAGAGGTTTTTCAGTCAAGTTTTTTATAATTGAATCAGTCACTCATCGTACATAAAATACAATATTTAAATATTCAACATTTACGGTCTAAGAAAGACGTAACACCTAAAAAAAAACTCCATCATACACACATATGCGATTTTCTCACTGTCAAAAAAGTTCTTTAACCTCATTCTGACCTAAGTTGCAGTTGTATCCTTTTCTACGGAGTTAAAGGGAAATTCGCTCTCTCTAGATGTCTGATAAAGGGAGAAAGGAATTATATTTACAGAAGGGAACATTGATTCTGGCTCAGTATAATGCATTTATTTATTAACAACATTCAAAGATTTGCAAAAGATTACATATACATAAAGATCGCATAGTTTTACACAGAACATTTTAATTTTAACTCAGTTACCACGTTGCACAATAGTGCCATACACTCAGTTTTCAAATTAAAAAATGACATTTCAAGAACCTAAGGAAATAGTCCTCGAGATGACACCAACTGCATTCGCCAAGGGAAGGCCATTCGAGTCCATACGAAATATGATTGTCACATTTTTTTCTCGTCATCAATGCCAATTAACATAAGAAACAGCGCATTGTCAGAGAAATACGAAATAAAAATTCGCAATGACCTTCCCTTGTTACACCCCCTCGCCACGATGAGGCAGCAGTTTGGATTTGAGGGGGGCATGCACTACAACTACGGTTATTTCTACCATTTGCAAAAAAATAGCTAACTACAGGAATTAGTGGTTATTAGAGTTCAGTATTATCTCTACCAATCAAGCCAAACAATTAACTAACCATTTAATACCATTCTATCAAATCAAATACAAACTACTAAAATGCTCATAACGCTGCCCCCTAACCCCTTTAGTAAGTCTGCTATAGTCTACCTGGCATCTTATTCATACCTAACCGTATAGTTTATCCACTGATATCTACCATCCTACCTTCCTAGTAGACGATCTAAGCATCCCTATTACTCCACTGGTATCTAAGAGGCTCATATAATCCACACGACCTGCCATACCTGCCACACACCCTACCTAAACTGCTCATTACACAAATAAAACATGACAAAAACCCTTTACAAATGAGAAATTACATAAATTTTCATGTCCATTAAAGTTTACTCTTCACACACATCGATCTTCTCTTGTCCCCTTCATCGTGTCCTCTCCATTGCGTCCTCTTCATCATGTCCTCTTCAGCTTGATTTCCTCCAGTTCACGGCTGTACATGCATCCTGCAGTTCATCCATTGTCTTCATCAAACCTGTGAATCATAACATATACTCACTACTAGAATTTTGAGAGGCATGCACATAAAAATCCATTTAGGTTAATTAATAGAGGAATAATATGAGCTTTGGCAACTAATTGACCATGAAAATTTTTGATGGGAACTATGAGCACCGAAAGTATGTCAACCAACTTGTTCAATACTGATAAGCAAATTATGACATCAAAGAAAGTCTGAGAGAACTGTAAGAAATTGAAATGATTGTTGTAAAGCAAACACGGATCACTCGTATCACACATTTTATACCTATTTTCCGCGAATATTCTCACCAAACATTTGTTTAAGGTCGTTCGAGCGAAGAATTATTTTACCAAGAAATCAATGAATTTGGTCCCATCTTCAAGAAAAATTTATCACCCTATCATTGACACCAAAACTTCAACCCCTTACCATATTACTTTCCGAGATATTTGCCAGAAAATACCGGCCCTTTTATATGGGAAATGGTACGTGTATTAACTCCAGAGAGACCTTATATTACAAATGAAGCATTTCCTACACTAAGATCTCGTCAAAAAGTCAACAGTGTGGAGTTTGTATGTTTTCTCAACTGTATTTAAAAATTAATTATATTGTCACCGCAGTAAATTCTTCAGAATCATAATTCACCTTCCGTTTTGTTTAAGTTTCAAACGTACCGCGTGAAAAAAATTAGTTAAGTTTGAATTATTTAAATATTTTTACTTGATTTACAATTTCTGTCATGAAAAACTTTATTATTGCACCATTAATTACGCAATATTTGATTAGTGTGTCTCACAGCTGGTGAAATTAAAACTAATAATTATAATATGGCCTCCATAATGATTAGGGAACTATTTCGCTCGCAATACCTTAACCAACGCTAATATATGATTATATTCCAAAAAGCTCCTCGGTATTCAGAATAATTTCAACCATAAAATTCAGATCACACGCGTGAAATTCAAATGACAATATACGTACAAAAAATTTTAAACGCAATGAATTTGGGTCAAGCTTAGACATACTCGCACTTCTCCACTGTTTTAATAAATGATAATATGTGCCATTCCCTGCATATATCACCATAGATGATACATTGGAACCCGGAGAGGAATTCAATCTCTTTCACACAGTACGAACAGAATTAATATTACGCATTGCCTTCCGCTCCAGAATTACATAAAATGCACACATAAATTCACTTTGAAGATCAAATTCTTAGAAATGAATTTCTAACGTATTAAATACCGAATATGGGCGCTCCATTGCGTTGAGAGATATTTCAGTGAAAATTAGGCAATGAATTATTAGAAACACGTATATCTAGCCATGGGCGTAAGCAGGGGTTGACAAGGCCATTTTATACCAAATCTGCAATATGGATCCTCACAGGATGATGTCCTGCCCCCCCCCCCCCTTTCATATCATAAAACCTGGCTACGCCCATGTATCTAGCAATGAACATGAAAACAAAATGCTATTCTTTGAAAGAGCTTGACAAAAGTTATTAAACCATACCTATAGCCATTTAACCACTCCGAAAGAAATAGAATATAAAACAAAAATTACCTAGGAGATCAATTACTAGAATGCATTCAGCAAGAATTTAGATAAAATACCGTATAAACCCGTGTGCCAATCGCACCTTTTTTCCTAAGCATCTTAGTTGAAAAGGATGGTGCGAATCTTGGACGAGTGCCCTTACTCTCGGAATTTTCTGGTATCTAGGCGTCTGGAGGCTTAAGATTACCCTGTTTATGTAAGTTTGAGCAGGTAGGATTGTTGCTCTAACTCACAAAAAAATATCGTAGAGCTATTATTTGGATATGAAGTGAATACTTTTCTCAATTTAACCACGCATTACACAAATATACGCGGAGATCCAAACGTAAGAAAGCTAACAGAGAGCTTTGGCACTAATTGTAATGAAAACGAACCTCTAAAACACACGCTAAGAGATTGAAGTGAGCTGCCGATTTTTTCCCGACGCTTACAAAATCGGAATCAGCGTTCTAGACGGATGGGCGTGGTACACGGGTCTATACGGTAATCACTTAGAGCAATAATGAACTCAATTGCTTATTTAAAACATGAGCAAGAAAAACTCCAAAAGGAAAAGCATAGAACCTGGCGGGAGATAGTAATTATTAAAAAATTATATGTTCTAATGAACTCAACGTCTTGAACTTGAATAATAAAACCATCAAAAGAGATTACATGGGATATCATTGTTCTTGCGGGACGGTTAGATAGTTATCTTTTAAAAAATGAATTTCCGCATATATATGGAAGATGAAAATACCCTCACAAGAACAGGGACAAGAAGAAAAACAGAACACTCACCGAAAGCGAGGCACTGCGAGCACATACGGCGCACACTGAGGCGGGTTTGCCTCTATTCCATTCTTTATAAGCCCTTCCATGTCAGTGATACGCCATTTAAGTTAATCCTGAGGCACTGAATGATCTTGATCTTCATTCTGATGACGCTGTCTTGACGGGCGCCTGTTGAGAGCCTGTGTAGAGAACGGATTAGTACATACTACAAAGCACTCCTAGCCTTAATCGACAAATTTCATCACGGCCCTATTGGCCCAAGGCTAAGCTAAGGTCGCCCCTCTTCGACTGAAGTCTTCCTTCTTCTGCTCTTCATATCCAGCGATGAACCTGTGTAGAGAATGGATTAGTACAAACAAAAATAATTATAAAGCACTCCTAGCCTTAATCGACAAATTTCATCACGGCCCTATTGGCCCAAGGCTAAGCTAAGGTCGCCCCTCTTCGACTGAAGTCTTCCTTCTTCTGCTCTTCATATCCAGCGATGAACCTGTGTAGAGAATGGATTAGTACAAACAAAAATAATTATAAAGCACTCCTAGCCTTAATCGACAAATTTCATCACGGCCCTATTGGCCCAAGGCTAAGCTAAGGTCGCTTCTCTTCGACTGAAGTCTTCCTTCTTCTACTCTTCGTTTCCAGCGATGAACCTGTGTAGAGAACGGATTAGTACAAACAAATAATAAAAAAGCACTCCTAGCCTAAATCGATGAAAATCTTTCATGGCCCTATTGACCCAAAGCTAAGCTAAACACGCACGCTCAGTCGCTCCTAGCCTTAATCGACGGAAACTTCATAACGGCCCTATTGGCCCAAGGCTAAGCTAAGGTCGCTTCTCTTCGACTGAAGTCTTCCTTCTTCTACTCTTCATTTCCAGCGATGAACCTGTGTAGAGAACGGATTAGTACAAACAAAAATAAATAAAAAGCACTCCTAGCCTTAATCGACAGAAATTTCATAACGGCCCTATTGGCCCAAGGCTAAGCTAAGGTCGCTTCTCTTCGACTGTAGTCTTCCTTCTACTCTTCATTTCCAGCGATGAACCTGTGTAGAGAACGGATTAGTACAAACAAAAATAAATAAAAAGCACTCCTAGCCTTAATCGACGAAAATTTTTCATGGCCCTAATGGCCCAAGGCTAAGCTAAACACGCACGTTCATTCGCTCCTAGCCTTAATCGACGGAGATTCCATTACGGCCCTATTGGCCCAAAACTAAGGTAAAGACGCTCGCTAAATCGCTCCTAGCCTTAATCATTGGGTAGTCCATCATGGCCCTAGAGGCCCAAAGCTGAGCTAATGTCTCCCCTCTTCGGTGGAAGTCTTCCCACTTCTGTTCTTCATATCCGGAGATGAAAGTAACCTGTGGACAGAGGGGTTAGTACACAAAATAAAATATACATTACAAATAACCCCAAGAGTAAATCGACGGAAATTCATCGAGGCCATAATAGCCCAGTGGCTAGATAAGGTCGCTTCTCTTCGACTGAAGTCTGCCTTCTGTCCCTTTTCTTCAGAGATGAAGGTAGCCTGCGGAGAGAGAAAGTATCGTGAGCAATTTGAATGTTGAAAGAAAGTCAATACAAACAGTATCACAACGGTAGTAAGCTGTTCGTGCAGTGCGGTTGAGAAATTTCGCCTCTACGAATTTTAGCACTGCGAGCACATACGGCGCACACTGAGGCGGGTTTGCCTCTATTCCATTCTTTATAAGCCCTTCCATGTCAGTGATATTTATTTATAGCTTATTAATACCAAAAAAGTTATATTAATGCATCAGGAGTCGCAATTATAAAAACTAAAAAAATGGCATTGAATAATTCACGCTGGTTTTCCCTCTTTCAAGCATATTCGAGCACTTTCCCCGAGTATTATCATGATACATGTAACTAAAATCTAATAATCTCGCGAAGCCTTCCGCAGACGGATGAGGACTCAGTTCGTAATTTTGTCCCTGAAAAATGTGAGATCAGATCCAAAAGGTACTCATTGAAGATTTTGTTAACGTTTTTGACGTTTAGCAGTAAGTTGTGATAGAGTATGCAAGGTTATCAGCCTTTGCAGTACCCGCACCACGTGCAGCTTTCCCTGCTAACGGTTACGGCGCTCTACCGGTCAGTTTTGGCACATTTTCGCCAGTATGCCACAAGAGAAACCAAAGCATAGTAATACCCTAGGCCCGCTTTCCCTATTCTGCTCAAGCTAGGATCCCTTCTGAAAGGACTACCTTGAGAGCCAGCATACTGTTGCCCGCGACCCACCACTGGCAGGTATATGCGGTGTACTGACACACAAAATTGATAAATGTTTGCGCAGAAATACACGGTGTAAACGGCAATGCGATGGTATCTCTTCACATAACTACCATAATCTCATTATACTCCCGAAAATTATTGTTCAAAAACTAACATTTCATGTCATAAAGATTGAGGCAGCGAATCATGAGAGTGCAGAAATGGGCGCAGTTAAAAACGGAATTCAAATCAGAATGATATACATGAAAATGAGAGGGGTTGGGGATTAAATAAGTAACGAAGCAAATCTTTATAAAATAGAGCGGGAAAAATGAAGCACATATTTGTGAACAAGGAACTTGGCTACATCTACGAAATACCGGGCAAGCCACCACAAGAGTGTGGCACGGGGCGAAGGAAGGATAAGCACGGGCTAAGAGAACTGCAGAGGCACGGGCTAAGGAAGAATAAGGACACAATCAACTCCTTCGTACAACAAATCGGGAGAAAGAGAACTGGTGGAAGGGCCGGAAAAAAAGGAAAACACTACTTAGGAAATGGGGTAAAGATATATCTAGGTTACTGATCATTTATAGAAGAAAGTATTATTTAACATTAATTAATTTTGATGCTGAAACACACGGTGTTAATGGCAATACGATGGCATCTCGTACATAACTACTTTAACCTCATTATACTCCCACAAAATATTGTTCGAGAACTAACATTACATTTTATAGAGTGGCAGCGAATATATTTTTTCATCTTATGCTAGCGATAGTATAATTCGAGAATTTAGTTATCAATTTTCTCTGAGGCACATACTGTGATGAATTTTGCAATGTTACCAAGGGAAACTTCAGTTGTTTACCCAGTTTATCGAGTTCATAACGAACGACTTCCACGTAAGGAGTTTTATTTAAACTCTAAAATGTTTAAAGCCTGAATATAACTATGACTTTTCCTTGGTTCGTTGAAAAATCATGGTACCAAGCCCCGCGGAAAAGAAATGGAGGCTGGATTCACTATAATTACTAGCTTTTGTGACGAGGTAAATACTTCGCTTGTACTCTTTGTCCCATAAAATTTTACCTAAAGGAGTATTTGTATGAAATTAAAAAATATATACATAATAGGCAGCACTAAGCCTAAATTAACTCATACAGGAAAATTTTATTTATCTTACGAAATTTGAAATACGATGTTTCAAAGCACAGGTTCCTCTTTTAGGAGATGTAAATCAGTGAGCTATGTGCTGAAGTGAAAATATTGTCGGGCTGTTCGGGCATGACACCATAGAAATACAGAATATATGTGTAGATCATCGATAATCTTTAGGAAAAATACCACCCTGATAGAAATATTGCACAAATTAACAGAAAAAAACAACCTCTCTCTAGTAAACTTTCCAATGACTCCAAATATAAAAATAATGCACATACGCTACCAATGAAAAATATACTAGCCAAGGAAAACAAGGAACGCCAAGAAAAAAAAGAAAATAGAAGTTACAAATTCCGCAAATCGGGATGAATGAACAACTAACAATCAGGACACTTAAAATTTAACTGAAAAAGACAATTACTTGGCAAGAAATTCCAGCATATGGAAAGCAATAAACATGTCGTATTCGTTAAGAAATCCGGTGCAGAACTGGATAACGAACTCCCAAAGTATATTAATAAGATCAGAAATATGGGCGAAAAGAATGATAACTGGCAACATTCACTAGCCCTGCAATACTCAGAACTCTTGAAAGTTTGGAGGGAAAAATAAATAAATTGGCACTGAATAAAAATGTTGAAAATAGATAAAAAATACATTCATCGAGACATGCGCAGCATTAACAGAAACTGAAACAACGTACACTTAAATAATAATTAGAAAAGAAAAAAAGGACGAAAATAAAGACGACGGGTAACTCTTACTTTGACAGAATGATAATCGTGTGAAGCGAGGCTGGAATACAGAGTATAACTGTAGATGAAATTAAAAAATATATATATAATAGGCAGCACAAAGGCTAAACTAACTCATAGGGGAAAATTTTATTTATCCTACGAAATTCGAAATACGATGTTTCAAAGCACAGGCGTAGTTAAAACGGTTTTTTTTAAACTAACAACGAATGTTATTTCTGGTCATACAAATGCACCATTGTACTATGCGTGGCCATAAAATAGCATGTGCTCTCAAATGGAGCATTTGTATAAATCAATCCAGACTCGTAATTGCTCTGGTACATGTATTGTGAAATACACGTCTTTACTCTCATTGTGAGAAATCAGACCCTTTCTTCAACTTCTTTTCACGGCAAGCTGGATTATTTTGGCGCAGTATCGAGATTCTGTCATAATAATTGTATGAAAGAATTAAGTAATGAATGTTTCATTCTAGAAAAAAATCTAAAATAAACAAATAGTATTTTCAATGAAGAATGGTGTGTCATCATGGTTCTTCCGGAGCACTTGAAGTCATTAGTTCGTCAACTGGTGGATCATAGCACCAAGGTGTGAAATTCGAGGTATTCGAATTTCGCTTCTCAGTATAATTATTCAAACTTCGAGATCACGAATAATTTCCAGTATTCAAGGATTTGAGGATAGTATTCGCCCATCTCTAATTCCTATTTAACTAGAAGCTTTTTTTACCCCAAGTAATATATAGGAATAATACCATCCTGATAGAAATACAGCAGAAATAATCAGAAAAAAACTACTTCAAATGTTAAACCATGTTGGTGATCTCTTACCATTACTAATGTTATGTATAGAATAATAGGACTTAATAGGCAAGCAATACTCAGGGCACCTGAATTTGAACGGAAAAATAAATAAATGGGCACGGATTACATCAAAATGTTGAGAATAAATATCTATAAAAGAGAGTAAATTGAATTGAGAGATTGAGAAAAGAGAGTAAATTAAAGAGTTGAGAATAAATATCTATATCTATTATCAAAGAAGTAAAGAGCGAAGAAGATTGCGAAGGGATACGCAATTCGGCAGTAAGACAGAATGACAAGAGTCCGCCACACATCATTGTACCTAATGATGCCCTAACATATGAACCGTGTTTTACTTAGTGATAAACATTAACGAGACACTAGAAAGTTACTTTTACCAATATGAGTTATTGCCATAAAGTTACGCCAAATTATATCTATTCTATCAAAGTCCCTCGCATTGTAAGGGATGTGGAAGATGTCCAACTTTCAGGAAGATAATTAAAATGGCGAAGGGAAGACGAGGAGTTAAATAGAGTATCAACAATTGAAAGGATTGTTAAGGATAGAGCAATGCCCAGAGCTGTCGAGACAAGAAGTGAACACGGAACCTCTTATTTTGACCATTTTCAAGGATACAGACCTCGCCGTCAAAGCGTCTAATATTTTCAACGCGGTATCACGAGTGGGATTTCTTATGTCACGATTCGGGGTGGTCATTCTTCCTTGCGATGAGGCTTCCCTACACGGTGAGTGACGGACGGATGCGGAGGGAAACGAAAAGCGCTCAGAATAACACTCCCGTGAGATATGATGCTGACGTAAATACTGAAGTCACAAGAACATTCATGTGTAATTAAAACAGAAACAGCAAGTACACTTTTCCACACGATATTTTAATGCATATGACATGTTTCAGCTCACAGAGCCTCCATCAGATACAAGACGTCTTGTGCCTGATGTTGGCTAGGCGAGCTGAAACGCGTCGTTCGCATTAAAATACCTTGTGGAAAAGTGCAACTGATTTTTCTGTTTTAATATGACGAACTTCCACAATATCTCGTCTAAATCTGTTGAAATTATTCATGTAAACGGTTATGTACTTAAAAGGAAATTTTGTGGGAAAAGTTAAACTTCATTTACATTTATAAACACTTCGCGCTCCTTCGCCAAAAAATATTGGCAATATCAACAATCTCTAACACCGTATGTAAATTTTTTATCGATTATTAAGCATTTCATTCTCACAAATAGCAGGAATTCCAATGTCTAGGCATGATAATCAGGTGATAGACCAAGGTAAAACACTCCCTTTAAAACTAAAACATATTCAGTGGGGGAAGTACAACATTTCGGAGGGGGTGAGTGCACATAATAGGCGATAAGGAATGGGAATTACAAATGTTCAAATTGTTCAAAACCTTTGACACACGTTCGCCTTTTGTAAAATGCAGGTCGTTTGTCTTTCATTTTATTAAACTCTTAAAAGGAGAGGGAAATGAAGAGCACTTAGGCTAACAATACCGGAGGCCAAGACGAAAATATTGAAATCTCAAGACCATTCCTATAAAAGGTAATTTACATCAAAGGAGATTTAATGAGAAAAATTGAACAAGAGTCAGTCGAAAAAAACACATGAGGCACTTCCATCGAAATAATATGGCCTGATAATCTCTAATATCGTACATAAATTGGTATCGACAGCACTTTTAAAATTCTAACCCCGGCGAATATTTATTTTCATAGTGAAATTTTGCAATATCACGGAATTAAAAAAAACGCACGCCACGATGACACTGGTTTCAACGTCTGAGCATCATAATCAGGCGATTAACAAAGGTAAATCACTCCCATTAATACTAACGCCCAATCTGAGGAGGGGGAAACGAGATTTCCGAGAAATGATGCTCATAACAAGCGATTAGGATGCGGAAATTGGTGGGCGGCATGCAATGGTTAAAATGATTGAAATCATGGTCACGACATCATTTCAAAATTCCAGGCTGCTCTAAAGCATTCGTAAAATGCAGCACGTTTGACTCTCCCATTTTTACGATACGCAATACCTAGAATGATGGAGTTGTTTACGTATTTACGACATAACTCCCGACCTTTCTCTCTCGCGTGATTCTTCAAATTCCCCGATTCTTCCTCCATTCATTCATTTTGAAAATTAGAACGAAGAATGACCTTTCCCCTCACAGGAACCACTTCACTGAAATCTAGACGACGAAGCAAGGAACGCAGTTCACGCGGCTGCCCTAATTTCAGGACGCTTACTAAATTATTTGGAAGTCAAATATTAAGAGCCGGAATGAACCTCTGATATTTATAAATCGTGGGTGAGCCTCACTTATACGTGGGTGAGATTAACAACACGCGTTAGAGTCCACTAAGAACACGAAAATAAGAACATTGAAAATGAAGACGAACAACAGATTTTTACAATGAAAATAACATAATTAATAGAGAGAGCAGCAAACGAAAGTTTCAAACAAAACATTTTTTAAAAGCTAAACAATATTCTGAAGAAACCGAGAGTACATTGTTTGTAAAAATTAATCATTACTTTAAACAGATTCACTTATTGACTCAAATGACAATCCAATGATTTATTAACCACACAGTTGTGTTATTAAAGACGACAGGATGAAATGAAACAATGATCAGTGAGGTAAACATGGGGTTGTTTATCTCACACCAAAGTCAATTGTAGAGAACATGAACATATATTCATGGTAGGGAAAGTAAGATGCACAGGGCTCAGGATTAACAATCCCGGTTGACATGATGAAAATACTAAAATCTCAAGACCGCTCATGCGAAAGTAAGTTTATTCATAAAAGGAGGTTTCACGGGAAAAGTTAACTGAGCTCATTCACTTGAAACTAATGGTTGCATAAACAACCTAAAACATCGTATGTAAATTGGTATCGATAAGAATTTCATTCTCACAAACAGCTCAAATTCAATTGTATAGGCATGATAATCGGGTGATAAAAGTAGCACTTATTCAGAGGGTGGAACAAAAAAATTTCGGAGAACAGGAATGCTCATTATAAGTGATAAGGACGGGGGGATTCAAATTTTCAAGCTGTTCTTAAGCATTGACTCACTTTCGCCTTTTGTAAGATGCAGGACGTTTGCCTACCACTTTATTTCAATCATAAAAGGGGAGGAAAATGAAGAGCACTAGGATAACAATCTCGGAGGCTGTGACGCAAATACCGAAATCTCAAGACCATACCTTAAACAGGTAATTTACATCAAAGGATATTTAATAGGAAAAATTAAACAAGAGTTAGTTGAAATAAACACTTGGAGCCGCTGCATCCAAATATTATAGTCTGATAATGTCTAATAACGTGTAAACATTCGTATCGATAGCGCTTTTAACATTCTAACCCTTGACAAGTATTTATTTACATGGTTTAATTTTACAAAACCAAGGAATTAAAACACACGCCACGACAACACGGGTTTCAACGTCTAAGCATCATATTCAAGTGATTAACAAAGTAAATCACTCCCTTTAATACTAACTTCCTCCTTCTAACCCAGGAGTGTGCTTCGTTGGTTTGGCCATGTTGAGAGAATGGATGAGAGTCGAATAACGAAACAGATATATGAGAGTAGAACGAATGGTGTGAGAGGTAGAGGTAGGCCGAGAAAGTTGTGGTTGAATGTGGTTGAGAAAATTCTTAGGAGGAGGAATATTATGAGTCTTAAAAACAGGAGGGCGAGTATGAAACAGTGTATGGGGGTAAATGAGGCAAAAGAGGTTTGCAAGGATATGTCAGTATGGAGGAAATTATTGAAGCAGCGTTAGGTATACAATTATGTATTAATTAGTGAAACATTTTCACTCTGCCTACCCCGGAAGGGAACGGCGTGATGGGTATGTATGTATGTTACATACTAACACCCAATCGGAGGGGGAAGAACGAAATTTCCGAGGAGGAATTCTCATAATAATCGATTAGGATGGGGGAATCGGTGAGCTGTAAGCAATTGGTATAATTAAAATCATTTCAAGCTGCTCGATAGCATTGAGTATATGAGTCGCAGGGGCCAGACCACTCGTATGCCACAAATCCACACGTTCGCAAACTATGGACGCGGACGAGATCCTTGCGACGCCGATGAACATATGAATACTCAGGGTAAACACTGCTTCGAATTCATTCTTTACGAGAAATGTAAGACAAATGACTAACCATCTCTAGAATTGTATGTAAATTGGTATTGATAAGGATTTCATTCTCACAAATAGCTCGAATTTCAATGCATAGGCATGATAATTGGGTGATAAAAGTACAACACTCCCTTTAAAACTAAGACTTACTCAGTGGAGGAAGAACAAAATTTCCGAGAAGGTGAACGCTCAACATAAGCGATTAGGACGGGGAAATCAAAATTTCAAACTGTCCTAAAGCATTTTCCACATGTTCCATATTTTGTAAAATGCAGCACGTTTGCCTTTCATTTCATTCAACTATACATAGAATGATGGAGTTGTTTACGTATTTACGACAACTCCCGGCCTTGTTTTCTTGTGTGCCTCTGCAAGTCCCCCAACTCTCCCTCTTAGTCATTCACGTTGAAAAATACGATGATGAATGACCTTTCCCTCACAGCAACCAGTTAACGGAGATCTCGATGACGAAGCAAGGAATATAATTCACGCGGCTGCCTCAATGTCATGGCCATTAGAAATTATTTGGAAAACATTTAATTAAAGCCGAAATGGACCTCTGATATTTATAAATCGTGGGTGAGATTTACTTCATCTTATGGGAACAGAGAATATAAGATTAATACCACACGCTAAAAATATACTACGAACACGGAAATATTATCCATACACATGTAGACGAGTGACGTCCTGTTCGATGGAAAAAGAAACTATAAACAGAAAGTGAGCACAGCAAAAGAAGGTTTAAAACAAAAGATGTTTAAAGCCATGCACAATTTTGAAGAAATCAAGAAAATAGTTTGTAAAAATAAATCACTTTGTTAAACAGATTCACTTATTGACTCAAATGGCAGACCGATGTTTTTATTAACCACGAAGTCGTATCGTTAAAGAATAAGACAGGAAGAAATGAACCAGAATGATATAGAGGTCAGGTAAGCATGGAGTTATTCATCTAAGGCCAAAGTCAATGTATACAAAAATAAAGATACACTGGGCTCAGGACGACAATCCCGGTTGCTCAGACGTAAATACTGAAATCTAAAGACCATTCCTATGATAGGTTACTTACATAAAAGATTTCATGGTAGAAGTTAAACTGTGGTTACTGTGGAGCTACTCCTCTAAAAACTAATCGCTGGATAACAATCTCTATTATCGTATGTAAATAGGTACCACTTGATAAGGACAAATAGCACGAGTTTCAATGTCTAGGCATGATAATCAGGTGGTTAAAGTACAATAGCTTATTTAAAACTAACACTCATTCAGGCGGGGAAGAACAAAATCCCGGAGAAGGGGAATGCTCAAAATAAACGATTATGACGGTGAATTCAAAATTTCAAGCTGTTCCAAAGAAATGGGCACACGTTCACCTTTTGTAAAATGCAGCATGTTAGCCTTTAAATCTATTGAACTGTGCGTAGATAAAATGGAGCTGTTCACGTATTTACGGAATAACTCCCGGCCTGATTCTCTGGCGTGAGTCTTCGAATCCCTCCACTCTTCCTTCAGTCATGCACGTTGAAAAACAGAACGAAGAATGACCTTTCCCTCACAGCAACCAGTTACGAGATCTACATGACGAATCAAGGGATATTATTCATACTGCTGCCTCAATTTCAGGTCACTCAAAAAATTGGAAAACGACTATTGAAAGCCGAAACGCAATTGTCTGATATTTGAAAACAGTAGGTGAGACCCACTTTACACTTTGGAGCAGAATTTAGGATCAAAAGAGGATTAATAACACACGCTACAAAACCACTAGGAACACAGAAATGTGAACTGTAAAAATGAAGACGAACGGCACACGTTAGGAAGGAAAAAGCAACAAGAAACAGAGAGCGAGAAAGAACGGCAAAAGAAGGTTTGAAACAAAAAAAACATCTTAAGACCCAAGCAATATTTTGAATAAATCGAGAAAGTATTATCAGCAAAATTTGATCGCCACTTTTTCCTAAACAAATTTAACGACTGAAACAAATCACGATCCAGAGATTTATTGACCACAACGTTGTACAATTGAAAATGAAGCCAGAAAGAAATGAACTTCAATGAACCTTTTGTACTTGGCGATTACACATTTACGAGATAATAATAAGTTACTATTACTTTTCATCATCTCATATTAAAAAATCACGTTCACTAAAACAAATCTGGAGGAGTGACTCTATATAGAAGAGAAAAATGGACGAAAAGAATGATCATGAGGAACTCTCACTTTGATAGAATGATGAGCGTATGAAGGCAGCAGACAAACATGCCTACTACGTTGTCAGCGGCATTAAGATCGAAGGAATTGGAATGGAGAGCCATGGGGCATGCAGGATACCCTAAATAACATTTTACTTAAATGGGAAGTTCGAATACCTAAACAAACGCTCAATACGCGAGTAGATGAGAACGAGACGACTCTGTGGTGATTGTGGAATCAATAGTCACCACGGAATATAGCGTCATCTCAACTGAAGTAAAATTCTAAAGCCATACGGAATAATAATACATCTAGCTATCAGCATCTTAGGAATAAACACATTCACACTCCAAGTGAAAGCAGCCACATAAGCTGGAAATGAACGTGAAAAATGTATTCCAGTACGGGATCGCGAACTTCCAAAATGAAGGCAAAAATCGGTTTCTCATCACATTCCGCTTAGGATAACTTTGATGACGGAAGCAAAATTAATTGAATTGCTTTTACAAAACTCGCAGTATATTCATATCAAAATGAAATCACGGCAAATATCCATGAGCCTAACACAAGTAAATTTATGTACCGTCGGATTAAAAATTTGCAAAGAACTTCCACGATAAATCATATACACTTCCTTCGTAAACAAACAGAGAACATGGCGAATATGTTTCAAAATAATTATGAATGATACAAGACAGTTTGAAGATAGTACGAACGACATATTTGCTCAGTTGCATTACTCACCTTCAATCCGAGAGACAGCTTGGCGGCAAAGAGACCTGATACGCGGGAGAAAGATAGTTTTATATTTCGGGAGAGTCACGTGACCTATATATCCGTGACGTCATTATCCGTGACGTCTTATTTAAAAATCTCTCAATTATTCTAAATAGCCAAAAAGAAACCAAGTAATTCCTTCGCGAAACTATTTCTGAAATTTTTCAAGTGCTTACAATCAACAGTTGAGTTAAGTATACTGTTGGCAAGAAATGAGAAATTCGCCGCTATATATCGTTTCCTTTATTATAAAGATGGCGCCTGGAGAAGCAACATGCAGTCCAACGGCACAAGTAAGTAGCTCATTTCAAAAACGCATTTAGTACATAACAACGTGCTGCGTTAAAAATTTAAATAGACGGTTTTTCGCGTTACCGCCTTTCTTTAATTGAAAAAAATTAATTTTTACCTTATTAAATATCGGTTAGTCACGCATGACAACATTATCTTCAAACCATTACGCGTCCTTTGAGGTACGACTAAACAATCGAACAACATCTTTCATGTGCTGATTTACAGATACGCCCTACCCTAATATAAGGAAATGACTTACCA
Organism: Ceriagrion tenellum; assembly: GCA_963169105.1. Taxonomy (NCBI): domain Eukaryota; kingdom Metazoa; phylum Arthropoda; class Insecta; order Odonata; family Coenagrionidae; genus Ceriagrion; species Ceriagrion tenellum. The sequence continues at coordinate 82,246,789 of OY720642.1, read as the reverse complement.
TGCCGTTCTCTCCATATTTTGATCGTTTAAGATTCGTACGCGAAAACGACGACAATAGCTGCAGCACATCATCTGACATACAAGCCAAATAGTTAGTGCTTTCAGAACGATAATCATACTTCCTGATACATGGACCTGCTTACAGAGGCCAATTTCTTAATCCACTGTATGATTATCATTCGGTCTTCCCTTTTTCACACCGTGAGAGGAGACATCAAATGTATACACATACGGTAAGTACGCAGCGATATGTTCCTTAGGATCTCTTTCTAATCACGTTACGGCAACCAATGGCTGCATTTTTTTGCTTACCTAAATCAAAGTCGCTTTCGAGAACTTGCGCAGGAATTCTTTGGTATCCACATCCACTTAACCTACACGATGAATTCCACGACTGTTAAACGATACATCGGGTTGCAAGCACTGGAGGTCACCGAGAGATCCGTATGAGAGTTAGGGTATCTACTCTAGTGTATCACTTAACCACACATTCACAAACCATCGGACGCGGGAGCGACACTTGGGACGAAGATTACCATATGAATAACCCGGTTGAAGGCTGCCAGGACACTGCAGAGACTGCTAAACACTGTATCGGGTTGTAAGCACTTGAAGACTTCAAGGGACGCGAATGAGTTTTAGAGGTAAGCCACTCATATACCACAAATCCACGCGTTCACAAACTCAGGACGCGAACGACATCCTTGTGACGCCGATGAATACCCCGGCTAAAGACCGCTTGGAATTTATTCTTTACGAGAAATGTAGACACAACCCACAAGGAAGTCATCGTTATTTTTTTACCAATATCAGCCTATAATACTTATTACGGCATGAAATTATGTTTCACCAGAAGGAAAAGCAAAATCAAGCGCACAACGATGAGGACACCTCACTAAATCGAGCCAAGTCAGAGACTCGCTTTATACTGATTTCAAGCAGCGATGTACGTTCTACGGATCCCCCAGGCATTCAGTCGTAAGGAAAAGCGGGCTACGCGGAAATTTCACAGCAAGAGGCATTTCACATAGGTACCTAAATGTCGCCTGAGAGCCCGGTAATATGACGCCCGATAAGCAGTCATTTCACGATCCGTATAAGAATGCATAGTGTTTCTAATTCTACCAGGGTAAGGGGTATTTTTAAAGTTTTTGCGCCCCGCTTTCAAATTGTTTCCTAATATGCCATGCTGCTTCCGCAGAATTTTGGATGGAAATCGGTATTCTCGTCATTGAGAGGGAGAAAGAGTGCAAAAGAGACGGGAGAGGAAGGGGAACGAAGAAGAAACGGCAGTTGGGGAAGGTAATGTAAGAATTAAACAGTGCATTAACAAAAATATGATTTAGTTCTTTCCCGGCGTATTATGCTGATGAAGTCTTCTCGGGTTTTCCACCGGTTCAGGTCGTTGTGGGCCGACGTTTCGATAGCTACCACCGCCATCGTCCTCAGGGCATGGCCTGAGGACGATGGCGGTGGTAGCTATCGAAACGTCCGCCCACAACAACTTGACCCGGTGGAAAAACCGAGACGACTTCATTGCATTGACAAGCTTTTTTGTTTGAATTCAGACAGAGGAAGGATGACTAGGTAAATTTTCAGTTCTTCCTTCGAACTAGGAATATCAATAACTTAAAATTGAACCATGTCCTCCCGTCTTTGCTTATTTACCAGCTGATCTCTTTAATTTCAAAGGCCCATATTTCTGCAAAGAGGATTTCAAAGAATAATTTTAATGATATCATAGGTAAATCATCAGTTCTACACTTTTTTCTGATGAGACAGAGCTACTGATGTAAAATTCGAACATTTCTGCCAAAATGCTAACACTATCTCTAATACTAGACCTTAAACATAACTTTACCAACCATGACAATTGTCTTTTTTGATGCAAAAGACCATATTTTTCAACTTATTCCTCCTTTTAAAGGTAGGTTTTGCTGAAAGCTAGAGAAAATCCTCCAGATTTCACACCTTCACGGCCTTGCCTACCTCTAGTATTTCCTCTTCCCCCTCAGCATACAATCTACTCCTCTTGTACCATTCATGAAATATATACTCTTGCCCTTCCCCACTTGCCCAATGTCCTTCCCTCTATCACAGACTTGAGCCATCCATACTCATCCCTATTACTTCCTCCAACTTCCCAGCGGAGAGGTCCTGGTTCCATTCAGAAATGCTATTCCTCACCCGCCATCGCAAGTACTTCCTCATTTGTCTCTCATTCCATCCTACTCCATACATGCATCTGAAATTCCTGCCACCTATTCACGTACTCCCTTCTTAGGGTCCATGCTTCAGCATCATATAATGCTTTTCTCCATATCAAGCTCTTCCCCAGCTTCTTCATCACATCCTTACCCCCAAGATCTGAGTCATCAACTCCCTATCATTATTAACGCTTCCTTACCTAACACTATTTTTCTCCTCATGTCTTCACTACTGTGTCTATTTTCTTCTAGCATACTACCCAAGTAATTAAAAAGCTCTACTTGCTCCAGTGTGTGTCCTACTTTTATAACAAGTCTGCTAGGTTTAGCATTATGCCACAAAAGCTTAATGCCAACAGAATGTTCCCCACCAAAAAGTTATTTCATTGCCTTCCGCCAGCTAAAGAATAAGCAATCATAATTCTCGCCTATAAGTTGGCTGGTGATGGCCATTGGAGGTACTCTTGTTGATGGTGAAACAACTCTGTCAGCTAAAGGCTAATTTCCTACTATAAATAATAAAATGATTAGGATGACGCAAGGAACATGGTTTTTGTAGGAACTGAGGGCCACTGGTTACTCAAGCCCATGATATATGGGAGGATGTTGTGCAAGCCGGGAACTGGCTAAGGAGTATATGTTTTAGTTAGGATGAATGGATACAATAGGACATGCAGAGATGATGAATGAAACTTTAGAGGGCCCGGTACACGACAGAGTTGGGAGGATTTTCTCTGACTTTCAATAAAACCTTCCTTTAACACAATCTGTGTGATCATACAGGCCAAATTTTTCCTGATTATTTTTGATACACTGGCATTACATGACACTTAAACATGGTGGCTGTTCCTCAGTAAGGTAAGACACCACCTTACAATGGTGCTTATATACTGATGGAATACCTACTTTAAAGTAATGAAAGACAAAAGACTAATTTGCTGCATAATTAACCACACTGAGAATTCTTATTATGAAACAAGCCCACTTTTTGTAGAATTTTGATAATGTACCATATATATATACTGACTGAGCACTTCTGAAACAGTGCACATAAACTATTCTTCTCCCAACTATTGTCCTCCCTGAAGAAAAATATATGGATGCTAGCATTATGAAATATAAAAAAAAAAACCTTGCAGAAAAATGAGATGGTATCCCAGAAAGATCTCTTTTTACTTCCAAACCAGTGTTAACTGTCAGATAACCAATAATAATAATTTCAATTTGCATTTAGATATTATTCCTTTTACTTATGACTCCTTTCTACTTGCTTAACTTACCCCTAACATCAGTAATGAAGTCTCTCTCCAGATGGAGTATTTTATACCCTATCCTCTCCATGTAGGCACAATGGCTTTTACATTGTACTTTTATTTATCACATCACAGTCATTCTTATAATTAGGCCCCATTGATATAAGTAGTACTACATGCATCAATACATACTTATTATACGCAATTCTAGCAATAATTACAATTTTTTGCTCTACTATACACATGTATCATACACCAATTAAACTTTAAAACAGTCCTAGAGGGATTGTCGAGGTTCCAATGGGCTTTTAATTCACTAAAATCACTCCTTTATATTTAGCCTCGGAATGAATATATTAAAGCTGTTAATCTTTTCTTTCTTTCTAATTTATTATTTAATGCAAAAATATGCTCCCTTTTGAGAGAAGTTATTAATTTCAAAGGCTGTGTTTGTCTTTATTTAATTTTTGTCGACCCTGTCTCTTCTCAGTCTAGTCAGTTCGATTCAATGGCCTCGAATTCAGTATTGTACATGACCAAATGTAATTATAATAAAGTAATAAATAAATACGAACCTGAAATTGTGCATGATTCTGGGAAATATACCAAGGAGTGCTGCAGGCTAAATAAAAAGGTCTCACAGAAAAAGAGGACATTGCTAGAATTTTTCACAATGTACTAAACACTGTCAGTAAAAATGCAACAATTCCCAAGTAGCCACCCAATATTGGGCAATTATTAGGCCATACACTTGAGACAATATTGGGCCATACACTTTAGTCAATAGAAATTTTAAAAATGAAGTGAGGACAACAATTTTTAATTTGTCACTGGAAATGGTCATTTAAATGAAGATTATGACTTGAATTGTTTCAATAGATTAATTTATATTGACCTAATTGGTGGTCTGCTCCCAGTTTATGGCAACAATCTTCATGAATCGTTTAAGTGTTTATGCAAAAAATAATCATCTAAATCTTTGCATTCTAAGTAGCAAGAAATGAACTCTACTCCTCCTGACAATGGATCCAGCTGTACAGAGTTAATATAGACCTTAAATACATAGAATGGAATATTTTTGGAGCAAACTATGATGGTGATTTGATAAACTTCAATGATTAATTCTTCACCTTAGAATCCAGGGTGCTGTCCATGACTCATTATGGAATGCCACAACCGCCTTTCCTCCAATCACTTCCAAAAAGCAGTCCACTGTTATTAAAACCGCTCCACATTTCTTGCCAGTGGCCAATTTTGGGGTGTTTGTAGAGAAGTGTCGCGGCCACCATTTGTTATTTCCAATTGAAACCTTACAGTGACTCATCCAATGGTAGTCTCTCCTTGACCTTTGATGGTCATAAATATCTTTCATCCAATTCTGGTGCGAGCAATTAACGCACCAAGTACTTCGGGGTGTTTGCATTAATTGGAATGCTCTCAAACACCTGAGGTGCAGGAGACTTTCGGCAGGCTGGCCAGAAACATATAGGAACAAGGTGACCTTTCAAAGAGAGCAAAAATAAAATTTCTATTTTTCCTATTCCTCGCAGTTGCCCCGTAGAAGTGCAATTTCTAAATTCGGGGGTTTTCCGCATATTTGCCTGTTTGCTTGTTCCCCAGCCCCCTCTCCTCCCGATGAAGGTCACGACTACGAAATATTCAGGTCAACATGTGGTATCATTTAACCATCATATTCAGGAGCAGATAGGCTCTTGGATATGCCGTCTAGTGAGCGAAGCATTTCGTTGCTGCACACCATGTATGTTCGCGAAGTAAGCACAGTTGATTGAAATATCGCCTTCTAGCCATGTGACCTTCCGTGCCAGGTCACCCCGTGCCCATCGCCAGCAGCTGCTCCACGCCTACCCACCCCGTGGCTGTTTGCAAGATCAACCAAGAGAGAGAGACACTGAACTAAAGGTAAAGAACATTTTTATTTATTAAAATGCCATCTGTGTGCCTTAATTGATTCCCGACACCTAGGGCAAGAACTCATGTAAAACTTGCGATCAAAGCCATCACCGTCAAAGTAGGTCCTGGTCTTTACACACTGGCCTTTAATGTTTCACATTGATTCATCTCTAACCTATGGTGGGACCATATCGACTACCTTTCCGCCAAATTTGATTCTGTTTTCAATTTATTCTCAGTATCGAAAATTTCAGTCAGCTCTACTGAATAAGTAACCATGTGCTATGGATATTTTTACTTCAGGGTGTACAATGGCTTCAATCAGTGGGGTTCCTCCCCATGGCTAATTGAAATCTTTAGAATTCAAAAAAAGATTACGAGATTTATAGCTAATGTCCTCTTTAGGCAATCCTATAAGCCCCTTCTTTACAAAAATATGATATTCTACCTGAGCCCAGCATATATGTATCTCTTTTGCTTACTGTTATTTTTCAAGACTAATATCTCTGAATTCAGTTTAAATGAATCATTCCTTCAACATGACACTGGGAGAAAAAGAGATATTCATGTTGAGAGATCCCAAATCCAAGCTCACAACAAAGGGAACAAATACATGAGAATGCTTGCTTAGCACAGGCTGCCAAACTGTATCTAATAAATCACGATACAGTCAAGGATTTAAAAAAATATTATTAAAGTACTTGATCGGGAAGTTTTCATTCTGCTCAGGAATACCTTGATAACATATTTGATTTTGTAATCTGATTGTATCTAATTGTAGTTATTCTTTGACTTGTCCTTAAAATATACTGTAAATATGTCTCTAGACCAATAAATATTTATATTATTATAATTGATTACCCTGTAACTAGCACTCAAATAGTGTTTGATCTCCTTATATCTTACCTTGCACAGCTCTAAGGCATAAATGCTCCCTTTCACAATTTCTTGTCAAATATTTTTTAGCTTCCCAACCCTCGTCGTAGTCCTAATGCTCCATGTAGAGATGGGTCAATTATGGCAATTTTTATTTTCTGCCATTAAGAGCTAATAGAAGATTTAATAGAAAATCTAATAGTAATAGTATGGGGTTAACAGTATTTTAACAATTTCTATTGCTACAATAATTAGAAACTTAAAAAATATCAAACGAATATGTCAGCCCACACAGAATTCGGCGTTGTTTTATGACAAATGTTTATTCAATGTTAAAAACGATAACCCAACATTTGTTGGGTTATCGTTTTTAACATTTTCCAACTAACTATCCAACCAATAACTAAATATCCAACCAATAACTAAATATCCAACAATAACAACCAATAGTAACAACCAATAACTAACAAATTCCATAAATGCCTAGTACGAGGCTATATTTATAATCAAGGTTGGATTAAATATATATATTAGATCAAAATAATGTTTTCAATGTGTCGGTATGAAAAATTTCTGAGAGGGAGGTGAACATGACTGAAAATTACAGGGGCTGAAGTGTATTATGTAAAATACCATGGTAATGTCTGTAAGTTACCATGGTAATTGTATAATTATGTACCACTATATTCATTTTAGGATGACCTAGGGGGCCTTGCCTCCCCCACTGCCAGGCACAACACCCACCCTAGTGGGAAATGTCCTGTAGTGCAGGGATTATTTTCTCTTTGAATGACTCAAATTCTGGATACAGTAAGTCGTCAATTTACGTCGGAGATGCCTGTAGAAGAAAAGAGACGTAAGTGGAAACGATGTAAAATGAATCCTGATATCCATGACCACTTTGATCCTGCGATAAATGAAGACGTTAATTTCAAAATTCTTTTTTTGTCTTTATCCTGGAAAAATAGCTATTTCAGATATTTGCATTTGGTCCATATTATTAGCATTAAACAGGGAAAAATCCTCCGATGACCCTCGTCAGGCTGGACGTAACATTGAATCAGACATAAATCAAAATGACACAAACCGAGGATTAACTGTATTTAATGTTTGGGCAGGTCTCCCACCCCCACTTCCAGCAAGTGTTTGATGAATATGGCAGCATTACAGGACTACCTTTCAACTGGCTCCGACCCTTCGACCAATCTGGCATGGGTGGCCCTGCTGGGAACAATATTAATTGCTCCCACCAGTCCAGCTCTGATGGTCAATAGAATGCGCAAACCCTTCCACCATTAAAAGGTTGTAGTAGGTGGGAAGAACAGAGTTTTAAGATATATGCGCAAATTTCCACAAAGAAAAAATTATCCACCTTGACCGGGATTCAAACCCGGATCCGTCGATTTCCGGCCGAGTGCTTTAGCCAGTTAAGCTACCGAGGCGTCCTCTTACCCTGTGGATTTTTTGACCTTTGCGGGACTAGATGTTCTCGACTACAGGATATACAATGTAACAATCAGTCGCTATAGAGCACTTAGCGCCACTGCCCACGAGGAAAGATCAAACTTTGAACACAGAGGTGCACTCACTCTCATTTGACAAATTTCAAGCTATCCGGGACTAGCCACGGACTTCCACTTTTACAGAGTTTTCTAAGATATAGTTTTTACCCATTTAGATGAATTGCCTGAAGAATGCAGACAGCATTTGAAGAGAGATAACTACATTATGACAAATCATTTGACAAGTTTTGTCTTTTTCATTGAGCATTACAATTTTCAACTGGCTTGTAATGATTTACAAAATAATAAAGGAAAACACTCAAATTTCATTGGCAATTACTGGCTATCAATCTTTACCTCTTGAATTTCTTTTTCTTAACACACATTTTCTTTTGCAATGGCCAGCATAGAATTTTTTTAATATATCAGAATGAAAAATTTCTGAAAGAAAGGCGAACATTATCGTAAATTATGGTTATTTTATTAATAATTAAGGTTGGATTAAATATGTATAGGTATTATCTTAAAACAATGTTTTGAATGTATCAGTATGAAAAATTTCTGAGAGAGAGGTGACCAGTTAGGTAATCATCATATATGCATATTGAAGAATACCCACAGTTCCATCATATTCTAAATGCACGGCAAGAAAAGCTGTAAAATGAACTCTTGGAGTTGAACAAGAATCTTGATGAGAATTGATCAGACACTCCACTCTTGAAGCAATAACTTATGCAATTTCATCCACATCAATATAAGTAAAGTTGTCTGATCTTGAAACATACCAAGACAAATAATAGTTTGAATGAGTACATATTAATGTTCTTCATTATATATCTGGAATATGTGGCTATGTCTAGTTAACAAATAATATCAAACTTTATGATAGAATCATTAATGATTTGAGTACCTTCATCACGGGATATAAATTTTGACGATGGACTTCTGTAAATATGTGATTAAATGCTAAACAAGGACTTTTAATGAGAAGAAGAGGGTACATATTAAGAAAATATCCCTAAAGGGAAATTAATAACAGAATTAAAGGTTATTCATGGTAACTTAATATTCATACAACAGAATTATTAATGATTACATTAACAATGTTTTCTTGAAGTGAAGTCCAACCTTCCAGCAGATTCCATTCCAGTAATAAATGTATAGTTAAGACCCAGCTACCTTAAATTTTCCATCATCAATATGACCTATTTATAACACTCATATAAAGATTAGCTGTTATTTACATGACTTTTCAATGAAATATCACCATCCTTTTATGCTCCATCAAATATAAAAGTATCAATAAAATAATACATGTGCTCATTTGAAAGTGATAATCTTAAATTTTGAATCTATGAAGCTTTTTTTTATTGAGAGAAAATGTTAGCTCCTCGTTCATACAATTTTAATCCTAACTTCCACCACAAATGCTGGTGATATTTAATTAAATCAATGATTGTGCGAGAGATAAGTGTTTCCACAACAATTAAACACAGCCACATCACTTCTGGACCAGTACACATAAATATAGCTGGCCACAATGACTTTAAAGAGAATAATATATATTTGTAACTACAATCACATTTCATCAAACAGGCTTCATCGTTTTCAGTCCTGGAAATAATTCCTTCAGACTGGTCACAGCATCTTGAGGGATCAACACTGAAGAGTCCGAAGAATTTGGAATCAGTTCGAGATGCAAAAGCTGGGGCAAACGTGGAATGATTCCAGGCAAAATTGGATTTGACCCCAACTTGTCAAAATCAGCTCCGATGCAGAGATGTCGCAACCTAGGAAGGTGGGCCAAGCAAGCAAGTGCCCCCGACCTCATTGCCGGAAGAGACAAATTCATATTCCCCGAGAGATCAATTTTTGTGGCCAACAGGAATGGGATGGGCAGAGGGACTGTAGGAGAGGGCAAAGTGGTCAACCCCAAAGACGATAGATCCAGAAACGAAGACTTCGCCCTATCTGAATCGAGAGCTTCATCCAGTAAGCAGTCGCTGTCTGGAGTTTCGAAGACATGGAAAACAATTAGAGAACATCATGAATTAGCATTGTGCCAAGTGAGAGGGTCACCAACATAAAATTATATGCTGCAAAACAAATGCCACTGTCCAATTCCATTATGTCAGGAAACATAAACTATAATCCTCCCTTATAACTTTGATAATAAGCAAAATATCACCACTTGGGTTGAAATATACTTCTCCTAATGGCAACTGTTTATTCAATTAACTAGCATAAGCAACCAACTTTATGTAAAAATAACCCAGGCAGTACAAATACAAGGTAGGTCATTCCCGTGACCAAAATAAGCCTAGTCTGCGAATGACGTCACTCTGACAAAAAAATCTCAGCCTCTCCTTTCGATTCTTTGAGGAATTATTGCACCTAAATACTGCACAATGAGTAATTGTCACTTATCTGGGGCCTAAGACTTTAATGAGACAGCAAAAAACTTGGGATCAAGCATATCAGAAACACTGAAACCTCCAGGTTAGCTCCCACATGTAGTCTGAGTGACGTCACAGATTTCGACCACAGCAGATTTCGATCATACTGACGATGATACACTACAACCAACCTCATACTACCATGGAAATAATTGACGATGATGCACAACGACCTACCTCGTACTGCCATGAAAACAACTACAAAGGATAAACAATATCTGGCAAGATAAATCCAGCCATTAGATATACAAAATACACATTTTGATTAAGGAAGATACGTCAGAGGTTGAATTGGGTGACTTGCCAAACTCACACTGGAGATATTCAAAGGTCAATTAATTATTTGATTATTACACACATCCATGAACTTGATGCACGTACATTAAAATTTAGCAAATTATCTTCATAAGACTTTTAATATGGCAGCAGTCATTATCAAAACGCGCACACAAATTCAACGCTCACATTTCAAGGTTACATACGTAACAACCATGCCAATCCCCTTTGGAGAAGGGAGAGTCAAAGAATACATTACAACTCTGTCCTTACAAACTATTTTCGCCTTTTCCACATATTTTCTTAACTTTCAACATTTCCTCAATAGTTTCACTTTAATTTCTTTATCTCATACTTTATGCAACCCACATTCTTTCATCATTCACATGTACAAAAAATATATGGCTCAGTATTGAAGAAACTAGGTTTTGTTAAGTATATAATAGGAAGGTTCTCGGATGAAAAAGTAAGAGAGAGATGCTGCTTCGCTCTGGTTAGGCCACCCTTCAAATGCACCACAAGCATTTCGGACCCTGGTCTTAAATATTTAACCAAAAAAATTAATATAATACATAAAAAAACTGCATGCTTTGTTAAAAACTGCAACAAATGAACATATAGTGTTTCACAACTTTTAGAGTGATTAAGGTGCCCGTAGAGACTTAGAGACAATACACTAGGATTAGTTTGCTTGAGAAATTCAGAACTGGTGTGTTGCGGAGAATATTATCGTTATGCCTTACCACATCTCTAGGTCTATCAGAAGTGATAAAATAAGAGAGATACATTGCCTATCACATAGGTACAAAACTCTCTTTTCCAATGTTCAATAAGTGACCACAATAAAAACCGAGCTCTACTGAATACACTCCCCTAATGCACGTCACCATTTCACCTCCCAAGACCTTATCCCTTACATCTTTACACGGCTGGTGTCCTAACACCCCCTGCAAAACACCCATGCAGTTGCTCACAGGGTAGTATGTAGATTTAGATTGATTCCTAACTCTGTCTGAGCGAAATGCCACAGAGAAAAAAATCACGCCTTGACCAGGATTTGAACCCGGATCCCTCGATTTCCAGCCGAGTGCTTTAGCCAGTCAAGCTACCGAGGTGTCCTCTTCCCCTGTGGATTTCTGTGACCTTTACGGGACTAGATGTTCTCGACTGCCGGACATACAATGTAACAATCAGTCGCCACTAAGCGCTTAGCGCCACTGCCCACGAGGAAAGATCGTAATTTGAACACAGAGAGGCATTCACTCTATTTGACAAATTTTAAGCTATCTGGGACTAGACACGGAATTCCACTTTTATGGAGTCACCTGCAATGCACAAATGTGTGAAATTCCACAAAGAAAAAAATCATCCGCCTTGACCGGGATTTAAATGTTGATTGAATATAATGAAGTCTATTCCTACAGTGATCTTATTTTTGACTGAATCTAATGACGTCTATTTCTACAGTATGTTAATGTAATATTTTTTAGAGCATTTATCCTGTGCATTAATATGTATTTACTTCGTAATCACTGCTGTTATTATCTTTATATCTATTTTACTGTAATAAATATGGTTGTGGCAAAGAACTTATTTCTACATAAAACATCATAAGTCACATTTCTGGTATAACACTGATGTTTCTTAGTATTCGACCTGAACTTATTATTTTACATTCAATATGATTGTCATTATTTGCTAACTTTTATAACTAATTGTACGGTCCTATTAGAGCCAAAGGCTCATTGGACATCCTTCTGAACAAAAATAATATAAAAACCTAATATTTCAATTTTCTAGTTTCTGCAGGAAATTTTCACAACATTTTATTAATCCAGATGTTACCTTTACCTCCTTTTGTACATATTCTCCACATTATCAAAGATACTGGCTATTTGGGAGGACAAGAGTCAATTTAAAAAATAGTAAAATCAAACAGAGGCCACAACACAAAGTCCTTCATCACAAAAAGTATACGTCAATAATACTCCACTGATTTTACTGACTTTGGTTATTATAAAATTAACCTATATTGCCATAAATTTAATGAGTTATAATAGTAAATTTTCATACTTACATAAGTCAGAATAAAATCCAGACCGCAGAGGGTCAATTTTTTTCAATTTCCCCAAGTATTCTACTATTTTTGTGTGATACGTTAGTTTCTTTGGTCCCAAATCTCTCTTCTTCAAAGTTCTCAGCAATTGCACTGAAGTAAGTAACGTCCCTATGGAGAAAATTGAGTAAAATTGATATACATACAGTAACACCTCTAAATAATGAAATTCAAAGGACCAAAATTTAGTTTGCTAATCGTGGGTTTGTTCCTAGGAGATGATTTGCATGATGCACCACTCTTAGTGCAAATTAAATATCCTACTGTTGTGTCGGAAATTTCAGGTTTGCAAAACTCATTTAACCTGGGAAAGGGTGTGCAGGGTGTAATTGACACCCCAAGGTTCTTTTTTGATCTATTGTATGTCCATCGTTGTATCTACAATGTTGCAAGTTTTCATACCTTCAAATTTCTTACATTCTGACGAATTTATGTCAGCAGTCTATAAACATTTCATTTTGCTTCGAGATCGGAACAAGTCAAAGTGTACTAGGGTGTTACCTACACCCTATGTTCCCTTCCACGTTCCTCATAGCCCACACAGCAGAGGATATTCTAGGAATATTCTATTTTGATTCTCAATATGCCTATTTGGTTCCAGGGATGTTGGGATCATTATAGAATATTCGTGGAATGTTCTCAAAGGAATCACACTAGAATATCCTTCTGCGAACATTCCTGGAATATCCCTGGGTTCCAGGGACATTGGGATCATTATATAATGTTCGTAGAATGTTCTCAAAGGAATCACACTAGAATATCCTTCTGCGAATATTCCTGGATTATCCCTAGGTTCCAGGGACATTGGGATCATTATAGAATGTTCTCCAAGGAATCACACAAGAATATCCTTCTGCGAACATTCCTGGGATATTCCTGGAATATCCCTGGGTTCCAGGGACATTGGGATCATTATAGAATGTTCTCAAAGGAATCACACTAGAATATCCTTCTGCGAATATTCCTGAAAAATTCTACCATGGCTTTCGTCTTTATATACCCTTGCGAACCATAGCGGAATGTCCCTGGAATATTCTCTAAAGTTGGCCTAGGAGTTGTGAGAACAGAACGAATGCACAACCCAGTACATCATCTCGTCCCATCTCATTTCTGTTTTGGACTACTCTTTTGGTTTACCGTAGTTAATCCGACTAACTTTTGACCCTGCCTTCTTTGACTTGTGAATTTGGAACATATTTTGACCCGGCCCGAAAAGAAAGGACAGGATTAACTTATCACAACGTACATTACCTGTGGCCATTTTATCATATTCATCTGCATGGAATCTGCTGTCACAATATACTGAGAGACACCTAATCCCAAATATTTGGGTAACAAATTTGGGTACTCTCGGTTCGCAAAGAAGTGGGGTAGGATTATTGCAAAAGCAAAACCGACGGCTACTCGTCTCTGTTGTTTGGGTAACCAAACTAATATGAGTACTTCGGGGAGGCGGAGGCCCAATTAAGGTCCTTTTGACCTCAATCCGCCTCATTGGTGTCGGCCTGGAAGGGGCTGCGGTTCCGCTATCCTTCCCTTCCCATCCCTTCCACTTCTTCCAAGTCCCTGGGTATAAGCGAGAGCTTGCAAACCGGGGACGGAAGTTGTAATCCTGCGGCGAGAGCCGAAATGCCTGTCACAATATATTCAGCATGGTACCAATACATATTCAGCATATTAACGATTTTGTCAAGGCGAGTAAAAATGTCTAGAAATAACATATACTATATTTCTTGCCGTTGAAGACAGATGGCACGTTAGTTCAGTTAGTCAGAGCGTCGTGCTACTGATGCATAGGTCGTGGCTTTGATGCCCACATTGACCATTTTTTTCTTCCCTTATCTTCCCTTTTTGACGAATTGTTATGAGTTAGTGTCATTACTTTTCAAAATAAAAAGAGAGTATAAAAATTTGTTTGATGAAAATGTTACCCCAAATATTCCTTAAATTTAAATATCCCAGGAATATCCCAGGAAAGTCCCCCAGGAATATCCCGCAGGAATATTCCTTGCATATGCTACAGGGCAGACATAAGGAATATGCTGAGAATATTCCTGGTATATTCTGAGAACATTGAGAACATGCTTGAAATGAAACAAAATGAAAAGAGAGTATAAAACTTTGTTTGATGAAAATGTAACCCCAAATATTCCTAAAAATTAAATATCCCAGGAAAGTCCCCCAGGAATATCCCACAAGAATATTCCTTGCATATGCTACAGGGCAGACATAAGGAATATGCTGGGAATATTCCTGGTATATTCTGAGAACATTGAGAACATGCTTGAAATGAAACAAAATGAAAAGAGAGTATAAAAATTTGTTTGATGAAAATGTTACCCCAAATATTCCTAAAATTTAAATATCCCAGGAATATCCCAAGAAAGCCCCCAGGAATATCCCGCAGGAATATTCCTTGCATATTCTGAGAACATTGAGAACATGCTTGGAATATTACAATATCCCTGTGGGAATATTCCAGGAATATTCATGGCATATACCTCTGCTATGTGAGAGGAATCGTCGAACTACCCCCAAGCTGTTATCCTGTATTTATACGGCGGCCATAATACTAAGAAATATCACTTTTTACTGCTGCTGTTTCAATATACTTCAACTTAATTAAACTTTTCCAGTAATATTTGTAATATTTTTAATCTTAAAAATTACCACACTTCTAAAAATGAAACATTTTATTGGCAGTGTGCTTAATTCGCACAACGAAGGAGATGTCAAGATATTACACAAAATATGTACTTTCTGAGGAGAGTGGACTAGAAAGTGAATTTGAATTTACTGATTCTGAAGGCAGCAAACCAGAGATGATACATTTTTATAACCGTACGAAGGGAGCTGTCGAGGTTGTAGATGAAATGGTCAATAATTATTCTGTATCCAGAAAGTTGCTGGCCATTGAAAATCTTGTTTCATATGATTGACATTGCAGCAATAAATGCTAGGGTAGTGTATTGGCAAATAATAGAGACTAAACAACCACTCAACCCAATGTTTTGAAGGAATAAGGTATGTCCTTGGTGAAAGGGAATATAATCAAGAGATCTGTAGCAAAACATTTTGCCGAAACCGTTATGCAATAAAGCCTCAAATCTCGTCCCAAAAGATGAATGTCTTGAACCTTCACAACATAAATGATCGGTTGCAAAGTTTGCCCCACGAGTAAAGACTGTAACACGAAAAACTACGTGGTATTCCAATATCCCTTGGGCATATGAAAACTGTATGTGGAAATGTTAACGAGAAAAGTAGTAACTAACATAGTGAATATTAGAGTCACGTCTGAGAATACTGGTCAATTGTCAATGTTTAAAAAATGTTCAACTCTCGTAATTCTGTATTAATAATTTTTATGTTATTTCATTGTTTCTTAAAATTGCATTCAAATGAATAAATAACGCAAGTTTTATTTCATAATTTCAATTGTGAAATTTGGCCCTTTTTATGACGTCTAAATATAGAAATTATAAGTGCCTGTAGTGTTCTTTATTATTTAGCATCATATTCATAAGGTATAATAAGAAACTTCTTGTCTTAGAAAACAAGAGTTGAAAAGGTAATATCAATAATTTTTATGAGGGCCAAATAAGCTGCAGAAAAGACTTCTGTTGAATATTTTTTTCCCAACATCAGTTAATTAGTAATAATGTAAAAATAAATACATAGCGTGAAGGTTATAAGAGAGATCCATTAATAAATTAATACAAGAGGACTATATTTTTTCAATGAAAAAGATAAAAAATACTCGCTTTGGGGTTTCAATGACACCCCACGTGCCTTCTAACATTACATTTCACTGTGCGCCCTCTCCCGGGTTAAAGGTAAAATTTCCAAAGGACCACAAATGCTTATCCCTATTGTTTTCTTAGAAATAAACTTGAGAAACTGAAGACCAGTTTACGATTGGCACTGTCAAGAAGTACTCATGGGTTGTAACGAATGCATTTATGATTGTGAGAAAGTGTCCATGACTAACTTAAACCGAGGAAGAGGGAGTTCAACCATGCTAAACTGTAATGTTTACAGTTGATGGTTTGATCCCAGTGCATGTGCAGTTTCTCATTAGCCCACAGCATTCCACTTTGTCGCACAACCATGGTGGTAATACCTCCATGCTCATGAATAATTACCTCATCTTTATTAGTATTTCTCCAACATAACTCTCGTGCATATCACAAGCACATATTTCCTGAACATGATACAAAAAGTCTCAGGAGTTCACCCTGTACAAGGATTAGGCGCCTTACCCATTCTGGATGGAGAGTATGTACCCTACATCACTCAATTGAGGAGAGGCAACCTTTGGGTAACAAGGATTTTGCTGCTTATGACCAAGCAAGTACACAAAAGTAGTAATATTCTCTTAACCAAGGTGCCAGCCACATGTGTCCAAGCCAAATGCTTGTGTTTTACATTGGCAACAAACAAAATTTACTGCACTGAGAACATGTGGAAAGAAACGGATATGTTCAATGTTGTAGAGCATTTCTTGATTTTTTGTTAAGATTTGTGTAGTCACCAACTGCATTACTTACAACATTACTGGGAATAACTGAGAACAAAACATTAATATCAAGACTGCATTAATGAGAAAAACCATAAATCAAGTCAGCACAAATATGGGAGTGAACACAGAGATTATACTTTTCTTACACTTGCTCTCTGGCTCCAATTCCAGTAGCTGGCTGCAAAGTTCAAAATGATCCTCCAAAAGGGAAGTTGATAAGCCCTTTCCAAGATTCCCACCCCCCTCGAGCCAACTCAATGCCACAGCATCCTCCCTCTTGCCCACCCATTCCTCTAAATCATTTCCGTCCCCTGAGTTCCCCTGCTTTACAAGCTGCAACACATCCACTTCTTGGTCCCCTTCTCTGAGGACAATCAATGCATCTCCAATTTCATCGGCTGAAATATTGTCTTTTTCTGAGTGAGGAACAAACATCTAAAATGATGTTAAGGATATTAATGCAAGTATACAGTCAATAAAGTAACTTATGGTGTTAAATTCGAGAAGAGAAACATCACATTACACATAGGGGACACACATTTTATCTTAGGAAAGCACAAAATGTTAATCATTATGGAAGTGTTCCTTTTGATTTACCATAGATACTAGAGTACCACTATTAGGAGACCAAACGTTTGGTCTAAACATAGGGAGTTGGTCTACGACCAAGTCAATCTTCTGATAGGGCTTAAGTCTTAGAATAGAAAGAATTTATGACATAAAATACAATAAAAAAAAGTGCATTACAATTAAAGAGTACATATTGTGCTTATCTAAAACGGAAGAGCCAGAGGAAATTGTTAATGTTGGAGTTTTTCCCCTAAAATATCCTAAGTACTCAGGTAGGGTTCGACTTTTGGAGACCAAAACCTTTGGTCTAAACATTGGGGGTTGGTCTATACCCAAGTCCATCGTATGATGGCTCATATATTCAAATAGAAAGAACTTATGACTTAAAATACAACAAGAAAAATAGTGCATTACACTTAATCATTACCATTTGTGCTTATCTAAAAAAAAAGAGCACTTGTAAAATATTAATATGGGAGTTTTTCCAATGAAATCTCGTCAGTACTCATGCAGAATCCAACTTTTGGAGACCAAAACATTTGTAGTTGGTCTATACCTAAGTCAATCTTCTGATGGCTTAAGTCTTAGAACAGAGAGCTTGAACAATACATGGAAAAAATAGTGCATTACATTTAATGAATACATATGGTGCTACCCTAAAAAAAGAACAGCAATCACAAAATGTTAATATGGAGTTTTTCCAATAATATATCGTAAGTACTCACATAGATTCAGGCTATTGGAGATCAAACTTTTGGTCTAAAAATTGGGGGTTGGACTGAACACTAATCAATCTTCCACTAAAATATCATAAGTACTTATATATTAAATAGCTTAATAATAATAATAGATTAAATAACTATAATCTGGGCTTGAAAAAATGATGTTTATCTTTCCCAGAGTTTCCCTGTTTATCTTTCCCACCCAGCTCTTCATGCGGAGAGATTCCTGGCACTTGGTTAATTAAGCATTCCTATAAACACACTTAAGCACCCTTAGTCTCATCACCCAGGCTTTATGGGCGGCTGCTGTCATTCATTTTGAGCAAGTTATAGAGGAACAACTGCCAAACAAATGCATTATGTGTTAATGAGAATTAGAAACACCTCATTTTTTTTGAGATAGCAGAAAGCAGACAATGCAATCCTGAGATATGACACGTTTCTAATCCCTTAATAGAAGTGTAATTACCATATAAAATGTATGTTAGAATGGGCATGTATTGTAGAAAAGTTGGATGTCATTTGGTGGCAAAGGGTGGTACTACAACTATATTCTTTGTGTGATAAAAAAATTTTGAGCTGGTATAACTCTAGTGAACATCTATTTGATTGGATTATAAGTAAGTCATGCAAAAGAATGATTTTTCAGTCATATTTCCAGCCATGGAAAAGTGGTTAAATACAATGGTGTCCGAATTTCTCACAGCAGAGAGGGAGAGGTATTCAAGCGCAGAACGAAAACATCAACCTCCGAAGCCATGAACGACTGAGACAGAAGTGAAGAGGAACTTTATTTTCAAGAAGCATTTTGGGGATACAAACAAGAATGAGAATAAGTTATTCCAAGAAAAACATAATTTTACTGATGGATGCAATTCCAGAGAAGTTGCACAAGAGTATTGTATGCCTATGGTGGTGCAAACTTTCCAAACGATACCATGGAGGTCATAGCTGTGATGGATAATGTGCCTTTCTGAGAAAGAAATTTTTTTTTCTCAGCTAATGCATTACAAGGAAATATATAATTAATGGGGTTTGTCGAAGGCAAACTTGGAATCAAATAAGGGTATTTCAGGAGCACATATTTTTGCATTGGAATTGGTTTATGCAGTAAATAGGTTAATATTGATGGTAATTTCATTTAAAATTTGTAAATGCACAGTAAAAAAGGAGAAATTCATTTATAAGTCCACAATCTGACAGGAAGAAACAAAAATTCATATAGAAAAACAAAAAAAATAAACAATTAGTGGTACCCAGCCGCTGGAAAGGTTGTAAACCTGTGAATGGTTGAGCTTAACTGCCCCCAGAGTCCGAGGTAATGGCGAGGTTCCCACTAAGAGGGGTCAAAAAAGGTAGATGCTGTGTATGAATGTATACCTGCGAGAACTTTCTCCTCAGATGCCATACGAAAATGGCCCATACAGAGAGGAAGGAAGAGTATCTTGGTACTCAGATAAGTAGGCATGTATGACAGATAATTCCGCTGTCTTGAAAAGATTAATATTTTACCATCATTACTAACAACTCACCCTCCAAGAAATTTCTGGAATGATTTACTACCTTGTGGTACTATTTGTCAATCGCATTATTATCACTAACCAGAAGTAGTATCATGATCCAAAGTACTACATGGTTGCATGTGCTTCTATGAAGCTCTCTCCTAGTTTCTGGTCTGATGTTGTTGTTCTGACTGCTTTTGGCCTGTGCCCAGTGGCTGGCGGAAAGCATGTGGCTCTGATTTGAACTAGGATGAGTACTGCATGCCTGGTGTGGAATCACCTCGTGCCACACACCCTAGTGGTGGCTTGCACGGTATTTCGTAGGCACAGTGGTAAGGTGGTAACTTGAAAATAAGCAGTAGTTAAAAGGATACCCAGACATGGGAATGTTTCAATGAACCAGGGCATTCCCAATGACCCTGTATCACATCATTTCCTATTCTCAACTCTGCAGTATGGTCGCCACTCGGTTTCTCAGCCTTTGACAAGGCCAGTGAAGCAGACATAATTTTTCCTCCCTCGCACTGTAAAACGCCAGAAACCAATTTTGGTTTGGACAAACCTCCTTTTCCCAGCAGCCATCGCAAATAAAACCATGCACTCTGATCAGCAGGGTCTGTGAACACAGCATTCTGGACCAATTCAAGCTCTGAAAAATAGAAGTAATGGAGCAAATATAAAAATGGAGGAATTACTATTGTTCAGTGCAACCAAAGAGAATATTAATCCAAAATGACAGTCATTTGAATGTGCTCAGTTAGTCAAGAATTGCATTGACCTTTGCCTACATTATTATTATCATAAAAAATATTTATATTGTAATAATTAATTATTAATTCTTTTATTCAAATTTTATTTCAGTTATTTAGATACTTAAGATGGGCTGTTTTTCGATTAATGTAATAGAAAACTTAAGCAGTTATGTATTACAAGCAGAATTTAATGCAACAGAATGTCCAACAAACTATTAAAAATTCAGGAAACTAGCAGATTTTTAAAAAATTCATTAGAATACATTTATACACGGCAAAATTTAGGATAACCCTGCTTTTCCAGGATGTCAAGCAACCCTATCCCATCCCATGAACCTCAGACAAGTGGAAGGTTACCATACTAAATCCTCATACACATCTGCCCTTCACTCAGCTTTGTATGTATGCCTGTAACTCCCTGTATATATATGTGGTAGGTAACATGACATTATCCATGCAAGAGAAAATAAATATTTATAGCCATGCCAACTGTATATCTTATTTGAACCCTTCAGTACATTCAACTAATTCACTCACGAGATTCAAGTCACTGGATGTCAGACACCCACTATAATTTATTTTATTTAACCCTTTCGCTGCGGTCAAACTGCAGAGACGTTCCAGCCCCTGTGCGGCGAAAAAGTGAACTCTAACCTACGTCGGCACAAAAAGTATGCCTCTCATTGCACCTGCAACTCAATAGTCACTCAAGCTCCCGGGATAGGATTTGTACAATGTATAACAATGAACTTGGTGAATGGCATTCGCAGAAAAAGAGAAAGTTTAGTAGCGTGGGTAGGAACAACCACTTGCCAACGGAACGTATGAGCTACGTTCACAGCAGTCAACTGAGCGAACATAGCTACTACGTTCACAGCAGCTAAAGGGTTAATGAGTACATACACCTCATTTTTAGCTGTATCTTTTCTAACTAGTTAATTTTACATATTGTATTGAATGTACATATGATATAATTTTTGTTTAATGTTTCCCTAATATATGATTTCATTATGACAACTCATTTAAAAGAAGGACAAAGATAGTCACAGTATGACTGGTGGGTGCTGGACACCCAGAACTGCAACTCTTTTTCTACAAAAAAAATGAAATCAACTGAATAATGCACTCACTAAACTAAAAATTACCTAAAACTTAGCAACTAGAGATACTGATTTGATAATTTTGATGAAATAAATAATAGAGCATTTTTAAATAACCCTACATGTTAAACACATGGGCAACCACACTTAAGGTTTAAGTAGGGTAATGACACCTGCAGACTGGAATCCCACAGTCGACATCAGAGTAAGTCCTCATTGAACCCACCAAGCACATAATTTCTTGACGCAAGAAGTCACCTTTTTTATGCTGCTCAGGAGTAATGGAGCATGGAGCACTCTCATCGGGGGAAACAGTGGGAAGGAAGATAGTCCGGTAGTGCCACGCGGAATAGTTGGAGAAGTTCTCAGTTAACTTGTCAAATGAAAAATCCAACTCAATCTTCTCCTTTTTGCTGGACCCTAGGCTGAGTGAAAGCCAGCGGCGATAATCCCAACAGTGAACTGTTCAGAAGGATACAAGAAGAATTTGTTCACATAAAAAGAAATGCATAAGTTAGTTTGAGCGAGATAGTTCCTTAGTCATAATGGAGACCATATTTGAATTATACTTTTAAATTTCAGCAGCTGTTGGAAGCACGAATTAAATATTACATTATAAATGGTGCAATAATTTACTTTTATAAGACCTAAATTCCAAGTAATATTATAAAAATTTGAACAAAAGTTTTTTACTCATTTTTTTAAAACTACATATAAAACTCCCAAACAATGGAAGGTTTTTTTGTGATTCTGAAAAAATTACTGTGGTGACAATATGATCTATTTTCAAAAATACTCGAGAAAACGTACTAGTTGCACACTTAAGTTTTTGACGAGATCGAGGCATTAGAAATTTTATAGAAAATATATCATATATTATTATATACTTATAGATTAGATTATATAGTTATTTTATAAAAAAAGGTCTCTCTGGAGTGCATACGCATACAATTTCCCATGTTAAAGGACTGGTATTTTTCGTCAAAAATCTCAGAAAGTAGTTCAGTAAGGGGCTGATATGTTGGTATCTTTGGAAGGGTTATTTATTGTTCTTTAAAATGAAATCAAATTCATTGATATCTAGGTGAAGTTATATTTCACTCAAACTACCTTCAGGAGATTTCAAAGAACAATGAACTAGCCACGCAGTAACTTTAATGGAGTCACTAACAAGTACTACCCACCTGCTAGTGTTGTGTACTACCCACCTACTAATATACTACCACCCACCCACTAGTGTTCACACAATTGTGTGAAATTCACAGTGGAAAAATCATTCGCCTGGACTGGGAATCGAACCCAGATCCCTCGATTTTGCACTGAGTGGTCGAACCAATTATGCTACGCAGATGTCCTCTTCCACTGTGAATTTCATGAGGGCTTTAACACTCCAGTGCTCGCTTGGGATACCATGGTATCCCAAGGTCATATATTTTAGAATTTCTGCTTTGTAATACAAAGTAGCCTTCTCACCATTTCAATACCTGTCAAGCAAAGCTTGCTTACCCACCCGCTGTCGTTTCACCCCTGTGCCTTTGTATATACAGTGTGTTTTGTAGCAAAGTAGTTAGGGACACCTGACTATCCCACACGACCTCTAACGTGACAGTTTTGTACACACAACATGAAACTTTTCTATTCATCGGTATTAGGTCTGTTTTCTGTGTATGGTTGTTTTTCCTGATAGTCACTTTTGATAACTTTATAAGCCATCAATTATTGATATATTTTCAATATTTATCTAAATGTATTTATTTTGTTCTAACAGATATCTCGTAGCAAGCATATAGGAACACCCGAGTGCCATGTGTGATATATTTTTTCACTAACCTCTTACACCAACAAGATTTACTGTTCATTATTGCCAGGATAGTACATGGCATTCTTTCGTTGATTTGATAGATTTTATACCCAACTTACCAGTTTATTTCGACTGAATATGGTCAAATGATTACAGTAAAACAGAAAGCAATAAATAGTGACTACTCAAAATGTGACTGAGATTGTGAACTGCTATAAATATCATAATAAAGATTTTGTAGCATTTACGAAACAAAATATATTTTGAATGGTAATTTAACCCTTGAGATAAAAATTTACGGAGTTTTAAACCATTGATATAAAATACAAGCAGTGTGGTACTATGGTATCCCATGTGATCACTCACACTACCAATAAGAGGGCAAGCAGTCAAGTGTTTAGGAACAAGTTGTCCTCACAAGTACTGCACATATAATGCCAGAGGTACCCAAATGCGAATAAAAAGTGCTACAGTTCACAGAGTAGAGCCTAACTTTAAACACCTTTGGACATTTTCAAAGAACTACGGAATTAGCCGCGCAGTAACTTCAACAGAGTCACTTTATAGGAGTCACCCACTATGAGGTTCCTCTGCAAATATTTGAGTCAAAAAACACAACTATACATCTTTTTGTATATTTCCTGGCCAAGTGGTTCTAAACTTCCAGCTTTCACTGCATCAGCCAAACAAAATGAAAATCAAGGTACAAAATATGAGGATTATTCCATGAATCTATGACTTATACTCTCTCAGTGCTGACTCTTGCCAGTGGTACTAGTGAGAAATGCGGAGGCTAATGCAATGAAATGTATCAGCTCGGAAAAAAGAAACAATATGAAGTTATTGTTTATGATATCCATATGCAGTCTTTTATTGTGTATAAATTGGCATAGTTAATAATTATAAACAACTTTTAAACCATCTAAAAAATAATTGTAACAATATTAGTGTACTAAAGGTGAACAATATTTGCGGAATATAGGCCCGCCACACTGAGAGGGTTAAGGAACACTTCCTTACAGCCAAAATTGATAGCGACTGCCATATCATTTACACACTGGGAATAATCACATTTTAACTTCAATTATCACTGAAATAAACTAATAACTGAAAAAAGTATTGTAATTAGGAGAACCTGTTATTTTTAATCAATTTCTGGGTAGTTTTCACTCTCTGAAAACATTTTTTCCGAGAAAGTGGCATTCATATCGAATATAAAAATTCAATTTTTCCCAGTCATGCTACTTCTATACACTTCCTCTCATGTGTTTCTTGTTAACATGTACTTCTAGTTCAAAAAGAGGGAAAAATAGTTTGCAAATGTGACATTTCATTCTTCATACTGGTTTGAGAAGCTGATTCTCTACAAGTATCCAAAATATGAATAAATTGACGTACATGTCCTTACATGGAGGGACCTCCTTAGATTTACAAATATGCATTCGAAATATTATGAAAGTCAATTCAGACAGTTTTTTTATAGATTTTTACAAGATGGACAGAAAAGATATGTGTAAAGTTGACACGAGGGCTGAGCCAACAATAAACTTCAAAATAAATATAGGCCGATATTCGGTCATAGTACAACTGATACAAGGTAGATTGTTGTGCATCATTTCGGCCAAACGCTGCAACTTAGTTTTGATCTTAACAAGCACTAGCTAGGTAGAGTGTCTAATGTTATTTGTACTTGATTGAGGCATTTTGAATGTACTCCAAAGTTCTTGGAAGCAAGTGTACTAGTAAAATATATCTGTATAACTCCAAAATAAATTCCTCGTTAAGCCGTGGTCTCCTTGGCACTTGTCGTTAAGAGCAAGCTAGTACCAGAGCAGGTTTCTATCCACCCTTCCTCCCTTACCTATCCCCTATGGCGCAAATGACCTTCGCTCTCGGTCGCCACCCCAAATATCCAATCCACTAAATTCCTTTCCATAAGCTTGTGGCTCCCTTAATGGAACCTCAATGAACCTTTAAGGTTTCACTCACAGGGGAATAATGGACACCAGGAATGAAAAACACCCTTCTATAGTCTACTTTCAGTATGAAATAATACCACACTAATCAGCCTCAATTATTTGCAACAAGCTCTTTGAGTTCATTAAACACAAACCTGCATTAAATTAAAATACAATTTAAATTGCCGGCCCCGGTGGCAGCGGGGTAAAGTCCTCGCCTGCTAATCCGAGGGTCACGGGTTCTAGTCCCGCCTGGGTGGGTTTTTCACCACCCAGGGCATGGATGTGTGTCAAGTTCCGTTGGTCCGGTCCCTGGAAAACCTGATAACAGGCTCAGCAGCCTATCAGGATTCCGGGGACATACGGGCCAACAGAATCGTCCGGCAAGCAAAAAAAAAGAAAAAAACTACCCATATCCATTCAACAGTCACTGTGGTTTAAAATATTTTCTTATTATTCCAGTAAATGCTTTCCGTTTTCCCAAGTTTTACCGCTTGAAGCATTTGGAAAATCGAAGAGTAGAATAACGACATAGATATATAAGAGTGAAATGAGTGGTGCGAGAGGTAGAGGTAGGCCGAGAAAGTTGTGGTTGAGGAAATTCTTAGGAGGAGCAATATTAGGATCCTTAAAAACAGGAGGGCGTGTATAAATCAGTGTATGGGGGTAAATGAGGCAAAAGAGGTTTGCAAGGATTGGTCAGTATGGAGGAAATTATTGAAGCAGAGTTAAGTGTGCAATTATGTATTTATGAGTGAAACATTGTGACTGTGCCTACCCCGGAAGGTAACGGCGTGATTGGCGTGTATGTATGTATGATGTTACATTCAAGTTTTGAACAATATGTCCACAACAAGTGCACTCATTGTAGTTTTCCCATTATGCTGTTGCAATTTATATCATGAATTAATGATGATCTATGCATCAAAATAAAATATATTTTCATCTGACTTGACTCGAACTTGGGCTTCCTAACTGCTTGAAAGGTGTATTACCCAGTTACTGCACAATCTTCATTCATGCATTTTGCAGTTTAGAATTGTTGAACCACAGCGGTGCCTATGTGAGGGTTACATGGCGCAAGTTGCGCCACTTGAATTTGGAGGGTGGGAGGGGAATTTGAAAAATTATTTTCATAACAAAGGAAGAAAAATAAATTAAATCAAATTGAAAAATCTGGACGACGAGAGAGACAAACGTAATCTGAGACATTCTAAATATTAGTTTAGAGGCTGGGGGAGTAGGAATTGGAACAAAATTTTCATGAAGGAAGGACATTAAAAAAATATTTTACAAATAAAGATATAGGAAAGGATTCTTAGGATAAAAATTAATATTTTTGTTCCAACTTAGGTATAATCCTTTTCTTTTATTAATATTACCTTTTAATGCTAGTGTAATTAAAATTTATTTATTATTTCAAATTTCAAATAAGGAAGCCAGAAGGAATAACCAAATTTTAGGGAGAAAATAAGAATTTGGGGGGGGTTTTTGCACAATAGCTTTCGAGGGGAATCGGCACCCCTACAGAACCATATGGTCTATTTAATCCACGAGGGTAGACCTTGTTAAGAGACAGCCCAAAGGCACAAAAGACATGCATGTGCAATTCCTTTCTCTGGACCACTAGTAGTCTCCTAGACGGATGCCCTGAATACAAAGAGACTCAAAACCTTGGTTCATACTGAAATGCCACAGAATCTACTAGGTTATAGCTTTAAGTACCTAAATAGGCACTAAAATAGCTACTAAACCATCAAACAGATAACTGTCTGAGGTAATATTATTTATGAAGAAAAAAACAAGAATTACAATTGCGGGAATCCATAGACAGGAGCTTGCCACACAGCATGAGATCATGAGAGACTGGAGGATTTTTCATAGATTCCATGACCCACATTCGATGATGCCAAGCACCATAAGATTTAGGATTAGGTCTCAGAGCCGATTCTATCATCCTAAGCTCTCCTTTAAGCATGTCTTCATACTCCTCAGGAGTCCTAGAAAAAATGTTAGAATACAAGTAATACTTCATCGATAGACTGTCAAACTCAAGAGCCATTATATCTACCGCAAGCCATCAGATTATTCATAGGAATCAAATAAATATTGAGTGCGTACAAGCTATTGTACATGAGGCAACAGAGACACTAATCAGTGACGAACATTGGGCAATGCATACTAATCGAAAGATAAAACTAATGTAAAACCAATTGTTAGTGTGACGATTATATAATATTTTAAAAACACACTACGGTGGCATCCTACTTTGTTTCGCGGGCCTTATTGAATGCTTCTCTTCTGACATTCCACAGAGTATATACATCAGGATTACCGCAGAGTAGCTGCTCCGTTGCACGAAGTAATTCTTCATCGTATTCACCCTTTTTCCTCTTCGATCAAAGAAAAAGTAAAAAAAATTCATCACTCAAGTAAAAAGTACAAATACAGGCAATTATCAAGTAGCCTATAACACCAAAACTGGATAAATAGCATTTGCAGAAACGGCAAATATAAATGACACTTATCCAATTGTTAAAAACGCGATATTTGGGTAGGTCAACAGAGGAAGAGTGAGCACTCTACTCTCTATTAATAACTATCACTTTATTAATAATGGGAAATAAAGGTGCTGTTGACTGCCTTACAAACCTTATCACAAACAAGATCGTAGCCGGCTCTATATAGTTTAAGCTTCCTTTCTCTTTCTTTCCTCTTCTCCTCCTGCTCCTGGGCAGAAGTTTTTATTTTGACACGACCGTGCTGAAAATATGGATTTCCATTTTATTCATACCATTACACAGGATTATTGACCTTAGGCCTTCATTGTTACACTAAATAGACTCCACTGTATTTCAAATACGAACAAATTCTCCACAATATGAAGCAAAACAAGTCATATTCTCTATAAAACATACCATAATTGTAAATGATAACCGTCAAGCAGTAACAAATTCTTAAAATTCCCAATACCACTAGCCGACGTATTGCTCAAAAGCACTATTTTCACGACAAAGAGTTCTATCCCAGAGTAAATATTCCGAAATACTCATGTCCTAATTCACAACATGATCACAACGTTATTCGTAGATAACACCAATAACACGAAGCCGACTGAGCTGAAGTTAGCTGATGGCGCTGCTGCTGGTGCAAACAGGTGAACAATGAAAATAGCGCCGCTTTTAAAATAAAAAAGGCGCGAAATCTTTTCTTTAATTTAAAGTGAGTGATTTAAAGACTTCAATGTCCGTTTATAATTTGTAGTTTTGAAACGTTAGAATTCAATTTTCTGCTCTATGCTTGTACAGCTCAATTGCAAATGTAACTATCATTTTAATGTCATAAAATAATTAATAAATATACGTAACTGTAATTCGAACATGTGAAGTCAGCTTTATTGCTCGTGCAATTTTTCTATTTGCAGTCATTACAAGCTTTAATGCTGAAATACGACGCTAATATTGCAAAGCTTCAATGGGAGACAGATGAGAAAGAGGTATAGGTGAATGAAAGTGTGAAAGAAGTACTTTCGAAAATATTTACAGTAGGCCAGGTTTCCCTATTTCCCTCGGGAGTAAAATAGGTGTAATCATGAACCACTGATGCACTTGAAATGGCTTTTACCATTAAATATTTAAACAAAAGGAGCCACAACTGCTAAATACAGCAACTGAAGTTTCCTCGCTCCAGTCCATTCGACAAGTATTATTCATCTGCTATGACTTTAGATTAGATTTGCAAGTTTCATATTCCATAAATACTGGCAAAAATGTGCCAAAACTGACCGTTAGAGCGTCGTAACCGCTAGCAGGGAAAGTTGCACGTGGTGCGGGTACTGCAAAGCCTGGTAACCATTCATACTCTATTACAACGATTACAACTTACTCATTAGAGTCACAAAGTAGCCTCGCACGGCCGAAGCCACGATGGGCGGCGGGGGCTGAATGAGGTTGGCCCATTAAGATACGGACTTAGCAATACGAACTGGACTATCGGTACTTGGAATGTGAGAGGAGTATATGGAAAGGAGCATGAGCTGTTGAATGAAATGAAAGTGAGACGAGTGGATGTTTTGTGTGTATGTGAAACTAAGCGCAAGGGGCGGAGTGTGGTTACTATAGATGACGGTGGTATGAAGCAGTGTATGGGGGTAATTGAGGCAAAAGAGATTTGCAAGGATAGGTCAGTATGGTGGAAATTATTGAAGCAGAGTTAGGTGCACAAATATGAATTTTTGAGTGAAATTTTGTGTCTGTGCCTACTCCGGAAGGGAACGGTGTGAGTGGTACGTCTGTATGTAAGATAACTCTCTAGTGCATATATTTCCAATGTATTTTTACATTTTTGTTGGAATCAGATATCTATCGTCAAAAATCTCGGAAAGTAGTGCGGTAAGGGGCTGATATTTTGGTGTCTTTGGAAGGGTGTGGTACTTTTGGTTAAAATGAGAGTCATTGATTTATAGGTGAAATGATATTTCGCTCAAGCTATCTTATGATCAATATACACTACTGAAGTGAACAATAAAACATACACTTGAATAATTGAATATAAAATACAATTGAGTAAAAAATATACTTAATATATACAGAATACAATTGAATATGAAATATATACAATATATGCAGAAAATACAATGGAATGTCGAATATACACTATTGAAGTGAAGATATAGGCACACTATTGAATTGAATTTTATTTCTCGTTTCCCCGTATTGATATACAAAATCGCCAAATATATAAAGCTTTGCACTTGCTGTGTAATTATCTGAACTAATTCCGCTCATCTTATAGTTTTACTTCCAATGCGTATATATTTTGTTTCCTTCACGGTCTATCACTTCCCATTCAATATTTCTACCCAAGTTTTCGGAATCCAATCGGTTTGCCAGCGATTCTATTTTTTGTTTCGGATTGGAAAAAGTTAACACATTTACTTCTCAGACGAAAAGAATCACTGGCTATGCGAAAACGTATATTTATGAACGATTCACGAATCCATTGTCGGAAATGTAACTCCTAGCCCTGAAATGAAACTCCCAACCCACAAAGAAGCACGTGCAAACATGACGACGTTCAGAAATACTGATATTTTCAGAAGTTAACGGCGGAGAAAGAGCACTTATGAGGAAACGGAGGTCGACCATCTAGGCCAGATACTTGCGATATAAGAGAGATGAAAGTACAATCAGCTTTGTGTTGTGCCCCTCAAAAGTATATGATATCTTCGGTAAGTGATTTTCGAAAAAAAGCTATTTTCTCCTCCAAGTTCCGCTGCGCGGGAAGCTTACATTAGGTGAAAATCCCCGCAATTATAACATGTACTTACGTAATATTCTCTGAGGGTAATAAAAAAACCTGATTAAATTATGAATTTAAGTTTACAAAAGGACAAATGGTCCCTAAATGGCATTTTTACGGTAGTGAGTAATTTATTGTATTATCACCAACACGAAAAGAATTCCTTACATGCCGGCTCAACCCTCATTTTTAATAACCCAATGTATTTTAAATTTTTTTCTTAAACCCAAGCATATTACGGCCAAATTTTTCAACACGAATTTCGATATTTATATGACATTAATTGGAATTTGTGTTTTCAAGCATGAGAATCCGCGTGACAACTTTATACAAGTTAGACAAAATAAGAAATGTATAATTTCGCGTTTTGAAGAAAATATGTACATATGTAATCGAACTATTATGAAATATGAGTTATTTTCCATAAGGCTACGTGTTAAAACAACACTGAATTGCCAAAAAACCAAATTTTTTAAACTGCAATTTTTTAAAAACATTTATCTCTAGATGTCGCAACTCAAGGTTACCTGATCCAGGCTTTCTGACAACTTGGATGTTGCATCTTTGAAGTGCGTTTTCCAAACTGAGATGAAAATAAAATAGAAATACCTCCGTAGTTGTGCTCTGATTCAGCCTGGAAAGTGGGAATTTCATCATGGGGTCCCGCTCAAATTTGAGCATAAAAACGTCGATTTGAACAAAAAATCCTATTCAATATTATAATTACAACAGTTGATAAGAATCGAAAAGACCTGAGAAATTGAATTAATATTGAATATAGGCGTGAACATTATAATAAAAACTGTTCATAAGAATGGAAAAGACCTGAGAAATTGAATTAATATATAATATAGGTGTCTTATCATTTGTTTTATGAAGCAATTAACGAATTACTGTCGTCATTTGGAGTCATGCAGTAGTTCTATGCAAATAGCGTTTAAGTCGGCTCCTATGGCTGGCATATTTCGGTCATTAAAATAATACTCGTGGAATGATCTGCATATTTCGTGCATTAGTTTTCGTTTTCAAGAGATAGTCATCCAATTTTAAATAGGTAGCCAATTCACCAAAGAAAGCAAGGCTTTTAAAATGAATAAAGAAACAAAGGGAAATGATTGCAGGCTTTACTTTGTGGAAGATATCCATTATGGACCAAATAACTTTGTTAACTCCACGTGAGGTTTATTAGCACGACCCGGGCTTCGAAATGCGTGTTTTGTATTCGGAGTAATATCTTAATAATTATCAGATACCATTATAAAAATACGAAATGGATGTTTTTATGTTTATGAGAAAATCCGTACACGTGTCATCGAATTCATTCAAAATATACGTCAAAAGCTACAAAGCTACGTGTTGAAATAGCATTGATTTCCCTTGAAACCAAATCGGTAACATGCAATTTTTGTCGTCTTAATCTATGCATATTCCAAATCAGTAAATTTATGCAACGTGTCATGATAATCTGTACATGAACGAAAATCACGCGAACCATCTTAAGCAGTAATGGAACTTGGCTTTATCGAACGAATAGCACAACTGTCCTCGGAAGAAGAAGTGAAAGAAATGTGCTAACCTTTTTAGTGAGGCTACATTTGATGTACACCGCGTGAATTTGGGATCCGTTACAGAAAGACTTCTTTTAGAAAATAAATAAATCATAAAGGAAAGCTTCAAAACTGCTTCGAGCGAACAGAGAGAGTTACACAGCGGGTTGAAGACTCGGAGGATGCTAGGCGTAGATAACGTGCAAAAATTAAGGTCACGGAAGTTTCAAAGAGTCACGGAGAATATTATTTGGACCCCATCATATGCCTTTAGTTCTGAAGGAGAATGACTAAAACAAGTTGGGTCATACGGAAAACAAATGAGCAAGTCTTGAAAGAAGTAGGTGAAAAAAGAACGCTTCTCCAAGCAATTCACTCCAGGAAAATTAAACTTGTTGGTCACTTAGTAAGGCATAACGAGTTCATCAAGAACATAATTGAAGGAAAAGTGTAGGGGAAGAAAAGGAGAAGATGACCAAGAACATCCTTACTTCACAGTGTGATGTCAATCATGAATTGAAACTCCTACGAGGAAATGAAAAAAACAGCCTTAGAAAGAACAATTGGCTACAAAGACGACGACAAGGCCTGGCCTTTTAAGAGACAACGAAATATGCCTTAAGCATCCTGAGTCATGAGCCGATCGAATTGACAAAATAAGAGAGATTACTGACTAAGTACTACGAACAACATCCCTTTTTCAAACGTATTTGGCAAGAAATAAAACAGAGCAAGACACTAATTGCAATTTTTGGGCAAATGCACCAATAGTCATTCACCTCATTAGGGGATAGCGTCTATTGTTACCGACTTACAAGGCTACTGTCATGGAAGTGACTTCCCTGTGTAAACCGGCCTTAACAATCGATATCGATCCACCTTGATTGTAAGTTGAACGCTTTCCTCCATATTACTGTCAGGTAAAAGCATGTTTTGGTATTATAACAGTGTTGATTTCATAGCTTTTCATAGTTTTCATAGAGTATAACCAAGTTTTACAATTCCTTCGTCCTGTGCATCGTACAGCCGTATCGAAAGTTATGTACAAGAGGATAAAGAATATTCATTTTCACCGGATTTCATTCCCAAAACCAATGGTGTGTAAACTAGGTACTCTCGTTAGTGTGTAAATTAGTGACCCTCTGAACTCAATATTCCTCGGTGTTGTTCGTTATTTCCGTTTACTTACCAATGCACTAGTCGACGGATTAATGAAGGGAAAGGAAATTAGGGTGAAAGGAAACAAGTGGATACTTTTCGGGCCTGCGTCGGTTCGTAGGGTAGTATGTAGATGTTTTTCCAAATTATTTTTCTATTCTCCCGTCATCCATTCTTTCGAAATATTCCCTCTGTTTCTGTCATCTTTTGAAAGTTTTCACGCCTGAATCCGTATTTCATTTTATATATATTCGTAGTAAATCCAGCTTTTCTTCTTAACAATTTCACTTAAGGTGTTTTTAATCTTTGCACATTTGCTTTTTTAAGTATCCATTACTCGTCGCCGTATGCCCCGCAAGAAACTTCCATTGTTAAAGGAAATGTTGTCAACCAATGGGTTGGATTGGACATTTGGGGAGGCGACCGACAACTAAGGTCATTTTTGCCATAGGGGATAGGTAAGCTATTGACTATTGGTGAATAAGTTATGTCACTTGTAGATGTATTCCTTCAACCCGAATATTTTTATGAGATCTATAACTTAATGTATCTCATAACTATTGATTCCTTGACTAAATGTGCGCATGTGGAGGAAGGATGGATAGAAACCCGGCGTCGGCATTAGCCTGCTCCTTACTAAAGGTGCCAAGGGGACCACGGTTTAACGTCTCATCCGACAGATAGAATACTGTTCTTGAAGCGTCCTCCACAAGACACTGAAATAGGGATCGTGTTTTCTCTGAAAAATACCCTCCACCGAAGGGATTTGAACCCTGTCCACCACACCACCACAAAATTTCATTTAGGTGTCTTTTATTACTTGAGTTTTTAAAAATTTCGTTGTATTGAACAGCAGGTGTAATTGAAGCTGGAAATTTTGTTGTGAATGTCTACATCATTACGATAGGATAAAGCGAATTTGCTCAAAAAATTCGGAATGGATTACGACGACAGAAGAATTATCTACCAACTATACAGAAAACAAGTCATCACAGTGCGAATGAGAGACGAGAGTCGGATGGAAGCTGAAATTAACAAAGGAGTAAGACAAGGATGCAAACTTTCACCAGCACTGTTCAACATGCACATAGAGGAGGCCATAACAGAAGCACAAGAAATTGGACTGAGCGGAATAAAGATAAACGGAGAAGAAATAAACATGCTCCGCTTCGCAGATGATATCGCAGTCATAGCTGGAAATCGCGATGATCTTCAAAGGTCAATAAACGTAATGGTTCAATTTCTTCAAGAATACAACATGAAAATAAGTAAGACAAAGACTAAAATCCTAGTATGCGGAAGAGAATGTAGCTGAGAGTAGAATACAGAAGAGAAGCTGAATGTAGAAGTCACCCTGAGAGGAGAGAAATTAGAGCAAGTGGATTCCTTCACCTATCTCGGAAGCACCATCACGTGGGACAGAAGAAGTACAACAGACGAGCGTGGAATAGCCGAAGCTGAGAGGGCAGTCATGAGAAAAAGACAACTGCTGTGCTCACAGAAGATAGAACTGCAAACCAGGAAACAGTACGTGAAAACATTCGTGTGGAGCGTAACACTCAATGGATCGGAAGCATGGACCATAGGAAAAGCAGACGAGAACGGAGTAGAAGCCTTCGAAGCGTGGTGCTGAAGGAGGATTCAGAAGATAAAATAGACGGACTAAATAAGAAATGATGATGTGTACAGAAGAAGAGGAGATGGCCATATGGAACACCATATCCAGAAAAGAAGAACCAGACGAATTGAACACACCCTGAGGCACAATGGGTTTGTGAAGAACGTAATTAGAGGTAAAAAAGAGGGAAAAGTCCCCCAGAGGAAGACCCAGGAATAAAATAATGAACCAAATAAAGGGGAAAGTACATAGAAAGAGGGAGGTAAGGGAACTAGCATTTGAGAGGAAATGGTGGAGGGCTGCAGTCAACGAGTCGTAGGATTGAACGACTAATGATGATGATAAAGCGGTTCCGAAGTTACCAAGAAGTAAATTGATTTCTTGAAAAAGAGTGTGGAGTGAAGAGGTGGAACTAACATATCTGGGCACGAATGATTGCTGACGGTGAAAGAATCACTTTTGAGTAAATGTGTCAGAGGAGACGATGCTCCGTGTCGTTGAGGGCATTTTTCTGTCCGGTGGTCCGCAGCGAAAGGTCAAATCACCATCGAAACCAGCGTGCCTTCATTCTTGTGTGTGGGTCACCGGATGAGAGCGACGACGAGACGGAAAAATTTCTCGATTCTTGTCACGGCCGACTGATGATCTGTGTTGGATTTTCCCCCGTGGGACACTCGGATTCCTTCCTAATGAAGAACCAAATGAACAAGATGAGGAGATAGAAGAATCGCGGGATCGACGAAAAACTTTCCACCAGAGTGGGTTAAATTTTTAACAGACTTCGGTATACCAGTAGATTCGAATGCCAGGATTATATCTCATTGACCAATGGGCAGCTGCCGGAACGACACAAACGCATGTATTCTTTAAAGTTATGGGACCCTTAAGCCATGGCAACCACTTAATAAGTGTTATCTAAACATCCGATACATTTATTGGTTTCATAACTTGAGGCATGTTGTTATGAGTTCCTTAAGTAGCCAAGATGGCGGATGCGCAATGAACCGCTAGAAGACCTAATTACTCGATAAAAGAGTCGTTTTGACACAAATGACCAGTTAATTTACTCTAACTGACTAATTATCATGTGCATTAGCAATTATTCATAGGCTAGACTCTCATAAATTTTATCCGGCGGTAGAAGATTTGATCGAATATTCGAAGCTATTGACTATTGGTGAATAAGTTATGTCACTAGTAGATGTATTCCTTCATCCCGAATACTTTTATGAGATCTATAGCTTTATGTAGCTCATAACAATTGATTCCTTGACTAAATGTTCTTGCAACTGGTCATAAATCTATCACCTAAGGTCTAAGACTGAAAACAGTATTTTTTGGGAAAGAAATCACGCCATATTTATGAGGTGGGGAGGGAGAACATTTAAATGTACCGCATGTGGTAAAACATTGGCAGCCCAAGATTCTGGATTATTAGCTGGGAAATTGTGGTGGAGAGACGATTTTTGGTAACTTTGGGTTTTTTGGGTTGCTGCACTAGAATCTGGGGTTTTCAAACTAAAGTTTTGACCGGAGAACTTTTTTTTATGAGAATATCGAAAATTTTCGACTTTTCATAGTTTTTTCAACATAACTATTTTTAGACGCAAATTAACCCTCTGCCATGCTGAGCGACATAGAAGGATCATATAAAAGAGTTCTTTTCTTACTCTGATCAGGTTTCTAATCGTCTTTATGCCTTAGTGTATTGATTTTTTTTCATCTTGGCAACGGAAATATCTCTCAGTGGTAACTTTTGGTTCCTGATTCTCCCACGAGTGGGGTAATACGTAAATAACTTCACATAGTGGACAAAAAATCGATATATAGAGAGTTAAATAAGTGGCAATTGAAATTTAGAAAACAAGAAATAACTTCCTACAAAATTGCATCTAGTCACTATAGTATAGGAGGAACGGACGAAAGAAAGAAAATGAAGCTGGAAAATTAGCCATTAAACGTCTCCTCCTTATTTCACTGAAATGTGAGGTCTTTAGCTCCCCTCGCTCATTCTTTGCCACCTTTCGTGTCGACTACACCCGCCCCTTGCACCCAAGGTACAAAATCAACATAGTACCATGAATTACAAGCATGTGCCCAACGTATGGATATGAAAAGCTCTGCTGTTTTTGTATATGGTCGTTTCCTGTTACATCGTGTTAACAGGGGGTCGGGTTGATTGCTGGGTGGCTGTGTGGTGGCTAGAGTACTCGCCTACCACACGGGCGACCAGGGTTCAAATCCCTGCAGAGGAGGATGTTTTTCAGAGGAACCCGGTCCCTGCTTGAGTGTCTTGTGGAGGGCACTTTAAGTGGAGTACTCCGTCTGTCGGATGAGACGTTAAGCCGTGGTCCCCTTGGCGCCTATCGTTAAGTGTAGGCTAATTCCGACCTCGAGTATCCATCCACCCTACCTCCCTTACCTATCCCCTATGGCGAAAATGACCTTAGCCGTCGGTCGCCTCCCCAAATATCCAATCCTATCCAATAGTGTTAAGAATTTTAAAATTAAAATCGTAGGAGGTTAATGGCTGTTCTATCGGGATATTGAATTAAAATTACATAGTCGGCAAACTCATTTT
The DNA here is from genome assembly GCA_963169105.1 of Ceriagrion tenellum. Classification (NCBI taxonomy): domain Eukaryota; kingdom Metazoa; phylum Arthropoda; class Insecta; order Odonata; family Coenagrionidae; genus Ceriagrion; species Ceriagrion tenellum. Next base: position 82,209,060 of record OY720642.1, on the reverse strand, counting down.
TGAGAGTTACCAGGAGCATCCAACAGTTAAGAGGGCTGAGCTGTTAAGAGCGCTGTATACAGCGGCCAAAAACGCTTCCGTACACATATTCGCGCCTATTATTTTATGGCTCTGATTCGATACGTAAAGTAAATCTGTTTGCGTAGGCCTCTAAAATAAGGATTGATATTAACAGTAAGGGTAGGAACTTTTCGCTTGTTGCTTTCTAAATAACTTTTTGGATCGCGGAAGAAACGTGAATTTGTCAAAAATCAGGTGATCATCATGACGGGTGCGACGTATATTTAAAAAAGAACTTTGCGTTAATTATAAATGGGAATCCTTCATCTCTATTGAGGATCATTACAATGTTGAATATTGAATATTGTTGTGCCACAGCGAGTATCCTCGTCAACCTTAAAAACGCATTTTCCACCGCGCCATTAGTGGCGCGCGAAATGGAGGGGATGGCAAATATCTCTCCTGAGCTGCGGCAGAATAAGCGCACACATGCTAAGTTACACGTAAATGTGTACACAAGCGAAAATCTCTCAAGCCGCCTTAATAAGAAGAAATCCTTCCTACGGACGCCACTATCACTACGTTTTTGCCCGTTTCTGTTATCTCTTACTCTCCTCCCCATTTGGTCACCTATTCCTTCGGTTTTCTCCTCTCATCACTCCTCTTACTCTCGTCTCCCCAATTAAGTAAGCATTGAGTGATCTTAGCGCCACTTACTTCCTAATGATGATGCACCAAGGCGACGCATGACACCCGCTCGTTCGGTCAAATTTGTCATGATTTCCGACCTCAAATTTTTTATCAAAGACTTATGTCATCAACCTGAAATTTTCAGAATTTAAATAATAGAGCATAGCCAAAAGAGACCTGTACCTTAAATATTTCAATTTTGTCTCGATGGTTATATATACTACTGGGGAATTGAAAAAATATATAGTATATTTTTACAAAAATAATAACTATTGAAAAACCGTGATCAAAAAGTAACGTCTGTTCTGAAAAATCTTGAACTTAGAGATGTGTTAATCTTTCGTCAATAAGAATTCTAAGTAACAGGCCTCAAGGTTGTAATATAAAATCTGTGATTGGTCCTTTTCGATTGGCTACCCGGGTGGTTTTCCTCGATGATATGCTCGGACGGTGTCTCCATTAGTTCAGCCTTTCCGCACACTTTCTTTCCGCACACTGCCTACGCCTACGCGCTGGAGATTTGGCAACAAATCGCCGGGTTAATCAATGCCGACTGTAAACTTGAGCGAGGTAAATCTTGGAGTGAGAGGCTCCTAACGTGAAAGCACCTCTATCGGGTGCGATAGAGGCCTTTTGGTAGATTTTCTACTGAACTACTCCTTCCCGAAGGGTAAGATGCTCAAGCTACCGAAGCGTACACTTTTCAGTCGCCTTTTCTGTGGATTATTGACACAAAAATTTTTGTGTCAATAATCCACAGGCAGTATTTTCAGTTGTCATTATTAATAGACGTAGTTAATTGTTGCTAACGTGAGACTGTGGTGAATATTCAATAACGATCGAGGAGATGTGAATTAATTGATGCTTTTAATAATATCTTGCTATTTTTGTGATCTAAAATTTCCTTTCCAAATGCTGGAGAGGAAATATCTATTACAGAAAATGTGTAAGAGGTTTATGAAACGTCCATCGTGTGCCGACGACGATGTGTACCAGACTCTGATTGTAATTTGAATGCATTAAGCCCGCTCGGCTTAAATAAAGATTTTAGAATGCCTTGTTTAAACAGATTGCTTCGTGCCAGGGTGCAAAACAGGGTATGCGTCTACGAGGACCCAAAATAGGAGACTTGGATTGAAAAATAAGAATCTGGTCTAGGCGGCTGTAGGTGCATTCCTATTTACCTACACTGCAATGGTGGCCATTGGGAATACTCATGAAGTTACCTCGCATTATTATTACATTTCCGTAAGTATAGAGAGATTCACGAAGTGCTAAGAAGTTAATTGTGCATTTTTGTAATTAAATTTGGAGAGAAATTAAATATATCTATGGATTGGAAGATATTAAAAAAGTTTATAATTACGTTCCGTGTGTAGCACTACATTTTTTATCCACTGCATTATGATAAAAAAGTAAGTAAAACCCATGTATATTCATGGTAAAACCAGTACGACGTGTTTATTTACAAACTATTGACTGTATTTACATGTGAACTTCCATCTTTCATCGTTAGGTGGTACTACTATCCACAAAAGTTGTTTGTTTACGGAATTGTAGACAACAAGTTTTGACGAGATAACAATCCATAATATATATTCATGTTTCTGACATATAATAGAAATAAATCCGTTTTTATAATCTAATACCTTGTAATAACTATGTTTCTCTGATGAAGTCGAATTATCCCCATAGTCTATCCACATACTTAATAAACTAGATTTAATAAAAACTTAAACGTCTTCGCTTAGTGTTATAAAATTTTCAAATTTCTATTTTGAAATTTAAGCTTGCAAACTGCTACTTCGAGATCATTTAGGAAAAAACTGATATCATCTTTTAAAAAACTCCAAAATCCTAATCGGTCCTTGAGACCGATGTCACCACTCATGTTCCAATGATGAACCTCGCTACTGTAGGGTTAAAAGACTATTTATTGACGACTAGTTTCACTACGGCGCATAATTGTTGCGTGCAATGCCTGACGATGCTACAGGGTGGCAAAACTAGTCGTCAGTAAATACAATTTTTTAAAAGTCTTAGAGGAGAATTATGGAATTAAGTATAATGGAATAGTCGGGAAATACGGAATACCGAGGTTTCGGCTCTGTTTGGTGCTGCTTTCATATGGAGACACCGTGATCTACTAAGGCAGACTACTATGTTGCAGTTCAGTGAGAGTTGATCGCTTGTTATCGTCGTATCACTTGCTACAGAACGAAGTGTGCTTTGTGATTTTCAATAGTTTTTGCAGGTAAGTTTTCAAACATTTTTAGCCACTAGTACACATGTGACTTGAACATTGATGTTATACATAATGAACACTAAAAGAATTTTAGGTTTTAATACTGTGGCCGTTTTTTTGCTGACAGTGTTTTGTCCATCAGTTTAAAGGTTCATTTTTAAAGATGGCGTGTCGGGTATTATGGAATACGTGGTATTCCATAACACCCGACGTAAAAGTAAAGTATTCTATATAACTTGGCAAAAATATACCGAAGTTATAAAATGGGTTTTGAGTATAATACAAAGACGCTGAATGTATCTTCTGCAATGGAAAATTCTCCGAAGATCAACGAGGGGAAATCTGGATTCAATGCTTGAGCTGTTCTCCGTTGGCTCACATTGACTGTACAGGAGCAGAGACAGAAGATTATATCTGCGACTTTTGTAATTAGACTCGAAGCAGAAATGCCTAGGACATTGTCTTAAAAATATGGTTTTTATTGCTAAAAATAACTATGTTTTGTTAAGTTAAATTAGTTTTTCAATGGTTTGAACCACCTATTCCATATTACTCGACTATTTCATATTAACCCCCATTTGTAACTTTTTTTATAAAATTTTTTATAACAACCAAATAAAAAGTTTTTATTTTCACAAGTGACAGTTCATTACAACTAGTTATAGTATGTACTCGTGATGATTTGGGAATTTTTGTTAAAAAACCTGCAAAGTCATTTTTAGAAATGTAAATGGTAGTCCATAATACCCTCCTCTCCTCTATATATATTGGACAGCTTAAATTTTTTGCTTATCTCCTTTTGCTTGCACTCCAAGAAACTGAACCCCTTCATAACGACCACCCCTCTTAACCACCATTTCGTCAGCGGGACCGTCGTCGGTGGTCGCTTAATACAGGTTGCGGTGTATAAAAATAAATAAATAAATTGAAAATAACTATAAATATTACTACAAATTAGTGTTATAATTTAAGGCTGGTAAACTATAGTTGCTGAGATGCAGAAAGGCAAAGTTGCCCGGGGCAACGCAAGATACAGTTGCCCAGGGCCGCGCGAAGCCCTAGGGGCGGCCCCACCTCACTGACATGGAAGCTTTCATCTGTAAAACCACCTTTACGCTCACTCACCTGAGCGATACGCTACTTGCGTTTTAGTTGCGTATTGCTTCTCGCGTCGGCATTTTCAAGGACAGGATCATCCACACAGAGTCCCCCACCGTAAGTTGTTCCCCATCTCTAAGTAGTTAATACACTAATGTTGTTACTAGACAAGACCCCTGTTTTTTGTATCCCCCCCAGTTCCGGACAGCTACAGTCCAGAAATCGTTTACAGTTGTTGCCTCAAAGCTGTGGAATGACTTGCCTCAACTGGTAAAAGACAGTGCATCGCTGGTAATATTTAAGAGAAAGATTATCACACACTTACTTTCTGGAATGCTGACCATGAATGCTGACCATGTAACTCATCTATCAGTTCATTGATGTGATTACTGTCCATTGTTGCGTAAGAAGAAGCAATTCAGTTCCTTTTTTTTCTTTTCGTTTGTTAAGCTAAATTTCCTTTTTGAAAGTTGTGTTATTTGTATATTGATATGTTTAATGTTCGTTTTTCTGTTAGAAGAAGAAATTCAGTTATTTTTCTACATTGCTAAATGATAATTTTGTATATGTCTATTGTTAGCAATTTATATGATAACTTCCCTTTTTTGTTTCCTGATGGCTTATTCACATATTAATTGTCTTGCACACCACTGTATTTCATTTCTATGTTCCAAAAGAGTTTACTCCTAGAAGAATAAATGAGTTTATTATTATTATTATCTCTTTCCACCCACTTCGACTACCTGTTCGTTGCAACTTCCTCGATAACGCGGCACTGTGCTGATTGTTACGAACAGATTTGTCGTAAATATATTTACTTGCACACCAAATTTTACTTTTAACTCGCTAAAAGTTATGAACAAACAAATCTTAATGTTAAGTAGAATGTACTGTATTTGGTAAGTCATGGTTTCCAGTTGGCCCTGAGAAGAAACTGAGCCCCTGTCGAGCAACCATCCCTCTTAACCACCATTTTTTCAGCGGAACCTTTGACGGTCGCTTAGTAAAAGTTTCACTGTATAAAATTAATAAATAAATTGTAAATAATAATAAAATTACTACGAATTGGTTTTATTATTTAGGGCTCGTAAACCATAGTTGCTGGGACGCACAAAGGCAAAGTTGCCCGGGGCCACGAAAGACATGGTTGCCCGGGGCCAGGCAAGATGCCCGGCCCAGGGCCGCGCGAAGCCCAAGGGGCGGCCCCACCTCACTGACATGGAAGTAATTTTCATCTGTAAAGCCGCCTTTACGCTCACTCACTTGAGCGATACGCTACTCGCGTTTTAGTCGTGTTTTACTTCTCACTTAGGCATTTTCAACATCGGGATCCTCCACATAAGAGTCCCCACCGTAAGTTGTTCCCCCTCTCTTACCACCAACCCCCTCTCCTCCCCTCCCTTCAGGTCCTCACCCCGCTGGTCTCTAAACGCTTCCCTCCCTTTCACCGGTCTTCTATAAGAAGGGGAGACGCCTGACCCACATCTACCATTTCTTCTGGTGCTCCAACAGTCTTGAGTTCCTCACTCTCACTCTCTCTCGCTTGAGTCCCCGGAGAGCATCGCCGTGGTGTGAGCCCGAGAGCCGAGTAGTCAGCATCTCACCGCGCCGAGAAAAACCCTCACTTTTCCGGGTCGATCGAGGACGTCGGGAAGGTCTTCGTAGTTTTGTGCGCGCGGTCAAAGGTCGCGGCGATGGCCCCCAATCTCGCCGTTCTCCTGGCCCTGTTCTGCCTCGCGGCGGCGGCCAAAGAGGATTCGCCGAATTTTCAGGTGAGTGGGAATGTCTATCGCCCAAGGAAGACGGTTGGCGTAGAGTATGATCTCCAGCAGATTTAAAAATACCTGTGCCAGTGCCTGTGGTACGGTGGCGTAGCCAGGATTTTGTTTCGGGGCACGAGAGGATTACATGTTGGGCATTAAGGCGAAGGGGAAGGAAAAGTTGAATTTTTTTCATTCATGAGCAAATTTGTGTGTTTTAGGAGATAAAGTTTGCAATTGCGACTGCGGTGTCACATGCGCCTTTTAGGATATCTTTACCGTTGCATATTTATTCATTAATCTATTCTTCAGTTTGAACACATTTTTAAATTGATGCCTTTCTAATTTTTGAAGAAATTTCTAAAGGTGGATTCTATATTCCTTTAGAAATTTTCAAATTTTTGAAGAACAAAAAATTAAAAGAATAATATTTCTTCAAAAACTATAAAGGTATTAATTTAAACAGTTGTCGAAATGAAGGATAGACGAATTCAATAACATTTTTTTAAGGAATACACATTTCTCCTTGGGAGCAACTAAAAAAAATAAAATTCTTTATTCCTTCAGAAATTTCTTTAAAAATTAGAAATTTCTATTTCTTCAAAGATAAGGAAGGCATCAATTTAAGAAGTTATTCAAACTGAAGAATTGGTTAATTCAATATTCGTTTTCCAAAAACGAACACAAATTTCTCCTTAGAGCAACTTTTTAAAAATATTTTTCTCGGGTGCCCGAACCTCTTCATACCATATCCCTGCTGTGGCGTGATCAACCTGCCTCCGACAACAGGTTTCCGGAAAATTCATAACCGCTACAACTAAACTACACCCAAGAATCCGGGAACTATGGACCTCCCTTTGATTTCAAAGGTTTCTGATGAGCTTAATGTATATCGTCCTAGAACAATATTATAAATACGCATTTAAACCTCATTCCTCATGTTTGATTGAAAAATGAGGAAACAAAATACAGCTTACTTTAAGAGTAAGTTATTAACGCAAAAATGAAGGAGAAAAATGAACTATTCTGACTTTCTCTTGAGAATTCATAAAATTATCACTCGTTTTCGACAAGTTACTATGACGAGTAAGATTATATTCCAGACCTCAGCAAGGTATTACGCAGGTTAATAAAGGACCTCAACTGCTTGGTACCAGGAATAAATTCTACTTTCAACAGAAAGGGAAAAAATTTCGCTGATTGTTATAAAAATGTGATTGATCACAAGTGGCTTGTTAAAGTTTTGAGATGAATACATTATTTGCATTATTCCATTTTTTTTGAAACAGCGCAAAACTCTCCCTCATGGATAATACTCTTGCGCAGGAGACAACATAACTCCTCATGTCTCGTACGTGAAGATTTTTGAACAAAAATATTCCCTCGTTACTTTATTGACAGATTTAAGAGAATCAAAAACGGAAACTGTATTTCTAATATAATATTATGACCTCTGTTAACTTTGAGGGAGAGTAGCTACTCGTTCGAAAGCATTTCGCGCCCTATTAATTTTGGCCAGCATAAACATGAAGATTTGCTTGGTAAAAAAATATTCGTAGTCGACCTAATTTGCTCATTTTAAAACGCAACTCGTTCATTGTTCAACATTACCAAATAAAAATTTACATGCTCGGATAAGTGGCAACGAATCACATCGGATATTACATGTTCGATTGCTGACATTGCATCGAATAGGCTGTCGAGATTGTCACGGTAAAATAACTGTAATCTCGGCTTGGGATGGGCCAAATCTATTCATTATGTACCTGGCAATTGAGTACCCGAATGAATACCAGGATACCCGGACAAGTCCATGAGTACTTGGATGAATGCTTGGATACTCAAATTAGTACCTGAATAACAGGTACTCATACAGGAGTATCTGTAGGAACAGGAGTACTCATATGAATACGTGAATACCCGGTTGAATGCCATGGCCTATTGCGTGGTAATCGGTACCCGCCAGCGTATTCCATTTGGGTACTCGCATTCCGCGGTTCATTCACCCAAGCACTCGAGTCTTCATCTCGGTACTCGGGCACTCAAGTGCATGCCTGGTATCCGAGTATTCATTTGAGTACCCAAGAATCCATAAGAGTACTCACGTACTCGTCCGGATACTCAGGCATTTACATAATCAATTACCAGTGAATGGTTACATTTGACCCATCCCTTATCTCGGCAAGTAACGCGTCCAATCACACCGTTGTAAATATTTAATGTTCAGCCTTTTTCCTATTATTAGTCCCGAGTGCTACACTGACATGCAAGCGGGATCAATGACTCGCCGTTCAGTGCAAAAACATCTCTTAAAATTTCACTTTCTACCCTTCTTCCTTCCTCTTATCTTCCTCATTATCATTTTCGCAAGTCGAGCTGCTGAAGATGTACGATAAAAAAATACTGCAATCACCCATCTGTCGCCATTAATCTTACTTCGAGAGCGCCGTTCCAAATGAAAATGAAAGCACGAGGGGATTTTAATTCCCCTAATGATCGTTCGGGGGGCGCCAGGACGCATACGTGTACCATTAAAATTCATGCAGCACTCCCCATATTTTTATTGATAAGCCATAAAATAGACATTACTACTTTCGCTTCGACATCTAAAATAGGAACTTTCTCCGATGGCTGTCGCCTTTTTATTTTGCGTGCTCAAGTATGAGAATCGATTCCATCAAGTTTCTATCCCAGCGTGGCGGTTAAAGGAGCAAATAATAATGATCTTTTATTTCACACATCAACTTACACAATTTAATACATTAAACAATGTTATTAGGGAAATTTGGCTCCCCATAAGAGACCTGTACTGTGGTTGTCATCCCTTGATTCGACAGCAGTTTAATATCATATAAAAATATTTATTGACATTGCAATTCACACAAAAGTGTGCTTAATATAAAATAAATTGATATACATAGACTTTATGCATTTAACAGCAGAATGATACAAAGAAAGTAACAATTTTGGAAATAATGAATAAAATATAACATTGTGATATTAATGACATGTTATGCTGGTTAGTACTTTAGAATTAAAGAATATTGTGGTTATCTATTTGCATAAATAACCATATCCTTAGACGGATAAGAAATCTGGCTTCACTTTGCACAGAAGATATTTCTTCAGGCAAGTTAATTAATAATACAGGTGCAATATAAAGATGTGAATTTTTGTATGCTTCAAAATTGGGCCTCAGAAGTCTAATATTGATGCTATTTCTTAGCCTTGTTTTATGCAAACACGGTTTATTATTTGACCTCCTCGATCATAAAGTACTCTGAGTACCTTGTAAATGAATAGAATACTTTGAACCAACCATGTTTGTTGTCCGGGACTATACATTTTGTCAATAGTTGAGGCAACAATACCGACAATTTTTTATTAACTCAGGAATTTCATTGGTACGGAGGCTTCCGCGGTTATTTAATGACCGTACTCTCTTCGGGTTTTTGCCGCGTCGATCCATTTTTGGGGGACAACAGTTTCGCCTTCCTTCCAGCTGGCTTCGTGAGGACCTGACGAAGCCAGCTGGAAGGCAGGCGAAACTGTTGTCCCCCAAAAATGGATCGACGCGGCAAAAACCCGAAGAGAATACGGTCAGGAATTTCATTGTTGATTGATGATAAAAATACTTAGCTGTATTTTGAACAAGGTGCAGGGGTCGTTCTGGTTGTTCATTCACACAAAAGTTCTGGTCAGGGGTTGCGCCCAAATCTCTACACCACAATTCGAAGGCGCTTCGCCTTCGGATTGTGGTGCAGTTTTAAGTGGTGTAGAGAAGGCGTTATAGCACCTTAGAGTTGTGGTGTAGATTTTCTGTGTATTCTTTAGAATACACAGAGAGTAAGCTCACTTGAAGGCTGAATGTGTGTTACCAAAGCATAGTATTAAATTTAGCTTATCTGGAAAAGATTTTGTCAATTAAATTAAAGAAAATTGACAATTATCCACCATATAATTTTTTTAGTTTATATTATGTGGATTTTTGTGTATTATGTTTCAATATAAAGTTAATATCGTGGAAAATTGCCAATTATCTTTAATTTAATTATGATATCCCACCAGACCACGTCTGAAACGACTCTTTTTATTAGGTTTTGTCAACTTGATAATCCATTCGATTGTTTCTTGTCCATAACAACAAGTCTCGTGACACGGATTATATGACATGACATGAACTGGTGACTGCCGTAAGACTGAAAATATTTTCTAATTTGCGCGAAATAATTATTGTGCTTGAAAGTATTCGTATGGATGATGAATGTGCTGAAGAAGATTAGAAAGGGACAAAGTAGGCGGCTGGAACATTCAATTTTCATAGCATGAGGAGAGGTAGGACGTATTCCTGACTGAGGAACGAAATCGCGTAAGATGCACAATCGTTTGAGCAATGTAAATGATTACCGAGGGTGACCACATTCTCACTTAAACCTACCATAACTAAAAGATCACTCATTAAATCAACGAGTACTTCCCAGCGTGAATGCTTTCGTTATTTTCTCCACATACTGTCAACTTAGATGCATTCGAATGCGCATGCGACTGTGCGCGAATGTTTCGTGATTTATACAAATTCTTAGCGTCTCGATTTGCGTGCAAACACAGCAGCATGGTTTCATTTTATCTGCTCAAGCATATTAAAAAACAGACTGTGAGCAAAGTTGATGTGCGCCTGAAAGAGAAAATTGCATCTGTAACTATGGTTTTGTCGCTGATTTTTATGCTAACATGCGTTAAACATGAATACTTTTAATTGTTGGGATAACACTGCAAAAAATTTTCCTTTTCATAAATGTAATTAACGAAATCATGCACCTACCGTACTCAAAATATTCGGTCTTGACTATTCCGTTTTACGGATTAGTGAATACCGTTACCTTGAAACAAGGTGCCAAGCATGAGGGCCACGAAATGTATATTCAGTTATTGAATGAGAAGTTTCATCGTATAAATTAGAGTTTTTTCTGTATATATTTGCAATAATTTTCTCCATAATATTGCTTTAAATAAAATTTTAATATAAGCTCCATGTTGATGGGGAAAAATCTCACTTAATTTACCTTAACTGAGCGTAAATAATAAAAAAATGGTTCTGTCCACTAAATGATTGATTGTGCAACATGTTTCAATTTCCATGCGTTATCTTCAGGGTCAATTACCTGATATAGGTACATACATAAAGACTTGGGCGTTTAAACGCTTTTGTCCACCTGATAATCTATTTCGCTGGCACCATGACGCCATAATCAACTAAAAATTTGGTGGAATCGGCATATTAAAAATTATGTGGAAATATTGCGATGATTTTTTGAGATCATGGAGCAAGTTTAATTGTATGAGTTCATAATGCTGCTCCATCACATGTTGCCATATAAATAATTCATTGCATGGTTAGTGGATGGAACCAAGTTTATCGTAAAGTTTAACGAATCAGGTGATACCTGGTGGAAATCGGTTTAAGACATCACGATCTCAGGAAGACAGACAGACGGTAATCATCCAGGTACTCGAGTCTTCATCGCGGCACTCAGGTAATCAAATGGATACCCAAGTTCGTCATACCCAAATTCATATATTCGTCCGGGTACGCAGGTATTTATTCGGGTACTCGATTATCAGTGAATGAATACATTTGGCCCATATTTGTGTATAATATTAAAAACTGTGTGGATATAAATAAATGCCTTTTTGATATCGTGGTGCAAGTTTAATTGCTTGAATTCAAAATGCTGTCCCATCACGTCTCGCTGGACATTATGGAGTACATGCCTAAACCGAGTTGTTAGATTAATGGCCAGTTGCAGGAACGACACATAAGTATTCCATGGAGTTATGGAACCCATAAGCCATGGAAACCATTTAATAAGTGTTGCAGAAATATTCGATAAATTTATTGGTTCCCTAGCTTATGGCATGGAGTTCCATTATTAGCCAAGATGGCGGATGCGCAATGAACCGCTTTGAGACTTAATTACTTGAAATTACAGTTGTTTCGAGACGAAAGGCCAGTTTTTTAAATCTTTATGACAAATCATTTTGCACATTGCCTATTAAATATTGGAAAATCTTTCTTAAATTTCATTCATTGATGTAAGATTAAATCAAACATTCTAAGCAATCAACAATTAAAAGATAAGTTATGATAATGGCAGAGAATGTGTTCCAGAAACTCAAATATTTTAATGAGGCACATTAATTCATGGATCTAATAACTATCGAATCCATAACTAAATATTCTTGCGATCAAGAATAAAAAAATGCGGCCATAAATCAATTTTTCAATCAGTTACTGGTTTCTCATTGTTTCAAAAAATATGTTCGGATCAAAACTTTTCATCGGTGTTTGAAAACCATAACGCGCATCTTAAGTTTTAGATCCAAGCTTTCCCCTTTCCGCCGTAGAAAAGAGATTGAGAGGGCAAGGAGATGCCACGCGGAGGTGAAAAGGGGCGAATAGAGGGTGAAAGTACGATAAGGCCCTCGAGAGAGCAAAACGTGGGAGCGTAGCGGAGAGAGAAGACTTGAAAAACTTCTCATCCGCTTCCCCCTCTACCTCTCCCTTTCCCCCACCTGACTCCCCCCCTTCTTCCCCAGACAACCCAACTCTTCGTGACCTTAACCGTGACACGGAGAGAAGATTTTTAGAAACAGTTCCCCCCTTCCCCCCCCCCCCCCCGAGCTTGGAACGTCTGGGACCCGGGCAGGATGTTGTGAAGTAAGCAAACAAGGGAATAGTTTCTCTGGTAGGACTTATAAGAGGTCCGTTGAATACAGAGGTTGCCCCAATTGGAGTTGTTTCCCAGTGAGGAATTGATCGTCCAAAAGATGGTTAAAGAACGTTCAGTGAGCACTATTATAACGATCACAGATCATTCAAGGAGGACCTATAATGAACATTCAAATGACACTCACAGATAGTGCAAAGAATATTCATTGGAATACTTCATTGATTGTTCGAAGAGTGTTCAATGTAGATGAATCGCGCATGAACTGTTTTTGAATGAATTTCATATGAACCATGATGGAATGTTAGAAAATTGTTCTCTTGAAATGGTTTTCATTTGAACTACTTTTGAACAAATATCTTTTAATCTGAATTGTTGATGGTTTATTTGTGGGATCCCTTTAAATGCATCAGAGACTTACCATGTACATTTTTTCCAGACTTCTCGTGACTATATACTTAAAAATGCTTGGTAAATAGAGGATATTTCAAGCACCTACTCTATAAAGCACTCATAAGGTCCAAAAAGAGAGCGGTAAATATACAGCCTGGTTGATTATTTTTATTTTTTAATAGGTTTTTATTATTTTTTATAATTTTTCGAATAATCTCATATGGTATGTTAGAATATTCCTAGAATTTAGAATGAATATTGTCGTTGGACATTTCAAATATACATGGTTTAAATAAGTTTCAAATGTTCAACCAGGGAGCATTTTAAATAATACTTTGTGGACTGGAAACGAACGATCTATGAACGGTATAAAATGACTATTACACTCTTAAACATTCAATGAACGTTCTCTGGTTGTATGCTCAGGGTAATTCAGTCGGGGACTACTTATGAATTAGTTCCTGAATGTCTTCTGCATGGTCTCTCCTCACTGGGTTACGAATTACGCATTGAGATATATGAAGAGGGCACTTGCTATGTTGTCCATTACTTGGAGCTGAAGCCAGTCCGCTATCTTCGTTAACCCTCATTTTATGTTACAACACTTATGGTTATTTACAACATATAAGTAGATGTATCTGACTAAAATGTGGTTCAGGAATTTTTTTTTTAATTTCCATACAATTCTTTTAAAGAATTAATTTTGAAAAGAAATATTTTAATAACTTTCTTGAAAATTATTTTTTATGGTGATCTTATCCCTAAATTTCGCAGTAAAAAAGAGCAAAATCTATCACCATCGTTCTTAATATCTACCCCTTGTAAATCGTCACTAATAAAGACTCACGATTCACGCTCCATTCATCTTAAAGAGGAAGGGATCCATCGTCTCGTTAGACCTGAGCCAAAGTAAATGAGGTTTTCGATTCACCGGCTTATTGCAGTGTCTTCTGTGTAACGCTAGAATTGATAGATTCACGTAAAAGTTTTATTTATTGAGCATACATGCGTGCATAACGCCATTCTCATTCGGGGTAGGCAAAGTCACAGACTTGAGTTATTACCTTTTGTCCGAGAAAATTGGCTCCCTTTTTAATAAATTCATCCTCAATCTCCTTTCCTTACAAACCACTACTGATATTCTAATTTTTCAGCAGTTTCCATCTCGCATGGACGCTATTCGCTGAAAAATTGTATAAAGCCACCGTTGGTAAATATTATTGCAAAATGCTCCCTTATGGAAGTCGTTGGAAAGGGTATGTACTCTACACAAACTAAGGTTAACACTCTACAGTAAAATAACATCAGCTGCTAGTGCATTAAAATCCAGATTACTTGGTTAGAGGGTGCGTGATTAACCTATCAAATGTACAAACTGCACGAGTAATTTCTAAGTTGAATACCAGGTATATTTTTTCTGGAGTCATTTCTATAACATAGGTACATACATACCCATCACGCCGTTCCCTTCCGGGGTAGGCACAGTCAAAATTTTTTTTTTTGAAGTAGTAATTATTTATTTACAAACTTTATTCTACAAATAGCTTACATGCTGAAATTTCCCTTTGGAAGAGTTACAAAAATATTGCAATCACAAAGAAAATTATTTTCTATCAATAATGAAAAAAAATAATAGTGCTGTTGGAGTCCTGCTAAGCCAAAGCGGCTTGTTAGCAGGTGCCTTTAGTTTAAAAAAATATTTTTTTTGCTGTGTAGCGTTTTGGACAATTAAGAGCTTAACAGTGTTAGCCTATGAGCCACTCTTTTAGTGATTTTTTAAGAGCAGATATGCTATTAATATCCAGCATTGACACAGATAATTTGTTTAACAACCCAGTTTCACTCGTTAATACATAATTGTACACCTAGCTCTGCTTCAATAATTTCCTCCATTCTGACCTATCCTTGCAGACCTCTTTTGCCTCATTTACCCCCATACACTGGTTCATACACGCCCTCCTGTTTTTAAGACTCCTAATACTCCTCCTCCTAAGAATTTCCTCAACCACAACTTTCTCGGCCTACCTCTACCTCTCGCACCATTCATTTCACTCTCATATATCTGTTTCGTTATTCGAATCTCATCCATTCTCTCAACATGGCCAAGCCAACGAAGCACACTTCTTTCATACACGTCCATTACTGGAGCATCTAATCCAAATTCATTCATGACCCACTCATTCCTGATCCTATCCATCCCACATTTGCCGCAAATACTCCTCAGATAACTCATACCCACGGAGTTTAGTCTACTCTTATTTCTATAATATTCTTCATTTTTAGTTCCACAAAAGGTAATATAGTATAACCCCATTATCTTCAACAGGCGGATAATTTCACTTACAATAAGATAACACACCCGAGCATTAGGAGATTTATAACTCAGATTTGGACAGTTTTTCGTATTTCTCTCCGAGTTCAGTCAACATTAGGTCGTCCGCAAAACTGAAAGAATGAAAATGCGAAAAAAGTGAGGAAAACAAATGAATAAAATGTGAGGGTCGTTTAGATTGAATTACAAAGATCTCCTCATTTTCCAGGGAAATATATGTTACTAATGCATTAAATATGATATGAGCTGAAAAAAGGCTTAAATGAATCAACGCTTAGCAGCCTATCGGGGGTTCCAGGGACATACGGGCCAACGGAATCGTCCGACAAAAAAAAAGTTCCACCATGTTATCCTTTTTAGAATTGGTGTGCAAAGGGTGAAAAAATGTAGAAACTAGCAAGAAAAGAATAAATTTTTGAGACATTTTACTGAGGCGTTTCTTCATGCATCAAATAAAAATAGAATTCCTGATTGGGTTAATAGTATTTGCGAAGGAAAGGACGGTTAGACAAAAATGGGAGAGAAATTCAGGCGCGCAAGAAATTTGGCGACCGTGGAGTACCTGGAACCAAGCCTCCGAGGTACCGGAGGGAGCAGCGGACGTGATTGGGTCACTGGAAAAGTAGCTGAGGGAGAAAGAAATAGCATGGTACCTGTTGGAGTTGAGGAAAGAAATGGTTGCCGGTATTGGTAACGCCACGGCGGGGCAGGATGAGATTAGACTTATGAAAGGAAAAATAAAGCCATAACTCTAAAAATATATTATGAAATCTTCCCTACATTCTCATATATTCCCAATTGTTTTAGAGTAGATTACGTGTGAGAATTTCCCTCGTTCATAACGGTCATGCGGTGTATATTTCAATGGTTCAAGATTGCCAGTTTTTAAAAACTAAATCCCTCATATCATTGAAAGTGCTAATTGGCCAAGTTGCTGACGAGGCGAAAGCTCGCATTGTCGCGTGAAAACCCCCTTAACCTCCTCAGTCCCGAGACATATTCAGCATTATTTTTGGAAAATTCTTCGTACTTCCGTTTTGCGTTGTAAGCCATGTTTGCAGAGGTAATATCTCTGTGAATCAAGGTTCTTAATGATGCTGCCACTTATCAGCAAGCGCGGCGATGCCAATATTTTGCGTTGCTGAGCGGGAAAAATTCAAAATTCTGTGTATTGTATACAGTATGCCAGGACCGAGGAGGTTAATGAGCCCTATCAATAAATATCATTCGTGGTTTCAGAATTTTTCCTGCGAGGAAGCAATAACGGGAAAGTAGAGTTGTGACTAGGGAACTTGAAAGACGGTCCCAAGAAATGTGAAGTTGACGGAGGCCTGTCCATTGATCTAATCCACTCCCAGTATTACGCCTGACTAATGACTAAATAATAATTTCTGTCTCGTGATGTCGCTTGATTGGAAATCTCGAATTCGAGTCTTTGTGAATGAGGAACCGTAAGTTCACATTAAGTATTATTACGTAGTAAGTGTGAATTGGGAGACTTTGTAGGGCGATTCTTTCCATAACGTAAGTGAAAAATACAATGCTAATTTCCCTCGAGTACAATTGGGTCACCTTGCGCTTTTGAAGGCCGTGAAATCAATCACTCCGGAGTAGTTCAACGAAAAATGATCGTCTTATCGCCCCGTCCTTGGCTTCGTTTCAATAAAGCAGGTTTTCCACTCTGCCTTATTAATTACACTACCCTGAAAAGTCGGTCGAGCTAATCCGAAATCTCTCAGAATAGATATTGATCACAAAAATATAAGATCTTGACTCCGTTTGCATATCAATGGCGAACGGTACCCTAATATGAAGTAGTTACGCGGCTTGTTTTCAACCATACCTCGCTACGCTTTCGAACATGTAGGTAATCATAATCAACCACCCCTTTACTGATTATTAATTCCGCCGCTCTCTGCTCTCAATTATCCTTCCTACTCAACTCTCAATGAAGATTAAAGGGCTAATTAACGCATTCTTTTTCTGCATATCGATTCGTTCCTTTTGACGATTTTCTTTCAGAAGTCGTTTTATTCACTTGCCTTCGTGCGACGAATTGATTCGTCAAAAAAAGTTACTTCTCTTTCCATGCAAAAATTCTTTAATGTTTTTCACATAGCTGACTCTTAAGGCGGGTTTTCACAAAGAAGTTGACTTTTATCGAAGTGGCGAGTGTCACGATATCTCGGATCGCATCGCCATTTAACAGGGCATTGTTTACCATACGCATTACTTCCGGATGTTCCCAAACAAATAGATGACGGAAGTAAACAATGAATATGGTAATTACGAAAATCGCCCAAATTTGGCAATAATGGCGTTCGTGTATCGCTGTTAGAGTCCCATAGCCAATCGTGGATTAAATTAATTTGTATAAATTGCGTTAATTGTGGATTAGTTCACTGTAATTCGTACATTGATTTGTTTCTTTTGTCAAATTTCTTTCAGTAGTCATTTATACACTTGCCTCCATGACTCAAATGCGTCGAAAAAGTGTTTCCATGGCAAATTTGTTTTTGTTTTGCACAGAGCTAACGCTTACTTTTGAAACAAATGTCTGGTGATACCAGTGGCATTTTAGAATTTCTTACCATAGGAAAATTGAGGATATTTCACTGATATAACACTGGTTTACTGCGCCTAATTAACAACGGATGAACCTAAATGATTTCTACACTCATTAGGTTACTTATTTGTATTGATAGTGATTCACCCAGGCTCGTTTCTACGAAAGACTGAGTTGTAGTGAAATTGCTCTGAATATAAATTAATTGATATTGAATTAAGCACTTACGGAGATCCTGTAAATGAATAGTAATGCGATTACAGGATCTCTGCCAGTTAAACTATTACTGTTGAAGTAATGTGTGGAAGAAATGTAATAAATTAGTACACTTATGTTGCGTTACTCAAATTACACCAAGTTATTTATCTAAATTTTAAAGCTTACAAAAACAATGCTTAATCTATCACCATAATTATTACTGTCTACCCGTTACAAATAGTCAAAGTTACCATGAGCCAAAAATGGTATAAAAATTCATATCAATTCTTCGTCTAAAATTGAATTTATGTCCATGTATGTCACCTCCGAGTCAAAAAATTCAAAAAGCCAGTCAGAAAAGATTATAAACATCTGAAATTATTTTTTTCTCGAAGAAAATTTGTTATCTGTGCATTTTTTTCAAAATTTTATTTTTACTATTTATTTTCAAATTTGCAAGAGTAATTTTCAAAAATAGTTGAGAAAACACACATTATACACACTGTTGATTGTTGATGAGATCTAAGTGTAGGAAATGCCTGATTTTTAATGTTAGGTCTCTCTGGAGTGCATACACGTACCATTTCCCGTATAAAAGGGCTGATATTTTTTGGCAAATATCTCGGAAAGTAATGTGGTAGGGGGTAGAATTTTTTTATGACAATGGAAGATTGATATATTTGTATTTAAAATTAGACCAAATTCATTGATTTCAAGGTAAAATGATATTCCGCTCAAACTACCTTTAATTTCGAATTTCGCGCCGTGAGCTCATGTTATAACATTTCTTCAATTGAGAGGAAATTTTTAAAATATAATTATTCCTTCATTTTTATTACAACACCTATGGATATTTACAAGTAATGAAGACGTCTGAATGATAACAAATGAATAGTGGTCTGAGAATTTTTTCCCGAGAATTTTTTCCTGACTTACTTGGAAAGTTACTAAAATTTGCACTCAACGATTCGCGATTCATGCTCTACCCACCAGTTCAAGCGAGTGCTTCTTTAGTCATAACCCAGTGGGGAGAAACCATGTAGGAGACATTCATGTACTAATTCAAATGTAGTCCACGACTGAATTATCCTGAGCATACAACCAGAGAACGAGACGATGGATCCCTTCCTCTTTAAGGTGAATGGAGAGCGAATCGTGAGTCTTTATGAGTGACGATTTACAAGGGGTAGATACTAAGAACGATGGTGATAGATTTTGCTCTTTTTTACTGCGAAATTTAGAAATAAGATCACTATAAAAAATAACTTTTCAAGAAAGTTATTAAAACATTTATTTTTCAAAATTAATTCTTCAAAATAATTTTAAGAAAATTAAAAATAATTCCTGGACCACATTTCAGTCAAGTACATCTACTTATATGTTGTAAATAACCATAAGTGTTGTGACATAAAATGAGGGTTAACGAAGATAGCGGACTGGCTTCAGCTCCAAGCATTGACCAGCATAACAAGTGCCCTCTCCATATATATATCAATGCGTAATTCGTAACCCAGTGGGGAGAGACCATGCAGAAGACATTCATGAACTAATTCAAAAGTAGTCCACGACTGAATTATGCTGATCATACAACCAGAGAACGTTCATTGAATGTTTAAGAGTGAAATAGTCATTTTAGACCGTTCATAGATTGTTCGTTTCCAGTCCACAAAGTATTATTAAAAAATGCTCCCTGGTTGAACATTTAAGAACTTCTTTAAACCATCTATATTTGAAATGTCCAACGACAATATTCATTCTGAATTCTAGGAATATTCTAACATACCATATGAGATTATTCGAAAAATAATAAAAAATAATAAAAACCTATTAAAAAATAAAAATAATCAACCAGGCTGTATATTTACCGCTCTCTTTTTGGACCTAATGAGTAATTTATATAGTAGGTGCTTGAAATATCCTCAATTTACCAAGCATTTTTAGTTATATAGTCACGAGAGGTCTGGAAAAAAAGGAACATGGTAAGTCTCTGATGCATTTAAAGGGATCCCACATTAAAACCATCAACAATACAGATTAAAAAATATTTGTTCAAAAGCAGTTCAAATGAAAACCATTTCACAAGAACTATTTTCTAAAATTCCTTAATGGTTCATATGTTATTCATTCAAAAACAGTTCTTTCGCCATTCATCTACATTGAACACTCTTTGAACAGTCAATGAAGTATTCCAATGAAAATTCTTTGCACTATCAGTGAGTGTCATTTGAATGTTCATTAAAAGTCCTCCTTGAATGATCTTTGATCGTATTAATAGTGCTTACTGAACGTTCTTTGACCATCTTTTGGACAATAATTTCCTCACTGGGAATGGAGAATATTAATAATTTTTTCGTTTTAATTTCAGTATTAAATTTTTATTTTCAGAATTAAATATTGTAATATTAATGATAAAATAATGTAGTTATATACCAGTAAAATTCTTATGAATGAAATAAATATAATAAGTCTTCAACTTTAATAATTTTTTCACGCGGTATTTTTAAAACTCGGAGGATTTTATTTGCGATTCCGTAAAATTAAATGCAGTGACTTATTTAAAAAATTGTTCAGAAAATATATAAATGATACATTGTTAATTTTTGTACGAGATCTCTGTGTTAGAAATTCCTCACGCGTACCATTGCCCGTGTATAATTGGTGGTATATTTTTGCGAACATTTCAGAACGTAGTGCCGCAAAGGGCTGATATTACTGTATCTTTGCAAGGGTGAGATATTTTTCTGTAGCATGAGACAAAATTCATCGATTTCTAGGGTGAAATAATATTTCGCTGAAATTACCTTAAAGAAGAAAGCAATCTATGGTCTCGTTAGAACTGGACCTAAGTTTATAGAAGGCTATATAAATGTTAGCTTATGATTTGTTGCGAAAAAGAGTCCGGTCAGAATTTGTGATACTAAACATATGCGTAAAAGAGAGCCAAAGTTTCACCACATTGAAAGATTTGAAGGAATGGTAAATCAACGATAGCATTATTACCGATTTTGAATAAGGGATGCGGAATTCGTATTGGTTTATTCTTTTGTTATTTCTTCTTCGTAAATGCCCTTGGTGTGATTCAGTAATTTTAACAACTAATACTAAAGTTAAATATAAATATAGTACTACCGTAATAGTTATAATATTATTTGGAAAATTAAATAATCTTAGTATCGATATTGATTCATTATTCTTAAGGAAGAATTCCACTGTTTCTAGTGAGTTATTATTTAATAATATTGAGTCAATAAATATAAACAATCTGCGGCTTGTTTTCAACTAGACCCACGGGATTAAGGAAAGAACTAGCCTATCAAGATTGCGATGTGGCATGGTTTAAAGTCTTCTGGATTAACGGCCTCACATCAATCACATATCAAAATTTTCAATTTTAACATAGTTAAATTAATAATAGCGTAATTAGTCGGCCCCGTTGGCGGCGGGGTAAGGTCCTCGCCTGCTAACCCGAAGGTCGCGGGATCGAGTCCCGCCTGGATAAGATATTATCTGCCCAGGGCATGGTTTTTGAGTATGTGCTGGGTTGGGGGAAGAGGGGACAGTTCCGTCTCATCCAACTCAGGATAAATAAACAGAAATAATAAAATTAATAAATATAATAATCCATATTAGTAAGATAAATGAGGACATTTTATTTTTTAAATAATTCATTTGATGCTACTCTAGTTATATAAATAAATAAAATTAATATTCCTCCTAGGACGGACGATGATTCACCAGTTTACTAACGTATCGCGCTCAATTTACTTAACGTATGACACAGGCAGGAAGAGGAATGAGAAGAAAATCAAATTTTCAGGAATTTAAAATTTGCAATAAATTTAGACCACTTATAAATCTACAGAGGGGAAGTGTGTAATGTTACAAATGAAAACGAGTCATTTTTTTGCGGAAGCATGGAGAGACTGAAGGCGCCAAGATTCTAGACATTTATTTCTCTCCTACCGTTCTCCGGCTTCAACGGAAGTGTCCGTTTCGTTACGATACTCAGATTGTTCCACATTTAGTTCCATTCTCCCACCAGGCTGCGGCTTTTGGGCGCAAGTCTTTCACCATCCACAGGCTTTATAAATCTAGTCGACCGTCTCCTATTTATTTTCCCTTCGGGCCCGTGAAGATACCAGTGCAACAAAGCGTGGAAATTTCAAGGCGAAAGTGCATTCTTCGGAAAAAGTTGCGTCTTCTCTCCTCATAAATTCACCCATGCGAAGTTGATTCCTTTTTGATTTCAAATTTCAAACATATAAGCGAAGAAAGATTATGAATACCATCTTCTATCTGCAAATCAACACAAATCACGGTCATCATGGAACTGGCCATAAATCTATCACCCTAGGTCTGAGACTGAAAACAGTATTTTTTGGGAAAGAAATCACGCCATATTTATGAGGTGGGGAGGGAGAACATTTAAATGTACCGCATGTGGTAAAAAATTGGCAGCCCAAGATTCTGGATTATTAGCTGGGAAATTGTGATGGAGAGATGGTTTTTGGTACCTTTGGGTTTTTTTGGGTTGCTGCACTAGAATCTGGGGTTTTCAAACTAAAGTTTTGACCGGAGAACTTTTTTTAATGAGAATATCGAAAATTTTCGACTTTTCACAGTTTGTTCAACATAACTTTTTTTAGACGCAAGTTAACCCTCTGCCATGCTGAGCGACATAGAGGGATCATATAAAAGAGTTCTGTTCTTTCTCTGATCAGGTTTCTTATCGTCTGTATGCCTTTGTGTCCTGATTTTTTTTTCAGCTTTGCAACGGAAATATCTCTCAGTGGTAACTTTTGTGGTAAATTCCAATGGAAAACAGGACCGTGAAGTTCAAAACTTTGGGCCCGTTAAACGAGATGGCCGAGTGTTGCATTAAAAAAAAACACTTTTGTCACGTTAAAAAATGATGAGCAGGGACCACAACAAAATTCTAAACTCTAAAAACTTAAGGCGAGAAGCCAAGATGGAGGATGCGCAATGAACCGCCTGGAGACTTACTCACAAAATAAAAGAGTTGTTTTCAGAAATATTCCCGGTTAATTTACTCTCATTGACTAATTATTATGGGGTAAATTCTTCTGGGGTTTTCGTCCGGGTAAGGTGTTCCATCTCCCACTTTGCCGACGTTTCGATAAAAGACTTTTTTACCGTTATTCCGTCTCCAACAGTCTCTAAAATATGAACCTCTTTTATGGGTCATCTATGCTCCATACCAAGCTCCCGACACTTCTCAGAAATGCTTCTGCTTTCCTACCCCTTTAATTTATATCTCTATCATTTCTTCCATTTTCTTCCTTTACATTTCCTAGGTATTTGAAACTTTCTAACTACTTTTTTTTGTTGACGGCTGGTGTCCTAACTCCCCCGCCACACGCCTTTTGAGGCGGCTTGCGGGGTAGTATGTAGATGTAGATACTTTAGTGGCTCGCCTGCAATTGCGAGTCCGGTGGTTTAATCTATCGTCATCATCGGTTGTTCAATTCTAAGATTGGTTGACTGCAGTGACTCTTCACCATCTAATGCTAGCTCCCTTACCTCCTGGTATCTCTTCATATGCACTCTCCTCTTTTTGTGGTCCATGAACTTATTCCTGGGTCTTCCCCTGGGGACCTTTCCCTCTATTTAACCTTTAATTTTGTTCTTCACGAACACATCGTGTCTCAGAGTGTGTCCAATCCATCTGGTTCATCTTTTCTGTTTAATATTTTATATGGTTTTTTCTTCTTCTACTCTTCTGCGCACTTTATCATTTCTTATTCTGTCTGTCCATTTGATCTTCAACATTCTCCTCCAGCACCAGGCTTCGAAGGCTTTTAGTATTCTATGGTCAGTTTTTCCAATGGTCTATGCTTCCGATCCATAGAGTGCTCACGTGAATGTCTTTTTTTGTTTAGTTTTTGTTTTAATAATAATAATAATAACTTTATTTTAGAAACAGCTTACATGCTGTAGTTTCCCTTTGGATGGGCTACAAAAAATATTAAAACTTACACAGTTACGAGTATACTTTCTTTTTTCATGTCATTATGGTTGATTTTATCCAGCATGGTCTTGCTAAGCTGATGCTTATCAGCAGGTTCCAAGTTTACAATGTTTTGGTGCAATCACAAAGAAAATTATTTTCTATCAATGATGAAAAGAAAAAAAATAATAGTGCAGTTGAGGTCCTGCTAAGACAAAGCGGCTTGTCAGCAGGTGCCTTTAGTTAAAAAATATTTTTTTTGCTGTATAGTGTTTTGGACAATTAAGAGCTTAACAATGTTAGCCTATGAGCCAATCTTTTAGTGATTTTTTAAGAACGGATTTGCTATTAATATCATGAATTGACATAGGTGATTTGTTTAACAACCCTGGAGCTACATGTACTAAAGACCTCTTGCCATGGAGGTTAAAATACTTAGGTACAGACAACCTATTTATTCGACGCAGTTGCATGTCAGTAATCATCACACGTTGCTTTATTAATTTGCTGTCAAAGAAGTTGTCACAAATTAACACATATTTACACAATTCTTTTAATGGTAACAAACATTGATTCTTATATACTTCTCTCACATTGTTTTCCTTGACCATCAAATGCGCAACCATTTTATTTTGTAAAGTAATAACCTTATTCAGCAAGGTGGAGTTTGTGCTACCCCAAATCGTCAAACCATAACGTATTACGGCCTCAGCTAAGCCTTGATACATTAATCTTTTCAACTCATGAGGCAAATAATGATTTAGGTTCGACATTTGAAACCAAATACACCTTAGTTTGTCACATATATAGATGTTATGATTACTAAAACTAAATTTTTCATCTAAAACTATTCCCAAGTATTCTTCACATACTGCTTCCTAGTTTGTAGTCCTATCTTCTTTGAGCACAGTGGTTGTCTTTTCCCCATTAACGCCTTCTTAGCTTGATTTCCGTAGTACTTCTTCCGTACCACGCGATATTAATACCGAGATAGTTGAAGGAATCCACTTGCTCTAATTTCTCTCCTCTCAGGGTGACTTCTACCTTCAGCTTCTCCCTTCCGCATGAAACAAGTGACTGATTGTAAATTAATTTTTCCCTCCTTTAGGCGCGGATCACACCTACTAAGTGATCATTAAAGATGTGTCTCTTATTTTATCGTTACTGTCGGACCTAGAGCCGTAGTGAGGCGTCATGATAATATTCTCTGTTTCGCTCTGGAACAAACCAGTTCTGAATTTCTCAAGCAAGCTAAGACTAGCGTGTAGCCTCCGAGCCTCTAAGGGTCACGGGCTCTAAAGATCCACGCAATATGCAGTTTATACTATCGACACAGTAGACTAAAGGTACCATCCACAAAGCAGATAATGTGTCCTGTACTCTGTACTGTAGTCTAAAGCAGGTGATAGCGTCACTGGGAAGCAGCGGATTTATAGGTACACCTTTTTGTTCCTCAATATTAAGAGTTATAACATGATGCCTGGGCATTTTTGGAAGTGTTCCCCATGAGGTAGCTTCTTGCTCCACAAAGAATTAATTAATTTTTCCCTCCTTTAGGCACGGATCACACCTACTAAGTGATCATTAAAGATGTCTCTTATTTTATCGTTACTGTCGGACCTAGAGCTGTAGTGAGGCGTCATGATAATATTCTCTGTTTCGCTCTGGAACAAACCAGTTCTGAATTTCTCAAGCAACCTAAGCCTAGCGTGTAGCTTCCGAGTCTCTAGGTGCCCCCATCTAAATCCCTCGAATATATGAATGGAATATATTTTTTTCTCGCATAAGTAATTGAATGTTTAGATGGTACTGATACTGCTTTCAAACTTGAAGTTCTATCTTCTTTGAGCACAGCAGTTAATCTATGATATTAAATCTTGATTTTGGAACCTCGAGGATATGCAGTTGAGTCACACTGTCTCGTCATTTGACCAAAGTGCGGCACCGGAGGAAAGCTGATGAAAACGAGAGAGAGAGAGGCGAGTTTTCTTCGCCGGATTCACAAAAGAACCGACTTCTCATTAAGTGGAGTCCGCGTCCGCTCACAGCGCGAGGGAACTGTGGCGTGAGATAGTCTTCGCCTTTTTCGTGGCACTCGGGGGTTTAAGCATCACGGGGTGAGACGAACTCAAAAAAAAAAAATAAGAGCCGAAATGAAATCCCGATGAAGCATGAAAGGACAATGATTCCCTTTTTTCCCCAGTGTGCATCGTGTTGCGCCGAAGGTTTTCGGACGGGTGCAAAGTAATTACAAAGTGCCTCAAAACAGAATCAAATGAAATCCTCCCATTAAAAACGCCCGTCGCGGAAGTGGGTGAAATCCGCTGCATGCGAAGTTGCCGCGGCACGTGCTCTAGCCAGTCAACTGAAGCGTTAAGCATTGAAATCCTTACGGGGGAGGAGGGTAATTAATGTGATCGCCGTAACTATTACCAGGGCGAACATTTCTCAAATCTATTTATTTTCTGAAAGTGAGTCTTAGAAGCCCTTGGGTGTCGCAATATTGTTTTAGCTCTAGCAACCACGGATGGCTTCGATTCCAGTTCTCGATTTCAACGTTTTTTTATGGCGGGTTTACACAAGGAAGTCACTTCCATGACAGTAGCTTTGGAAGTCGCTTACAAGCGACATTTTGATGTCTAAGCACACACTACCGTTGCAGTAGGGGTCGATATTAGTTTTAATCGGCCGCGGTTTCTAATTGCAAGGAAAATAGAAGTGTCAATTTTGCCTCCAAGTAGCGTTTCGATTATGCGATGAAATTGCATTGCATCCGATTAAATCTTGATCACATTGATAGCAAGCGGAGTTTTAAAATGTAAATAACGAATTAATTAGCAGCAGGAGGACTCATTGTTGACTCAATTGTTGTGTGGAGTGCTCCTATAATTTTTTCTAGTGGATATTATTTAAGTTAACTGCTAATTACTAATTTAAATCACTTCTTTTGTTTTGAACTCGAAAACATATCAGTTGCATTGTTATCTAAACATTCTAATGAGTTCGTTGCATAGTTTTTAAATTATCTTTAAAACAAAAGTAGAAGGAATTATTATGATAATGGTAACGTAACAACGATTGCATGTCTGGACATTCTATTAATTGATTGGACTAATAGGATAATTTTCGTGTTCCGTGGGAGGTTAACCAGGCGAGGAGATTTCATGAGCTGTTTTTTCAGAAGTTAATGATCTCACAGTAAATAATTATTTACTATCTTGAATCAGCTGTAGCTGTGTGCACTCTCTGGCTGCACTGATAAAAGAACTGGTAAGATCTCTTTGCCCTCTGCCACAACTAATTTACGGCCACTGAGGACTTTGTAATGTACGGTGTTCATTTTAAACTTGCAAATTAATAGTCAAGAGTCAGAAAATTGGATTTTGACCCAATAAACAGTGATAAAACACTTATTAGTGACGTTTTTTTACGCATTTTATTCATTACTACTTACTTCCTCGTCACTACAGCCCGGTATGGGCTTTGGCCTCCCTCAAGACGCCTGTCAATTCTCATCTGTTGTGCACTTTCTCCCACCATCTTACGATCCTCATAGTCTTTAGGTTTTCTTCCAAATCCTGCATCCATCTTTTCCTTGATCTTCCTCTTTTTCTCTCTCCAGCCATATTTCCATGTAGCAGCTCCTTAGGCATCCTTTCTTCACTCATTCTTTCCCCATGACCTATCCGAGCTAACCGTTGGGTCTTCACAAATCTCACTATCTCTTCGCTTCTGATAATATTTTCTATTTCCCTGTTTGTTCTTATCCACCATGTTAAACCATCTGTCACGGGGCCAAATATCTTTTATAAAATCTTCCGTTCAAATATTTGAAGAGCTTGCTCATTTCCATCAGAGACGGTCCACGTTTATGCTCCGTGTGTCACGACCGGTGTGATAAGTGTCTTACATATCTTGATTTTCATTTCCTTAAGTGAACTTCAGGAGCATAAGTAAGTCCTTATTTCCGGCCATTATCCTCTTGTCGATCTCGTCTGCCATTGAGTTCTTACAGTTTATATTAGTACCGAGGTAACTGAAATATTATACATTTTCAAAGTTCACTGCCCAAATGTAATATTATGAGTCCGTCTTCTGTCTTCCACGGCCGAGATATTCATGTATTTCGTTTTTCTCTCATTGCTCTTACTCTTCTATTCTAAATTTTTTTAACATTTCTTAGCATAATTATGTATTTTTATGGTTTACCTGAGCCTTGAAAGGAGTACATCTAAGGTACTACGAATTCTTCTTATAGTTAAACTATTTGGTCAAGTCCAAATCTTGAACATATATCTGAGAAAAACTCGTTCATTGACCCTCTCCCACACAAATGACTTCACGTGTTGAGAAGCAGGAACTAGCCACTCTGAGTGAAGCCGTATTCTTTTCAGGAGTTAAAAAAATGTGCGACTACCAAGATTGCTTCCTTTCTGATGAGACAAATGATTGCCTACAGCTTTCTTCTCCTGAGTATCATCAAAAATTATATTGAGCGGAAACCTTTCACTGCTATCGGAAACAACGGCTTTTAGCCTCAACAATCCTCGTCTCGGATAGCCTGCAATTTCCAGTGTTGATCAATTCGGCTCACCCGTGCAAACAATGGATTCACTGATCGGAGAAATAAGTAAAATGTCCTCTGAACATTAAGTGTAACTATTCTATTTTTTAAATTATGTGAGGAAGCGTCTACTGTGATATTTCATCTTGTATGTTACGGAACGGAAAAGGGCTATATCGACTGAGGACAGTGTCTAACGTATCACGCATCGCGTAACTTCTTTTTCGCATTGGGAGACATCACATACGTGTTTTCTAAGAACAATTGAAGCGCAAGACCATCTCCGTTCCGTGGCCATGAAAAATAGCAACGCGATGTTTCCCGTCTTCAGCACTGTTCTCATATCGCAGTACACGAAACGCATCCAAGTTCGCGCTCCGATTCTCGCTTGGATCTCGACGAAGTCCACACATTTCCGGTCCGATTTCCTCGTCAACGCTTTCCGGCGCATACTCTTTGTTACACGGTCCTTGATTCTGCATTGGTGAACGGATGTGTTAAATACCTTGTATCAGGTCAAGTGGATCGTGTTCAAAGGCCAGTGTAGAGTTTAACAAAGGACTTGCATCACTGCTACCGGTTGTGGGTGAATTCTTGCTTTCTGGAAAAACACAATCAGCCGACAAATGAACATCGCAGAGGTGTAATAGAAATTCGCAACCAATGGTTTTAATGTAAGTTGATTTGGACCACTTACGTATACGCCATTGGTATAGGGGATAAGTCTGGATTGTATATCTACATCTACAAATTACCCTGCGAGCCGCCGCATGGGAGTGTGGCAAGAGGTGTTAAGACAGCAGTCGTGTAAGGATGTAAGGGATGAGGTTTTGGGAGGTGAAATGGTGACATGTATTGTAGAAGTGTATTGAGGATAGCTCAGTTATTTTATGGTCGATTGTTGTGCGCGGAAAGAACGATTTTTTGTTCCTATATAATCAGCAATGTAGCTCTTATTTTATCGTTACTCTCGGACATAGAGCTGTAGTGAGGCGTCATGATAATATTCTCTGTTTCACTCTGGAACAAACCAGTTCTGAATTTCTCAAGCAACCTAAGCCTAGAGTGTAGCTTTCGAGTCTCTAAGTGCCCCCATTTAAATCCCTCGAAAATTTGTAAGACACTATATATTTGCTCGCAGCAGTTTTTAACGAAACGTGTAGATTTCTCCGTATTATATAAATTGTTTTGTTATATCCCTATGACCAGGGTCCCAAATGCTCGCGGCGCACTTGAAGTACGACCTAACCAGAGCGAAGTAGCATATCTCTCTGATTTTTTCACTCGAGGATTTTCCTTTATTCTCTTAACAAAACCGAAGTTTCTTTAATGCTGTGCCGCATATGTTTTGAAAAATAATTCAAACACCACTTTCCGCGTTTCGCAGTTTTCTTTCTGCATCCTCAGGGCATGAAATGTATAGGTACAACACAATAAGTAAAACTGTTACCTCCCATTAATTATACTGTATTCAGCCAGCTATCCATCTCAAGTCCTGAGGCCGTTGGTGGAAAGAGATGTTTGAATTAGTTCATACAACCGAGACGAATACTCCGGAAAAATTGCGGAAACAAATGGGGGCTGAAAAAATTCTCTGAGGAATTGATGAACAAGTTTAGTCATACAATTTGTGAGAAAGGCAGTTTTCACTCCGTAACCTTTTCCGTGGGATTCGTTTGGATTCTTTGTATTCCATTCTCTCTCATCGAAAATGGATTAAGGGTGAAATTTGAAATTTCCAAACAAGATTCACTGGTGATCAGCATTATTTGAGGTACATATTTTCAGAGAAAACATGCCATTTCGTGGTAAGACATAGTCAATAAAAGAGGAGGTAGAATAATGATTAATCCATCCCGTCATAATAAAGAACGTCGAATCCCGCGTCATTAGATATTTCGTAATTCATAAGTTGTCCTGGCTCGTAATATCCGGTACAATTAAGACATTATCTTGTACGAGTGATAATCAAAATAAATGCTCGTGTTAGCGCTGCCTACTGTTTATCCAATGTTCGTGTACTTTCTAAGCATTTGAAGCAGACTAGTGAAGCGGTACTCTCCAATAGATATGCTTCTGGTTAAATAGGAGCTCACACTTGGACATCACATATAATTTCTTTGGAGAATGCGAACACAACTTTAACTCATAGAAATTCACGACTTTGAGAGATGGAGACAACAAACATTTTTCTATCGGATTACGTTCGTTTATTCTCTTGATGAAATGTCAGTAAATCAAGAATTGCTCAAACTTTATTTGAGGTTTAGTCATGGAACTCATGACTACATATATTTTTTTAATGCCTTGAAAGATTTATGAAATTTATAATTAAAATGTTCATTTTTACCATAAATTTGAATTATTCTACAAATTAATGCGACGAAATTTATTTTTGTATATTTTTATCCAATATGATCAAATTAAATTGAAAATTGGCCAGACACGTAATTTTTCTAATGGAATTTGCCTAGTGTAAATGCACTCTGAAAACCTGATTCAGAGTGCAATTAATCTAGGTAAATTCTATTATTCCAAAAGTGCATACCTTGAAAAATTCAATAAACGTGATTATTTTTTTACTGGTTGTACACGAAGGCACAAAGTTTGTTTAATTAGACAATGAACTCTAAATTCCATGAATCAACTCGCATACCGTTAAAGATATTATTTCCGAGCCGTCAATTGCATTTCCTAACCTTGCGGACGGCTAATTGAGATCACACTAGATGCGAACGGATCTAAAAAAATACAGAAATCCGACACGGACGTGATATAAGACGAGCAAATATGACAGTGAGTTAGCCTCTCTCGCCAGACTTCGTCGAGTTCCCCGGAATAGGAATGCATCTCGGGAGAAAGAGAGGAAAAAAGGATTGGTAGAAGGGGTTGGGGGAGTGGTCAGTGGGGGGAAAAGTGCACTGGAGCACAGACGTCTTAATGATCCGTGTACTTTCTTCGCTCGATATCTTCCCTGCCACGAAACCATCCCAATTTCTCCAATGTACCGTCTCTTCACATCCATGGCCACAACAATACTTCCCCTTTCGCTCTCTCCGAATTCAACGCGGCGACAGAACTGTGACAGAATCATTCGCCTGGACTTGGAATCGAACCCAGATCCCTCCATTTCGCCGAGTGCTCAAACCTATTACGCTACACAGGCGTCCTATTTCACTGTGAATCTCATGGGGGCTTTAAGGAGCAAGTTGTCCTCACAGGAACCGCGCATATGATGCCAGAGGTACCCGTGTGCGAGCGCTAAGCGCCACAGTCCACGGGGGTTTTTCCACTTTGAATTTCTCACAATTGTGTGACCACTAGCGGGTGACTCCGTTGAAATAACTGCGCGGCTAGTTCCGAGGTTCTTTGAAAACGACGGCAGAAATTGGAAGGAAAAATTTTCGAAGTGGAAGCATTGCGGACTACCTTCTCCGCGAAAAAACACCAATGCTCTGATATTCTACCCATTTTCCAGTCACCAGAATGATTTTAAAAAATGAAAACCACAACGAATGCTGAATACTACACAATATAGGCAATATATTTAGCTTGGGTTAGTGTTTAAATAACAAATCAATCAGAGAAATGCAACGTTTCTTCAATCCTATTGACTTTCTCTGAGCTAAAAAACTATAGAATTAAACAAAATTCGGATATATAAAATAATAAATATCGATCATTACCTGAAATACCTGTTTTAAATCATTTTAGCAACGAAAAATTTGTGTCAGCGATGTAAATATTTTGTAAATAAAAATGCATACATAAGTTACTAAAGATTGCTATTAAGAAAATAATAAGAGAGAGAAATGACATTTTGAAAAATATGGCTTTTCGTGGACATGATAAATTTTTTACAAAATTGAAACGCAATAAGTGGAATTAAGACACGTATCACTTCTTTTAGGGCAAGAATTTAGATTTTGGCTGGATACACCATTTATTTTAAATGATTGCTGGTGATGTTTTCTTATATATTGACCTAGATTCCAAAATGACACCTTTATAACAATACTCGGGGTAAAAAAAGAGCTTCTTATATTTAATATTTAAACGTTCGTTGGTTTTATTTCATAAATTTTAGACGATCGCCATCATCTTGGAGGTGATTCGATACTTCAGTTGATCAATTTTTATCTCTACCCCTTCCTGATAATCTCCTTAAATCCATCAGTGAATGAAATATCTTAATACATAGTGTCCTCGAGACCGCCGTTGGAGTTTTAAACTAAATATCAGTCCCCCAACGGACTACTTTCCGAGATTTTTGACGAAAAATACCAGCCCTCCTACGTAGAAAATGGTACGTGTATGCGCTCTAGAGAGAACTTATTTTAAAAATAAGGAATTTTCATAACCTAGGTCTCGTAAATAAATTAATGGAATGTAGTTAGTAAGTTTTCTAGACTATTTTTTCATGAAAAACCATCCATTGTGGATTTTAAACGTACCGCGTGGAAAAAAATGAGTCAAAATAATGACTTATAAAGATATTTCTGTTTAATTTCTTTGAATTTCTGTCACATGAAAGTATACTATTGCACGATTTATAAAGCAGTATTTAATCCATGCTTCCTAAAGCTGCAGAAATGAAAACATGAATTCGAATATGGTCTCCATTATGATTAATTAACATTATGACATAATTACGAAATAGCATTATGAAATATCACGCTCAAACTACCTTGACTATGCGTTTCACGTAAAAAAACATTTCCACACTTATCTTCCTTTTATTCCGTCCACACATTGATTCGAATCGTCCCTAAGTGAACCGCGCTACACAGCTGACCACAAAGTTAGAGGTGTCCAAGGCAGAAGGAATAAAAGGTACCCGATCGCCTGCTGACTTTTCCCGCCTCGTCCCCCGCTTTCTGCCCCTAATGTATTGGATTTCGATATGGTCGCTCAGGGGGACTTCCGGTCGCAGCGGCGGTTTCTTCGTTCACGCTCCGATGAGCGAACGGGACATTGTCCCCCCTACCTGAAGCACGCTCACCGGTAGCCGACTCTTTTATGTATAGTAATGGTGTGTTTTAACACCCACCACCTCCGCCTTAAAGAAAGCGAGAGCAGTTCCCGGTTCCGTTCGGCAAGGTTTTTCATCCGCCTTTGCCGCTTGGGAATGTGGATCGAATGGCATTTACTCGGGAAAATTAATGGTAATTGAATCGAAGTTGTATCTTAATCTTTTGATTTTATCCGGAAGAATATATTTTTTAATTTTGAAAGTTTTTACCTACATAGCATTTAATTATGGAAAGTGTCTTCATCTTCTTTCTCTTCAGCTTTATCCCTAGAGACTAGGGGTCGCTGTTCTTCGCGGTCCTTCTCCATTCTGTCCGGTCTTTCGTGTCCTCTGATCTTAGCTCCTTCTACCTCAGGTCTTCCGCGATACGATCTATCCATCTCCTCCTAGGGTCTTCCTCTGGGTTTCTTTCTGTTCACTTATAGGTCCATCATTCTCCTCAAGACATTATCATGAAATCTTCCTTTCTCATTACCTCCCCAAGACACTTTAATCTTCGCTTTTGTACTTACTTCGAAGCCTCAATTACCTATCTACATCTACGTCTACGTGATACCCTGCGAGCCACCACGAGGGTGTGTGGCAGGGGGTGAAGATCACCAAACATGCACTATTGACATGCAAGTAGGATATTTAAGGGAGATATGCTAGATAATAGGGTCACATGGAGCTAGATGGTTAGTATCTACATAATAAGGAAGGGATTATTGGTTGTTATTACATGCATCATGCACTACAAAATACTCTAACTATATTTCGCCTACCTATTCCTTTGCTACGCTGCCTATTGTTTGCTCTTATAGTACGCGGGAAAAATGACATTTTAAATCTATCGGTACGACAATCTATCTCTCTAATCTTGTTAATATGATCAAACCTAGCATAATACGCAGGGGTTCTTGATATACATCTAACGTCATCTGTGAACAACTCTGTTTCGAATTTACTTAAAGGTTTTACCTAAATTATAACCTGCGTTCTGATAGTAATTCTCATCTTAGTTCTTCTATTAAGCTCGTAACTTTTATACAATTATCATAACGGCCTTTAACAAACCTAGCAGATCTCCATTGCACGCGCTCTAATTCTTTAATCATACCTTCCTCGTACGGATCCCATATACTAGCGGCATATTCTAAATGAGGCCTGAGACCTATCCCTGCTCTCTGAACCACCTGTTCTTTACCCCGTCTCTCCTTATCTTTCCCTTAGTCCATCGCAATATCCTCAGTTCCACTATGTTTAATTTCTTTTCCTGCCTCTTCTACATGGGCCACGTGTCTGGCTACCGTAAGTCAGGGCTGGTCTCTCAACTGATTTCAAAATCCTTCATTTGTCTTCCTTCCGTTCCGCTTATAGCATAACATCCCGGTTGTCTTTCTCCAGTTCATCCATCCTGATTGATCCCTGTGATTAATCTCCCTATCGAGATCTCCGCTTTCCGTGATGTACGACCCAAGGTACTTTAAGTCCTGAGTCCTCGTCAAACTTACTCCCTGTAATCTCAACTCTCCTAATGGAAAGAGTATGGTCTATTACACGTTGTTCATTGATGGGGAATACATTGTAACTCTATCATTGTTTGAACTTAAAATTCTTTTTCCCAGAAAATATCAAAAGCTAATATCTATTGTCCATATTCAAACCAATTTCACGAACAAAACAAAAAATAATAATTACTCATCTCCAATACAATTCATTAACAAGTAAATGGCTAGCGTTTTTATGCAGTTATCCGCGCGCGCTACAGTAATGAAGAAAAAATAATTATCACTGATCGTAAAAAAAATTGTTTAAAAAAATAAAATCAGGAAGATCTCTGTGACTGCTCGCTCACAACTTAAAGATACGACTATTTATCTAGGCGAATGGAAAAGATGTTGAAAGGAAGTGTTTTCTCAACTCTTGATGGGCAATTTTTTTATATTGAGAAAGGATTTGTCTTTCCTTGTCATTAAGTAAAGGAATATACACTCGCTTTTCCGCACTTTGACTATTGCTCATTAGTCTTCAGTGACTTGACTAATGAACAAAAAGAGAGACTCCAGCGGTTGCAGAACTCCTGCATTCGATACATTTTTAATATTCGCCGAGCCGAGCATATCACTCCATATAGAGCACAACTAGCCTGGCTTAATATAGAAAACAGACGCCAATACATGCTCTGCACATTTCTTTACGTGCTATTTTCCCGGAGAGAACCTCGGTACATTTACGACCTATTTAGTAGACCTCCACTATCTCGGAAAATGTCTACCAGGAGTGACCCTGCCAATCTGTACTGCCCCGCGCATCGTACCACAAAATTTCACCTATCATTTGTAGTCAGCGCCACGGCAAAATGGAACTCTCTACCGAATTATATAAAATACAGTCAGACTCTTTCTACCTTTAAATCCAAAACATATCATTACCTGCTTGCAAAGTAATTCCAAACTTGGTACTTTGGACTTCTCACTGTTGATATCTAATAAGTTTGTCTCACATATTTTACTCTCTTTGTGGTACTTAATGCTTGGTTTATTGTATATTGTTTTTGGTTCCGAACTTTTTACTTTTTACTTTGGATTTCTCACTGATAAACATTGAATGAGTTTTTCTCACACCTTTCTTCACTCTCTGTGGTTCTTAAATGCTTATTTTGTTGTATATTGTTTTTTATGCTTATATTGTTGTATATTGTATATTGTGAGAGCTGAAAATCCCTTTGTTTTTGATAATTTTTTTTGATAATTGTTTTTGATAACTTTTGTAATGCTCTTAGAGGTGATGTACCCAGAGCAAATAAAGTATTCTTATTCTTATTCTTATACAGAGAAAAATATGCAAAACTGTTTAAAATATGTTTCAATTTTTTCACGATGTTTATTTCACCGAATAGGGATAATCGGACATAAGCCATAAGACATTAAATAGTTCACAGAAATTTTGTAGAGAAACATAACATTTATGTAGTTAATATTACTGTAGCTTGATGCAATCTTCTCCGGTATAAATATTCCAAAGTGTGAAGAAAAACTACTAATAAAATACAATAGTGATTGCTAATAATTTTAATTTTCCAATAAAACATCTTGAAATACCTACATTTATAAATGAAATGAGTTGTCCAGATGTTCAGTATGTTCAGAAAACTGTTCGATGAAATTTTAAAGGAAAGTTTCTCGGACATTTTGACGCAAAATATTACTATGGAAACCAGCATTATGATTCAAAATCGTGGAGATTCATTACTATGTCTAGAAGATGGAACACCTTTATGAAACATTTCGTCGCTACATATTAAAACAAACTGGGAAATATCAAACAGAAATTCTTGGACGACAATGAAAAAGATAGGCGCCATTTTGATCCCAAATATGTTTAGCCTTCAGCGTACCGCGACAATTTGTCACTCGGATGGGTTACTTTAAATTCGTTTTCGACGTACTGACAACTAAATGTGGTCCGCCCCATGTTAACAAGTATTCACTGCTGCCATTTGACCCTCTGATACCCCTTTCGACTTATATTGGGTCAACTCTGGGGAAACATGGGATAGATAATTTGCCATAATCGGTCTCCATTTTTGGATCCAAACATTGGAAGACTTGAAAGGTTTCTGGGTTGCGTGAAAACTGTAATGGATTTACATCGTCCTTGACCAAGCAGTCACATGGCTTCAAAGATTGCAAGAGGCAGTGAACTGCAACGGTAATTTAATAACTTGAAAGCAATTAAAACATACTGAAAAAGGCTTTATAACCTGAGGTACCATAAAAATACCTCCAGAAATAACAGCCCAACAAATTAAATCTTCTTTCTGTAAAAAAAAGAGAGTGCACAGTCATTTTTACGAACGAACCTCATCGCCCGAATCTTATTTTGTAAATCTGAGTTTACCGTTTCAATTACAAGAGGCCACGGCACTTGGACATCACTGTAAACTATTGGCATAGTTAAATTTTTAATGCACTCTTTACAAGATAGGTTAAAATGAAATGTTCCCTAAATTTGAGCGCAGATAAAAATGTGTGGATGACTAATGTGACAAAGATGGAAAGGCATTCAATTTTTTTACCCAAGCAAACATATCTAAATAGTTCCAAACCAAAACTATGATACGCTTTTCACTGCTCACATTAATATAAAATAAATTTCTTACAAGTCCACAGGGTAATGAATATTCTTTTCGCTCTTATTCTAATCAATAAATGTAATATGTATTTCCACACGCTACTTTTATAACAGCATTGCGTCAGAACTGCGATTATTTTAGTAACGATTAGGATTTCAAAGTGTTTTTATCGATATTAAAATGCAGAAATTCCACAAGATAGGGTTGAAAAGCTCAAGATGATTTCGTTTCCCTCGCGTAATAATTTTTAAAGGTACATGACAGCTAAAATTCTGAATCGCGAAATACACCAAAATAGAGTTTCCATTAATATACACAGGAATTAAATAATATTTTTCTTCAAACGCTCTGGAGGATTGAGTCTAAATTATTATAATGTGATTAAAGCTAAAAGACCATGAAATGCATAATGCTTCTTTTCATCCCTCATTCATAACTTTTACCGTCAAATATGACCATTTACTAGTATTTCCTCCACTATTTTTAAATATTTTCCCATGACTTCATAATTATTGACACTATTAACGAACGTGCGTGATATATCTTCATGCAATCAAAATATAAATGATATTGATTTTCATTCAAGAAGAAACAGCTGTAATACAAGTATTTTAAAACTGTATAACGAGCAAGTGTTACACAATCAACGTACAGTATACCATCACTCTCTACGTGATGAGTGAACGGGCGGCGGAGATGTTCAGCGATTAGTCTCCAGGAGACGGTTCCCGTACTTATCCCACTTTCATCACTCGTCTGGTTGCCACTAAGATTTTCATTTCACTTTTCCCAGATGCCATAAAATCTTAACTGATGTTCTTTGAAGGGAAAAACTTTGAAAGGAGTAGCAATCCTCATCAAAATTGAATTCGAAGACTGTAATTGATACTGGCGTGGGAAGAAAATGAGGCGGCAAAAAGTTGAAATGGATGCGTAATTCTGACCATCTTATTGAGAAATATACCATTTTTAAGTATATGGCCACATGCATTTTCTCTTTTGGCAGGATTTAAAAATCTTTATTGATGGGGGTGATCCTTGGCCCCGATGAAACATTTCGTTTTCCTTTCAATTTTCATTCAATTCGACGGAACAAAATTGCATAATACCACTGAAAATCAAACATTATCATGTGGGAATCCTAAAAAAAATTCGAGTTTTTACTACTAATACAACAATAGAATGCGACTAATTAGTAGTATTCCTTGAAGGTAGTTAGCAGTTCAAAGATTACAAGATTCCATTCAAATTTTCAACAAGTAACAACAAAATAGCATGAAACTACTGAAAATCAAACATTATCATGAGGGATTTCCAAATAAACTCAAGTTATCAGAACTGCCAAATATATAATGCGATTAATTAGCAGTATTTCCTGAAGGTAGTTAGCAGTTCAAAGATTACGAAAAATTTTGCAAACACGAACTTGCTGTTGCTAGCGAATTCATGAGTCTCTAAGCGGTTGCCAAGAGAACTGATGTGCTATCACGCTTATTTCTTTCATATTTTCACTATCGTAATTCAAAAATCAAACTGCTGTAGCTGAGAAATGCTCTCAGTTCTGTACAAAGAACGTTCGATACGTTCGATAGTAAGGTAAGCCTGTAACTCCGGTAAGCCTGCGACAGAAAGTGACCTCAACGAAGGGAAAGAAGACAGATGACGTCGGTTTTGTAATGTCGAAAAAACCCAACTTCTGGGAGCTTTGTGAACGGGGCTATTCTATGTTGAAAATCTATGTCATCGGCCATCGGCCGGTTAAGCAGAGCAAACTTCCATCCAAAATTCGAATATTCCTGCAAGGTTGAAGAAAATAAATGCATAATGCTGAAGTAAAGATGTTCAATTTACTTCAAAGGTAAAATTTCCTTCGGCACGAATTTCAACGTTCATATATAATCATCATATGATCACCAGCGAGCCGGATCACTTGATGCAGCGAACTCCACCCGATGATGGTATACGAACAAACTGAACCTAAGGATGATGTTTAAATATTGAAACCTGGGTTGAAGTAAATCTATACCTTTGTGTCAAATTGCACATCTTTACCTCTCCATTAAACCCCATCTAGTGAAGATGGTCTTTAAAACGCAAGTGAAAGGTTGAGCTTAACAAAATCTCCATGTACAGCATAACTCCAAAGCCAAATCAGTATCTGTCAGCAGCTGCGAAAGCTTACACTCTATTCAACCCCACATCTGTTGCACATAGGAGAAGGTCAGAGTTGAAGACAGGCAAGTAGGTGTGTCTGTCACCTCAAAAGCCGCTCCCAAAACGTTTTCCCATTTCCGATTTCATCGCGAACTCCGGTAAGCCTGCGACAGAAAGTGACCTCAACGAAGAGAAAGAAGGCAGATGACGTCGGTTTTGCAATGTCGAAAAAACCCAACTTCTGGGAGTTGTGTGCGTGATGGTTAGATGAAAGTAAAGCTATTTACGAGAAGATTTCGAGAGAAACAAGGAATAGTTGACTCAATAACTGGCTCCACGCACATCTTCAAAAGAACCGGATTTTTAATAGGCATCATTCACAACAACCTCTAAAATATCTAAAAACTCTCGTCTTCAACCCCGAAGGTCGGCCCAGATGAAGTTCACCCGGATGCGTGCCAAAACCAGCGGAGAGTGAAATTTAAACGGTTTGGGCCTGAGCTCGGTAGCTGATTTCTCCATCTCATTTCTCTCTGTTTCTCCAGGAAAATATGATAGTTGTGTTGCCACGTCACCATAAATTTAGCAGGCTTTTATATTCTATTCCCCAACTAAGGGATTAATTCTCGAACGGTAGAAAAAAAATCAGATTATTCCATTGACGAGTTGCACGCTAAATACCCACCAGAAATTCATAATTAACCCTCTCTGGACGAGCGAGTCAAATTTGTTAGGTTTCATAATCATTGAAATATCTGCTTTCTGAGAGGCTTTTCCACTTATTTGCTGCGCTAGATAGAATTTTTACGCTTCGGATTAAGTGTGTGAAAAGTTTCGTCTCTTTCGGCGGTTTGTCAAACGATTTGAATAAATGAATGTGTGTCACGATTCACTGACGATGGCGTGCCTGGTGGAGCTCCGAAATAAATGGTTTCAACTGTAATATGAAGAAAAAATTGGGAAAGTTTTAAATAGGTACGTTATGAAGGTAATGTTGAAGTATACCTTGTGTAAGTATTATAATGTGAAGTATTACGTTAAATTAAATATATACAATAAAAATACGTCACATTTAAAAATAAATGTTATAATCAAATTTAAATTAAAATTGCTATTTTAAAAAAATGCTAATTAGCTCTTCCAAAAAACTAATATAATAGCAGTATTTTTTCATACTGATTTTTCATGATTCTGTCCGTAAAGGGACAAGCTGTTATCGTATTCGGAAGGGACAGCTCGACGCTTTCTAAAAAGTCTAGATAAAGTCATAATCCAGAAATGACATTAATTCCCGGTTTCGACCAAGTATTGCATTCTTCACCTCCTCTATATATTTTAACGCAATAGTTATAACCTGCGAATCAGATGTGACAACTAAGCGATAATGATTCCACGAAACCACTGAATAAAATTGTGAATTTTGCTCACGATGATTATTTCATCCTTCGAGGACCCCATCAGAGTCATATAATGAAAATGTTACTTTCGCCAGCAATCAGGTTGAACGGTGCTTCTCAGAAGTGTCACCCAAATCTCTCACAAATGTGAGACTTCGTTCTACAAGCGTAATATCAGTTTCGTTACCGAGGGCAGTGTCCACCAATACATTTGGTTGAATTTTTATTTTGTTATATACGTAATAATAATATAGTAACGCCTTTATTGCATATCCTTGGTCCTTCTAAGCCACATGGCTTGTCAGAAGGTTCCTTAATATTCGTACGGTATGTTACAAATGCAATTTTTTATTTTATTTTTTTATTTTATTTTTTT
Organism: Ceriagrion tenellum; assembly: GCA_963169105.1. Lineage (NCBI taxonomy): Eukaryota > Metazoa > Arthropoda > Insecta > Odonata > Coenagrionidae > Ceriagrion > Ceriagrion tenellum. The sequence continues at coordinate 82,167,442 of OY720642.1, read as the reverse complement.
TTTTATATTAATTTATTAATCATTTTAAAGTAGAGTGGTTATACATATTACAGTTTATATATATTTAATTTTCAGACAAAAAAATCAATATAATGATATTGAAAAGTTACCAAACCTGTAAAACAAAAATAGGAAATATATATCTTTTCCATAAGTATAACAGGTTATTATAAGAGATTATAGATTCTTAATTTCGCTAATTAACCATTCTTTGACCTTTTTCGCGGTAAATTTCCCAAAAACTACCTAGACATCACTCTACCATCTGAGATGCAAATAAATTTAAACAGAAATATCACGAAATTCAAGTCAATTACCTATCGTAAGTGGACTAAATATTGTGCTACACCGAACAAAATCTTATGTATGTTTGTATCTTTATAATGTTGCCGTTTTGTTAAATATTATATTGGATTCTGTGATATTAATACATCTTGCATATCTTGCTATTGCAATATTTGTTTGACTCTAAAGATATGTATAATCATATATGTTCCTAAGGAATACACATGTCCCGGAATAATAAATTGAATTTTCTATTCTATTCTATTCTACCATGCGACTACTAAAGAGTTTATTTATGTAATCTACCGGCTGATTGGTCGGTTTTTGGACAGTAATTATCCTAACGTCCCTCTGGAATCCCTCCTATCGGCTCCCTCTTCGTATTTCGTCTAAAATTCCTATCCCCTTCCGTCCTCTTCCACGCTTTCCCAGTGTTCTCCCCTCTAGTACCCTCTTCAACATTCCCTCTCAATGCAAAAAAATTCTCCAACTATATCTTATATATCCGGGATTTTTTCAACCTGTTATTCTGCTCACAGACCCTGACTGTAGACAGGAACCAGAACCGGACTCACAGATGGAATGAAGCCCCACTAATATTGAATAAGAGCCAAATAAGCTTTCGAGAGCTATAATTCACGCGCCAGTAAAAACGAAAGCTTATTAGAACCCAGCCAAGGAAATCACATAACAATAAAGATCGAATTATCGTTGATGAGAAATACTTCCTCTAGTTTTCATGCACTTTCTATCCCTTCAAACGTGACCATCATTTAGAATCTAAAAAAAGAGTCAAATGCATTTCCGGTTCGAAAGGCGAGAAGGCAACCCAAATCTTTCGCAAATCACGCTTCCCATCTCTGTGTTAAAAGTGCAGGTTATATCTGCATCAAATGCGTTTTCCTCATTATTTACTTAATTCCATTGCCACTTAAATGGAAATAGGTTTTTGTCCTCACCAACAATTTTACGAAATCTTTCCCTGTCTCCCATCGCCACTGTAAAACATCCGATATTTCTTGTCTTTTTGGGCTTGGTCCAACTACCTCAGTCCGGGTCTTTCCAAGGATCTTTTTCCTTCAGATCTTCCCGTTAAAAAATTCAGCATAGTTTTTTCTTCTCGTCTGTAAACGTGGCCGACCCATCTCAGATTCAGATTGCCTCCGCATTCGTATAGCATTAAACTTATTTGTATAAAATACCGTCAGCTACCCAATAATACAAACTTTTAAAATAAAATACAATAATATTATACATGCATGCATGATATTAATTTAAATACTAAAGACAAAAGCTGTAGCATTAAATTATTAACAAGTTTATCATAATGATTTAATTTTAAAAAATTTAAAACGACCAGCAGCAATTGAACAACAATTACGGATATAGGAGGTATATTTGCCTCTTTAATTATTCTAGGCAAAGGGCCATTGAACATATAGTTTCTATCATAAAAAACCTTGTGAAATGTGTAGATGTTACGATTTTTAACTACTGCTACTCGAAGAGGTATTGATTTCAAAAGGCCTGGGCATGGTAAATTATGAAATATGTTGTAAAGAAGTAAAATGTCATGATAAAAACATGTTACTTCCAGTATTCTCAAACTCGTGGCTTCATTTACCTCACTGCATGTGATTACAGCCAAATCAATGCTACGTTTCCTAGCACAAATTCTAGCTAATACACGCTGACATTTCTCTTATCGAGCCTGGTTTATGGGCTCCAAATAGGGAAGGAATACTCTAGGATTGGCAAGACTAGGCAAAAAAATCAAGACCCTGAGATTTTTATAGCTATGGAAAGTTTGGAAATATTTCCCAACATTTTAAATGATTTATTTGCAACCATAGCAATGTGTGTCGCAAAACTCAAATTGAAAGTAAAAATAACAGCTAGATCTTTTAATGAAGATGATACGTTAAGAGGTTCATCTTTAAGTCCATAACTAAATATAAGATAACTTAACTGAGATCAGTTTTCTTATGCGGAAATAAACGAATAGAGCTTTTAATGTTCCCCCGTCTTCTTTCGGGAAATCAAAAATTTTTTTGGAAAATCGTACTCATGATCCTATTTTTTTGAACGGAACTGTATCATTAAAGCACGGTTGTACAAGATGAGAAGAAAGTTCTTCCTTGAGACAATTAGAAAAATGGTGAACCGAAGATGCATCGCACGCAGCTGTCAATGTGATTTGGACACGATTCCAAGTTCTGTAGTAATTAAGGGAGAGTGACCGGTGGTGATCTCACGCGGAGTGTACCCCAAGGCATCGTGACGGGACCAGCGAGAGTTCGTTAAAAAGGCCGTCCGTTTCGATCGTGCCATGTAGACGGAAATGGCCGAGTCCAATCAAAGATTTACGACGGCGCAAGTAGTCCACGGATGTTCGAGAATACTGTTCCAATTCCTATCCCATCAAGAACCTAAGATATTAGAAATTAAAGATAAAAGTTAATTTGGCGACATCTATGAGCACTGCCAATTTCTGCCGCCAAACAATCATCAGAAATATTCGTGGATGTTGCATTAAGGCTTCTGAAGGGTAAATCATGAGTCATTGAGTGCATGTTTTTATAATTTTTTAGGTAGATCGAATAAAAAATCTCGCACCGCATATTTTTATTATACTCACTCAATATTTACTACGAAAACTGGAGTCAAAACGTGGTGATGCTTTTGTAATGGCGCTGCGTTCGGCGTCAATGGCAATAGAAAATGTTTATATAAATTATATTCGAGGGATAATTGGCATTTTTTTATGCTTTGACTTTAGTTATCAATATCTAACGTATTGCATCAGCAAAAACAGTATTTTTACAAAATTATTCTAAAAAAGTTGGAATTAAGTATTTGTTTTGACCCACACAGTCGACGTAGAACCTTCTTTAAGGTGGTTCTGTCCTTAGGGTCTTTAATTCCAGTTTTTCTAAACAGTTGAATATAGTATTTTTGAAAAGCGTTTCATAAACTGATAAGAAAATAAACCAGGATTTCCTGGCTAGCTACACTATAATTAAGCCTGAATGCGGAGATTTAAACATGGGCTGTCATGGAGATGGATGTGCTTTGATTACAGCAGAAAAATTCCAATTTGAACCAATAAGCATATACGAGGCTTTTAATTAAAACTGTTAATAAGGAGTGAAAAATCCTGAGAAATGTAAAAAAAAATAAAATATAGGCATTTTAGCACGTTTTATAAAGTTATCAGCGAAATACTGCCATAATTCATGTCAAAATGCGGTAGTTCCAAGCAAATGGCGCTGCAGCCAGCTCTTATTGCTGGGAAAGTGTTGTTATTAAAAAAAAAAATGTGGAATAATCTGCATATTTTGTGATATAATTTTTGTTTTTGATGGGCAACCCATTTTATCAGCGGAAGCCGGATTTTTTAAATAAATAAATAAAAAGGGGAAATTGGTATTTGTCTTGACTCTCATACACTACTTTTACCAATCGACCTCAGATCGATCTGACGGGATCAGCTTAGTATGGTAAACTCAATGGGCTAGTGGGATCGATCTGAGAAGCGGACGGACTCGGCCCGCTTTCTCAGCCAGTCTGAGATTTCAGATCGATCTGAACCAGCGAGTCTATGGCGCTCCTCGTTTTTATTTTGGTTGTCATTGGGAAACAAAATACAATCGCATTTATTCAAAGCGAGTTGTAACCAGTTATGACTAGAGCGCGGTAATAGTGAGTAATGTGATATTGATGATATTGTAGCACAGAGCAACTTTACCTTCAATTGGGTAATTTTTTATCACTAGGAATGCGATCTAAAACTTCCAACCAAGCACTTGTTCACACACCGGGTGGATCGTGCTTTAACTGATAGATTCCATTGATCAATATGGGTATTTTCAGTCTCTTTAGGTAAACCAGGCGATCTGATTCGGCTCGCATGGAATTTTCAGATCGGTCCGAGTTCAGATCGATCTGAGATCGATTGGTAAACAAAGTGAACGTCAAGCCAGAGCCACCTTAAACGGCTTGTTCACACACTGGGTGGATCGTGCTTTAACTGATAGATTCCATTGATCAATATGGGTATTTTCAGTCTCTTTTGGTAAACCAGGCGATCTGATTCGGCTCGCATGGAATTTTCAGATCGGTCCGAGTTCAGATCGATCTGAGATCGATTGGTAAACGAAATGAACGTCAAGCCAGAGCCACCTTAAACGGCTTGTTCACACACCGGGTGGATCGTGCTTTAACTGATAGATTCCATTGATCAATATGGGTATTTTCAGTCTCTTTTGGTAAACCAGGCGATCTGATTCGGCTCGCATGGAATTTTCAGATCGTTCCGAGTTCAGATCGATCTGAGATCGATTGGTAAACGAAGTGAACGTCAAGCCAGAGCCACCTTAAACGGCTTGTTCACACACTGGGTGGATCGTGCTTTAACTGATAGATTCCATTGATCAATATGGGTATTTTCAGTCTCTTTTGGTAAACCAGGCGATCTGATTCGGCTCGCATGGAATTTTCAGATCGGTCCGAGTTCAGATCGATCTGAGATCGATTGGTAAACGAAGTGAACGTCCAGCTAGAGCCACCTTAAACGGCAACACCCGACTTTTCCCAAACAATACGTAATCAACGGAATCATATAACGGAACCTCCCAAGATCACCTCGGGGGAACGAGAAGATGCATTTTTCACTGTCACTTTCTTCCAGGATCGGAGTTTAAATAGCAACCCAGCCGTGTCAAACCGCACTGTATCTCTCGTGTTAGGACCATATCCGATCGACCGTAAGGAAAAAATATGATCCCGCCTTGTGTAAAAAAAAGCTAGCGCGGATACGACCTCAAGGGAATGTTTTGAGGGGTAGCAAGAGGTAGGGGAGGTAGAATGGCTGGAGTGGGTGGGAACCTCTTACTTTTTTCCTTATTCTTCCAGCGCTTCTTTTCCAGCGCCTCTGCAATGAAAAAAAGTCCACTTTCTCCACCGCCACAACAATCCTTTCCCTATCCCTCCCTCGTCTTCCCTTTCCATATCTCTATTTTTTCCCTTCCCTTCCCAAAGCGGTGCTCGACTCAAAACGTTCCCAAGAGAGCCTCCGTGATTTATTCGCCCATAACAATGGAGAGGCCTCAAAAATTTTCCTCGGCGACGACGCTTTTGCATTTCGTTTCGCCATTTTTTTTTCAAAGATGGACGAGAACGACCCGGTGGATCATCATCACACAATATGATTTTACCTCTCTCTCATCTCATCCCTTGAGATGATAATTTGATGGAAATCGCGAGTGGATTCGGGTTCGTACTTTCAGGCTTTCGAGTCGACAAACAGACTGACTGAGCTTTTAAGTAAAACGACGACGCGTCGTCGGGATCTCTCGATTATAACGAGGTGAAGGGAGCTTTCTAGCCGAGATGTTGAGGTTAGCACAGATCGAGACACATCAGAGCACTCCTGCGCAGAGGAACCACGATGAATTGGACGATGTGCGCAGGGGAAATGTCCTGAAACCTCTCTTCTTTACGCTGACGTAAAATAAGCTCGGCTGCAAGTATTGCGCATAGTTGTCGAATTAATTCCAACAACATACTTTAAAAATTTAGCTTTTCCTACCAATGGACAGTTGCAGGAACGACGCATATGTATTCCATAAAGTTATGGGACCCATAAGCCATGGCAACCATTCAGTAAGCGTTGCAGAAACATTCGATAAATTATTGGTTTAACAAATGGGTTTACAACTTATGGATTTGAGTTTGAGCTCCCTAAGTTGCCAAGATGGCGGACGTGCGATGAAACACTTGGAACTTTAATTCCTCGATAAATAGTTATTTTGAGACAAATGGTCAGTTTGTTTACTCTGACTGAATACTTATTATGTGCATTACCAATTGGACATAAGTTAAACCAGTATACATTTTATCCAGCGACGGAAGATTAGATCAAACATACGAAGCATCTTATTATGGGTTCATAAGTATTAGAACTGGCAGATATGTTCCTGCAACCCGATAATTTTTGGGGTCCATAACTTCATGGATCTCATAACCATTGTTTCCATGACTAAACGTTCTTGCAACCGGCCATCAGTAATTTAAAACTAATAATCCATCGTCAAAGGAAGGAAATGATCCCGCCATGTATAAAAAAAACAACGTGGATACGATTTCAAGAAAATGTCCTGTCTCCGGTTCGAAAGACTTCAAAGATTCCGCCTGTTGAGGTACACCTTAGTCGTACGAATTTATTAAAGAATTTACTGATGAAACTTTGGGTAAAACAGTTTAATTTTCATAAGAAATCTCTGATCGATCGATTTACCTCATGGTAATTTGCGAGGTATCTCTCATTTCTCATTCTCTCTGCCGTTTTTACGCTCGGCTAAACGGCAAACAGTTAAATAAGAGTACTAAATATCTAATAATTAAATAATTATATTCGCAATACCTCCAAAAATCTATATAAAAAGAGATTAGACATACGTAAAGCGAACCTCGCGATTTCAGGGCGTTTGACCGCAAATTTATTTTGAACGAGTGAACATAAAACTAAGCGTAAGCGCGAAATAACGCAACCAAGTTCAAAGTACAGCGATTCTGCAGTAGTAAATCGAAATTTTATTTTTCTAAGTTTTAATATGTTATATATATTTCATTTATATATTTCATAGTTGATAAATTTAATTAAAAATCCAGAATTCATTGCACTCTGAGAATGAATAGAATTGTTTATAATTGATAAATGAGATGGATTTTTTCACTTCTGAAATTTTTGTAGTTCGCTATGATTCGTGAAGTGGGTTGAGAGCTAACTTAAGAGTCTTTTTCACCCCGTTAACCAATGACATTCTCTTTTTACCACTTCCTCTCTTACTATAAAACATTTTTTTAAACAACTGACTCTCGAGAGGCGTAAATGATTCTAGCATTCGTTCATTCACAATTGGACGGTAAATAATGAAGGAATTATAAGAGTTTTAAAGAAAGACTTCGGCTTGGTTCAGTCGGGGAGTCAATTTTTCACCCACTAACGACGGCCAATCTTCAAAGAGTCATGTCCAAGATGAATAGTTATTTATGAGATGATCACCGGGCGGAAAAGATTCTCTCCACGACGTCTTCGCAGCATCTCCTAATCCGAACATATGTTTGATACATCTCCCTAGAAACGGCGGGGCAATCAAACTATCGCGTGAGAACATTCCTTTCTCCAAATATTTCCGTGGTCCCCCAGACGTTTTCTAAATAAGAAAGGCAAACACCCTAAAAAAATAAAAGGAAAATCTCCGGTATAGGAACTGTGAAGATTTCCTCGCTGAGAAAGAGAATCTCTCTCTCTCGCGAACGAAAACTTTTTGACCATCAAAAATTCTAGAATCATCTCTACAGACCGTTCCGCTTTCAAATAATACGGACGGGTCACTCTCTCCGTCTGACCTTTACGGCCGATGGTTTCACCGGTCACTCTGACGGAGGACGCCGTACGGGGCGAACAGAGATCGCGAAATTGAGGAGTCGCCCAACACCATCAGAAGCAGACGGCATTAAATCTAATTTCATTTCTTTTTCCCGGAGGAATTTCACCGTGAAATCCTCCCAAGATAGGTCACGGAACTGCTTTGTGTACCAGCACGTAAGCAATACGTGCTCGTGATTTTTCACTCCGCCCACTAATTTTTTTAAAGTATGTGTACGCTCCTGAAACAAATTGTGCCTCTGTTTCAATTCTCTACAGTAAGGAAATTTTACTTTCGATCTCACTGAACAGGAGACTTGTCTTCGAGCCACTCAAGATAATCTCGATCACGTAAGTAAAGACGGGTTCACACATGGAAGTTGACTTCTATGGAAGTAGAGAGTGCAGCGATATCTCGAATCGTATCGCCATTTGCAGGTGCGTCATCGTTCTGCTTACGCATCACTTCCGGATTTTTCCTAACAAATTGTTGACGGTTGTAAACAATCAATATGGTAATTACAAAAATCACCTAAATTTGACAATAATGGTGTCCGTATATCGCTGTTTGAGTCCCATAGGCATTCATGGATTTAGTAAATTTGTATGAATCACAATAATTATGCATTATGACGTCAAATCACATGCGCCCAATTGTAACGATAATAATTGTGGACCCCAGAAGTCAAGGGGTCGAAGTGACATTTTTGAAAAAAATAAGTTAGGCACAGGAATGGGATGTGAAAATATTAATCTTTTAGGTGGTAAAGGGATCCAAGTGATTTTCTTGACAGGTACTGCTATCTAGGGTAATGCCTCTTAACTACTTAGTGGGGAGTACCAAACATTTTCAACTTTGACTTAAGTTTTCTCTAAGCAATGGTTTTGTTACTTAGACCCCTTGACTTCTGGGGTTCTCAATTATTATCTGATTAGAGATTAGTATTAAAGCTTACCTTAGGGGTTCTTTCGAATTGAAAATATTGTCAAGTACGCGTAAATAGTTACACGTTCAAATGGGTCCTCCTCTTAAAAAGTCATTCGCTGTTGGCATTTTAAATCTCCGTTTGCTGTCATGTGATCAAAATTCCACCGGACGCGGTGCGATTTTATCGCAGAATCGATATGCTCACACTCACAGGCAAAATATACTCACTTGCAAGTAGCAACCGCGGTCGTTTACTACCACTATCTACCCCTACTGCCATGGAAGTCCGTGCTAACTCAGAGAAGTGTCGCTTAACAAGCGACTTCCAAAGCTACTGTCATGGAAGTGACTTCCATGTGAAAACCCGCCTTGCGGAATCTTGTGGTACAACAACTAATGGTTGGAGATTTTGGTGAGTTTTAACGATATTGATGAAGATCGTAAGCGAATTTTGTTGTTCAGTGTGTCTATAATTGGGATGTATAAATCTACTGATAGTAATCCCGCTAGAAAGACGTTATGCAACTTCAAAAATCTGGGCTTCACTTGAAATCTATAACTGCGGCTCCATTCATTCACATTTCTCATTAATTTTCGGTCAGTTTTTGAGGACAGTACGAGAAAAAAATAAAATATTTATTGGAGACTTATAAAAATCAAAGAACAACGGTATACATTCATTTTATTTTTTTCAGGATTTCCCTTCGAGAACGAAAAAAAACGCGTTTTCCTTGACAGCTTTCCGAGCTCACGAAAAGAGAAACGTTTTTGTGGAGAAAACACAAGAATCATTGTGTCGTACGCATACAAACGAGTTGGCTTCAGTGTTTGGTTTTTGAAAGATAAATACAGTCTAGAAAAATATGAGCCGATTCCTAGAAAACTGAGTTCTCCTTTCACCTCAGTGTGGTATTTCAATTTACCGGAAAGAGGACACAAAAAGCGCCAGGAGTGTGTTATTTAAAGAAAAGTCTACTTCAGACCAGTGAGAAATGTAATAAAGAGAAATTACTTCGAATGAAGTAGTATTTTCGTGACGAATTTCAATTTACTTTTGCTTTTCTGTTTCACCGCAATTTGCGATTTATTTCAACTGAATCGCTTTATGATGGCTCGTGTGTACAGCCATCTTTCCAACTACTCCCCACTCCCAATATCCAGTCGCAGAGTAAAAATCGCTACACGTATTCGTTATCAACCAATCAAATGTGTTTTGAAATGCATTAACCAATTTAGAGGAAGACGCCAGGGAAGAACAATGAAGCAGTAGGGGAACTAGCATTAAACTGGGGAGGATTGAGGGTAGCCGTCAACCATACTTAAGGTTGTTAATATTGCTCTTTTCAGGTATTCTCGTCGCGTGTTTAGTTTTTCTGACAACAGTTTCTCCCCTCTTCCTGGGGGCGTCTTCAGGACCGTTGGACATTTTGTAATTATTGTATTGACATTTTGTAATCAACAATAATTACAAAATGTCCAACGGACCTGAAGACGCCCGAAGGAAGAGGGGAGAAACTGTTGCCAGAAAAACTAAACACGCAACGAGAATGCCTGAAAAGAGCAATATGAACAAGTATATGAGTCGCGGAAGCCTTCAAAGAAATTTCATACTTAAGGTTGAACGACCAGTAAATAAATGAATGCATTGCATCATCATTGGTTGTTGAATCCTAAGATTGGTTGACTGAAACCCTTATTCCTTAACCCTTCCCTATCTAATGCTAATTTCCTTACCTCCTGGTATCCCTTCCTACGTGCTTTCTTCTTGATTTGGTCCATGAACTTATTCCTGGGTCTTCCTCTGGGGACTTTTTCCTCTATTTTTCCTTCAATTATGTTCTTCACAAACCCATTGTGTCTCAGGGTGTGTCCAATCCATCTCGTTTTTCTTTTCTCTATGGCGTTCCTTTTGGTCCTTTCCTCTTCTACTCTTCTGTACACTTCATCATTTCTTATTTTGTTCGTCCATTTTATCTACAGCATCCTCCTCAAGCACCAGGTTTCGAATGCTTCTAATCTTTTCTGGTCAATTTAATTGCTTTTATAAATAAGTGAATGAATAAATAAATGATTCTAGTGCGAGGAGCTGTTGAAATTTGAGAGTAAAACATGACACTGTGTTTCCTCACTGAAAATGACACTTAATCAAATTTAGTACTGATATCGAAGATATCAGCTTATAAAAATGTATTTAGGCATTATGAGGTTATTATGGCGTTGCTTGGCACAGCTATTATAAACTACACATGTGCAACAGATTTCGTAAGTTTCTTAAAACGACTAATTAAATCACACTAAACTCGATTTCGCATATTCTGAGCTCTCATTCTCGGGAGCTCATGCGTTATAGTCAATAAATAACTCAATCGTTTCGCGAGACCGGCAAATCCCACTGCGTGTTTTGCTATTGTGTTGTATGATTCTTTCCCTGGAAAATCACTATGCTTTTGAAAGGCTCGATTCTCACTCACATTAACGCTAAACAGCTCACAGTGCAACATCATTAATTATTTGATGGGACGCATTCTTAACTTATGGCATACTTTGAATATAATGAAGCTTCTGTTGGGTCAAAACAAGTTCCTTTCCTTTCCCCATTGTTCGAGATTCCTCGCGGTAAGGGATACCCTCGTCGAACAATGAGGAAGACATTGAAATCAGCGTAGTTAACTGGTGAAACGCATTTGAAATTCTGCGCAGGAGATCGCATACCATCCTAACCTCATAATGCCTAAATACATTTTTATAAGCCTCATTAGGCTTTTAAAGGCACTATCTCCGACCGAACTCGATCTACTGACATAGAACGCACTATAGAAACATATGTTTTTCGACGAATTTTCTCCATCTTGACATTTAATCGTTTTCACGACCATTTCCTTTTAGCACTTACAATGTAAAGTAAACATTAAATTATAAATAAACGGAGAAAGTTGTTAAATATCCACCCCCACATTTTATATGAAACATTTACACAACTTAATTAGGGAAATTACAATTCAGTTTGGCACGTTAAAAATTTAGCATATGTAGATTGACAGCATGAATGGAAAAATATTACATTTAATTTAGTTACGGATTTCCAATTACGATAGACTTTTGGAAGCTAGAATTTGAAAACTGAAATTAAATTTCGAAATTTGGTGCTTGACCCGAAAAGTATCCAAACAATAGCCTCAAACTTGTTCGGAATATCAAGTAAGTAAAAAAATCATGTTAGTCCAATTTCGATTCCACCCTTGCATTAAAGTACAAGGCATTTTAACCGTGAAAACACCAAGTAAATAAGTACATAGACAAGTGATTGGACTGCAGCGCTGACAACCAGTTGTTATGCTTGTAGGCAACGCGCGTAAACATAACGGTTTCGCATTGTATGTGTAATACATTGCCATAATTTTAAGCTAAGATTAAGATTTGAAATGATTTCATTCAATGATGGACTTTAAGAAGAATAAACCGCGAGCATCGGTAGATAACATTACACAGTACATAAATGTTTTCAAGTGGAACTAAATGTGGGAAATCACTGGCATTACACATTATATGCACCAGTTCACTTCCTGTTGATCTGCCATTTACAACGAACTTATATGGGCATAAAATATGGTCTTCAGCAAATCGAACCTATATGAATTAGAAAAAATAAAATATTATATTTTCGAACTAATTATCCTCCGATTTATAATAGTCATATGAAATTAATTCGGATAAAATTTATATTTCACTCAGGGTCTTTGGAAAACGGTAATACATATTTTACAATTTCCCACTCAGCAGATGTTTTTCCTGCAGTTGATGACCTAGTTAAGGATTGCATCCAAACTTTAAATTGTTTTCCACGCATTTAAGTGTCTTCTTAGGTTGCTTCATACCATATTTAATTCTGAGAACAATTTTAAACGTGCAGCTGTGATAACATGCGTTCTAACTTGTGCAATTTTGGTATCATCGACTATTAACTGGTTCTTCAACAATCCTCCGTTCTTAAAAACTGCCTAGTAGAGACTTGGTGATGCAAATCAAGCTAATCCTAGCTATGATGATCCTAAAATCCATTTAATTCGAGTAATTTATAGGCAAACCCCACTTTCAATCATATATTGAAGAAAACAATCGGGATAGTATGGTGACTCAACCCTAAATCGACCACCTTAAGCTATTTTTAAACGTGTAAACACCCCGTAGGCTACCTACCATTATTACACCTTGTAAATTGGATCGTGAACTCCCTCCTACCTCTCTGCCAATGGATTAATATTACGAAAATCTCACAAAAAATTGAAAGAAGGAAAGAGACCACTGCACATTATGCGTACAAATCTTATTATACGTACTGTTGAAGTTTATGAATTAATCGATTGCTAATTTAAATTAAAAGGATAAAGCAAAAGGGTTGTCAAGGGTTAAGAGTTGCTGATTAGTTACCGGAGAAAAACGATCAGTCAAAGAGACAACAACGACGTGTATAATTATAGATTAATAAGATCATTATTTACGTTAATACTGTGTCTAATATTTATTTATGGAGAAAGAGAAGATATAAATCCAATACGTACAAATAAATTATGTGCCATTTAACACAAATTATGTCTCACTGATTCCGGTCTGATGCACGTGATTGAGCAACTCATAAAACGACCTACTTCGTTGCTTGCTTGTTGTTCCTCGCATGTTTGAGACGCTCGCATTCCAACACTCATTTGTTAAAACGACTGGCGCTCCACCTATTGTAAAATGGATTTAATCATTCAGAAAGCTTTGCGGGCGCGCGAACAGCAACTGATCAAAGTTTCATCGCAATCTGATGAATGGTATTTGAACGCATAGAAGACGAACGAACAAACATTCATTTTTTTATATTAGAGTTCTGCTTGGAGTTAGATTGTTAACAATCCCCGTTTTAAAATTTAAAATGTTTAATAACTCAATGATTCAAACAAATACATGATTACAGTATGATTTTATTCCCCCCATTCCCATTTAATAACCCCGTGCCTCACCTTAAGTATTCAGTATCGCTCACGGCATCACGAGATGGATTCCGCTAAGTGAATAACTGCAGTTAAACGCGACATCAATTTCACCTTCACAAAACAATGACCCCACGATCACAGCTTGACCACTCTTAACGTGTTCATGAAATCAGATCGGAGAGTGGCGAATGAAAAATGGATAAGATTTGAAGATAAGAGACCTTAACCCTTGGCGGCTTCAAAAAAACCTGCCAATCTAAAAAAGAGTATCAGATTTTCACTTTTTACCCGAAGGAAGATTATTCGTGTCTCCATTGTCCATGCCTCGGAGAGCGTAACCTTCCAGAACGGCGCAATGCCAGGAGGAGCATTGTCCCGTCACGGTTGAACGGAGCTCAAATTGAAGGGCTCTCGCGTTTTTCACATGCCGTTCACTCTAGATAGTCCCCGTTCTCTTACACGCCACCTCAGAAACAGCTTCCTATCTTTTAAACCGTTCAATCGGCTCCTTTCCCTTTCATGGGGCAGTATACTCTCCTTTCCCCTCTCCGGTAAATAGCCTCGCTTCAAAGATTTATCGAAGACGCTCTTTCTCAGTTCTCAGCTGGAGTGACTCGTGGATTACCCAACCAGCCAACCGTGACGCCTGCCGTCGTACCTGCCGGCTCAAAACAATATAATGGGCTTATTTGGGGCACACTTTTTATGCCTCTGCTTTTGCACTCTGAGATTAACAAAGGGTCATTACACGGTCGCGCTATGATTCTCCATTAATCTGCATCATGTTTAGAGATGGCGAGTGATAAGCCGAGATTCAAACTAATAAATGAGGTCATACAAGAGATATTGAATTGAATTGAACCAACTTTATAGTTCTGAAGCAAACTGCTCCGTAGGAACAAAATACTTAAATTATAGTTAACCACCCCACAAAAATAATACAATGATTAAATGACTTATGGCTATATAACTAATACATAAAAATGAATATTTGCTTGTTCGTCTTCTATGCTTTCCAATGCCACATATCAGATTACGATAAAACTTTGGTGAGTTGATGTGCGCGCGCTCGCGAAAGTTACTGAATTATTAAATCCATTTAAAAATAGGTAGAGCGCGAGTCGTTTCAACAAATGAGTGTTGGCGCGCGAGCTTCTCAAAGCAGATCGTTTGCGAGTTGCTCAATCATATCCATCTGAATCGTAATCACTGGGACATAATATCGAGTATCAAAATCATATCAATGAGGCATAATTCGTATTGAAAGGAACATAATTTCTTTGGACGTAGAATAAGGTTTGGTGCAGTGGTCTCTTCGTTTTTTTTTTTTTAAATTCTTGCGTTCGATTTTTGCATACACTTCGCTTTTTCCTAAAATTGGATTTTTAAGTTCGAAAATCTTTAGTGTATGCACTTCTTCAACAATTAAATATTTTATTTACTTGGAAACTGCAGCGTAAGCATGGAATGGAAACTCATGCCATCATTTGTGCGTTTCGAATTACTGTGTAGGTACGAGGATTTAATTGAACATGGCGTAAAATTCGTTTAGGAACCTATTTTGAACTCAGAAAAAGGCATTGTAACGTTTGCTGGGCACAGCTAGTATGTAATAAAACAAAAATATATGCATAAGAAAACAAATGAACAGAAAAAGAGAAAATGAATGATCAATTTATCAAAACAATCAATATTATGACTTTTAAATTACTATGTGTATTTGTTCATAATACTGCGATTAATGGAAAAGAATAATAAACAAAATTGTGATAATGTTTAACGTTACAAATGGCACTAAGAAATAATTTGGTGACAGTTAAATACAATTTAAATCAATAACAATTTACTCCCAAAATAATGTCACAAAATGGAATAAAAAAGCTTTACAGGAGTGTAACACGGTTATATATTTCATATCTTGTTTCTTCGTCAATAAATTAAATAGGTTAGACTTAGATAGATGAGGGGTAGAGGATTATTTTTATGTGCCATGGTAGGGAGTTCCACAGGGAAATAGCCACAGGAAAGAGGTATTATGCTGTTGAGAAAATTCAACTTGCAGTTGTCCTCATACTTACGACTTTGAAAGGCGAAACTCTCGCTACAGTTAAGCCGCAGTCATCTAGGCTAATGTCCGACCTTCATGCCTCTCACCAAATTGGAATTCTCTTTCGCCGGAATGCAGTAAACAGTGCACTGCCCCACGGCAAAATCTCAAGTTAACTCTTCGATAAACTTGGCCGTGCAGTGGGCCATGGATGATTGCGAAATGAGCCTGTCGAATGCTAATCACCCTTACTGTTCATGATTGCAGATCCTACTGAGTTCTTCTGATGGCACATCACTTCAACGATCATTAGCCACTAATTTTGGATCATATACCGTTCATTAGTATGATATTATTTATTTATTACTAGCTATACCCAGCATGCACAGCTTTATCTTTCTAAACGGGCACACATGTACAAATCAGACACACCGCGTGCGTTCGGTGAGAAATCAGATCCAAAACACACGCGAAATGGCGTGCGTGTATACATTCAAACCTCCCAATATCGAACGCATTTGGGCCCGAAAAAATCGTCTGCTATTGAGTGGGGTCCGCTATTACGAGGGAACCGAAATTACGACACGATTCTCTATGCAGTAACTACGTCGGTTCGTTAAAATTCAAAGGCGCTAGCTGTGCCCTGTATGCTTTGCAATGCCTCTTTTTATTTCTAAGTAGGCACAGACATACAAAGCAGACGTAAACGAATTTGAGACCTAGTCCAACTGACTCCCCGTACCTACAAAGGAATTTGTAATGCACAAATGATGGCATGAGTTGCCATTCCATGCCTATGCTGCGGTTTCCAAGTAAATAAAATATTCTATTGTTGAAGTAGTGCAAAAATTTAAGATTTTCGAGTTTAAAAATCCAATTTTAGGACAAAGCGAAGCGTATGCGAAAATCGAATGCAAAAATTAAAAAAAAAACAGCAAAAAAAGAGACCACTGCACCAAGTCTTATTCTCCGTACTTCTAAATTACGAACCATTGAACACAAATCATGTCACACTGATACGATTCCGCTGCACGTGATTGAGCAACTTGTAAACGATCTGATTCGTTGCTTTTTGCCGTTCTTCTCTTGTTTGAGAAGCTGGCAAGCCAACACTCATTTGTTGAAAGGTCCTTATACCCCTGAGATATATATACGGGTATGAGGTCCTTGATTTCTTGGAACGATTTGCGCTCCACCTATCGGGTAATGGATTTTATAATTCAGAAACCTTTGCGGGCGCGCGCACGACAACTCACCAAAGTTTCATCGTAATCTGATGAATGGTATTGGAGCACATAGAAGACGAACAGACAAATACTCATTTTTATGTATTAGATTTAGAAAATTATTTCATCTGGTATCTCATCATGGTCCATCCGGAATGATTGCCCGCAGACGTTTGTTATTTTACCGCCAAAATATCTGCGAGACCATTATGACTTGAAATCTTTTAACCCCACTTTTGTGCTGGGAACTAAGCTTTTTTTTTCTTCATTTAGCCAATATAGTAGTAACAACTGTGAGTTTACGATTTCCCAATTATGATAATAATGATAACATGCTTCATTTGCCAGACGACAAGTATTTTACATACATTGTATGTGGTACGTCAAATTAGAGGTTCAGAAAAAAGTTAGAAGATGTGCAGAAAACACAAGGAAAAAACACCAGAATAAATGATTGAGGCAAGTTCAGAAAATGCAATAAAAAATGGGTATATTTAGACAAATATTCTTTAATTGAATTAAGGTATCTAGATAGTAAGAGGCCTCTCACTTTGTGGTTGAAAGCCATGGTACTCAGGAGTTTTAAGCTCCTTTGGGAACTTGTCATATAACAATAGGCTCATGCATATGATGTCGATACCTTTAGCATTTCATAAATATTTTACACCTGGCTTAAAATTTGGCACTTCTCAACAAGCGCCGAATATTGAAATGCGACTGTCGTATCGTGTAAATCGTGAAATGTAACTGTCAAATCTCAAATCAAAGCGGGATATTCCACCTCAGCTCTTTTCCTAGTTTACGTAATTGCAGGAAGAACTACTTAATGGACGAGGAGGGGAAGAAGAATGGCGCCTATGTCAATTTCGAGAGGATCAGTTAACATTTTAATCATTTCCCGAATAAATCACTTCCTTGTGAATCTGAGAAAGCTCTAGAAGTGTGAAAATTTTATATGGCTCCGTGGATTGTTGACAGAGGTCCTCATTTTTTTTCTCGTTTCCTAAGAAACGGTCACGGTACATTAAATGAAAATTAGTTTGTCCACACCATTGTTAGCTAATCTATTCCCCGTGAGAATCCCTCTACACTGATGGACAGTGAATAAAGGGTGAAACAAAGAAGGATATCCGTTCGGAAATGTTTTAAATCAACTAGGACTGATGACTGGAAGTTCTTACGCCTTCTCAAACGCTAAAACTTTCTCCTCAAGAGTGCCATTCTGGCAAAAAAATGGTGATTATGAGAATTTATTGCCTCAGAAATATAATTTGAGCATCACTCAATGAATTCAGGGGCTCAGTGAACGTTTTTATTGCACAGATAAAATAAAAATATCGTAAAAGTATGTTAACGGTCATAGTCACAGTGTAATGTGAAATTCGAAAGCAACAGTAACTCCAATAGATGGCCAGCTTACGTTTTTTGCGTACAAGGCCTGCAGGAACAAAACCACTGCCATCTCTACTGAAGGAAATGTAGCTATTACTTCTCGTCTAGTTCATATTGAGTTGCTCTCGAGCAATCGTTACAGTCTCGCTTGTTACTTGTTAGATATGTCTTACGAGCCACGTGGGTGGTGCTGCGGCCCTCACTCAATCGGCAACTGAGGGTGAAAATTTTCGCGAATCGTTGAAAAATGTTTAATGTGTTTACACTTTGGAGTTTCTAGCAGCACAAGAATCAAAGTAACTGCAGTTTTGTCTTCACATTGCTCTGTAGTCCAACTCCGTAAACAGACGCAGGGAACTGTTTTTGTCTGGCTCAAGAGAATTCTCAGGTGAGGAAAGTGATGGTTTCGGGCGTAACTTTGTGGAATAACTTCATGATCAAAGATTGAAATAGTTTGTCATTTCCACATGAGATTTGATATGGAAATCACGATGTGTTTCCATCTTTATTTCACATGTGAGATTCAGAAGGAGCAAATTTAACTTATTACATTTTACATTTTATATGATGCTATGTCGACTTTCATTTGCATCACCTCTTTTGAAACGTATGTACAATACCTTGGGAAACACCGTGTCGTTTCAAAGGAAATTTGGGAGAAAGATGTTTGGATGAAAAATTCGAATGCGAAATTTCACCGAGGGGCAAGGGTTTCGTGTGGTCTGCTTATTCTTCTGCCACGAAATTTTTCGATGGCGCTATTAAACACTCATCCACGGACATAAAATATACCACTTATCACATGTGCCCTCGAAGCAAACTCGCAGAAAAATACAATGATCCAAACGAATAATCTATAGTAATAAAAGCCAATGTCACCACTTTATTACAGATATTTATGTTCAGTAAATATTATAAACGGCCTCCAAACACTTAACAGTGAGAAAGATACAGAAATACACGTAAATAACATCTAAAATATATAAGATTTTCACGACGAAGCATTTTGGTCGTCATTTTTGACGAGATTTGATGGAGTATGGCGCTCAACAGGTCGGAGACTTGGTCGTTCCGAGGGGATTATTTACGTAAACTTGAGGCGTTTGAGAATTGGGTTCGAAGAAGGATGGAGAGGTGAGCTGGGTGGCGAGACGGACAAAGTAATGGATTTGGTTGGCCAGGAGTGGAAGCTAGTGGCGGAGGTTCGGAGGAGGCAGAAGAGAAGGATGGAGGACGCATTGAAAAGAGAGGGATTGCTGAAGAGGGTAATATAGGGAAGAACACTGGGGAAGCGTGGAAGAAGAAGGAAGAGGATAGGAATACAGGACGAAATAAGAAGAGGAAGACGATATAAAGAATTTAAGAGGAATCTAATGGTGGATTTTACGTCTAGGAGGGAAAACAGGACGATATACCAGAAATTGAAGCCTTCGAAACTTGTGCTTTAGGAGGATGCTGAAGATTAAATGGACGAGCAAAATTAGAAGTAATGAAGTGTACAGAAGAGAAGAAGAGGAAAGGACCATGCGAAATACTGTACAGAAAAGAAGAACAAGATGGATTCGACACACACTGAGACGCAATGGGTTTGTGAAGTATATAATTGAAGGTAAAATAAAGGAAAAAGTCCCCAGAGGAAGACCAAGGAATAAGTTCATGGACCAAATAAAGAGGAAAGAACATAGGAAAAGGTAGGAGGAGGTAAGGGAACTAGCATTTGAGAGGGAAGGGTGGAGGGCTGCAGTCAACTAATCTTGGGATTGATCAACCAGTGAATGATACCAGAAATTAGGATGTTCGAATAAGTACCGTCCAAAAACCTACCAATCAGCTGGTCGACTACTCGAATGAGAAAAAAAATAGGTTTTCCCATAATAAGCGCCAATTTCTGACCCCCATTATAGATTTTTCGCTCCATTTCCTTAAACTACCTCCAAATGATCCTCCCTACCATTGAGGCGAAACGCTGAGTCACATAAGAGTGAGTTCAACGGCCGATATATGACCGAGTTTTATCGCGCGCGCGGCAAGGACTCTTGGACTCGCAGAGAAGAGCCATACCGACGACCGCTTGACGCGGAAGCTCAAAGAGTCAGTCCATGCTGACGGCGCGAAGTGGCAACACAAGGACGCGATATTTGCTTACACTCACAAATCAATAGAGCAGTAGTATTTCCTCCAATCGAAACAACGGTAAATGTGACTAAGTGTTTTAAAGTTGATTGGAGAGCTATTAAGCTATCAAATATCATGGTATCATGAAGAATAAAAATATGTATTCACGTACGACTGTCGCTAAAATTTTGAATTCTACATCGAAACACTAAGTCATAACAATGTGTTAATTGAGACGAAGAGTTTAAAACATCATTCTTGCGTCATTCATATTAAATCATGTTTGGCTATTTCCTGCGTATAAATAAGTGAATTACGGACCATTTTTTTCACTAATCGAAAGTTGAAAAGTCGATAAATAAATTTGGAAGTCAACTATTGTTATTTATGATGTCAGTATTCTACCTTCAAAAACTAAGTCATAACAATGTTTTAATCGAGACGAAGAGTTTAAAACATAATTCTTGCGTCATTCATGTTAAATCATGTTTGCCTATTTCCTGTGTATAAATAAGTGAATAACGAATCATTTTTATTCTACCTTCAAAAACTCAGTCATACCAATGTTTTAATTGAGACGAAGAGTTTAAAACATCATTCTTGCGTCATTCATGTTAAATCATGTTTGCCTATTTCCTGTGTATAAATAAGTGAATAACGAATCATTTTTATTCTACCTTCAAAAACTCAGTCATACCAATGTTTTAATTGAGACGAAGAGTTTAAAACATCATTCTTGCGTCATTCATATTAAATCATGCTTGGCTATACCCTGCGTATAAATAATTGAATGACCGACCATTTTTTTCACTATTCGAAAGTCGAAAAGTCGATAAATACATTTAAAGTCAACTATTGGTATTTATGATGCCAGTATTCTACCTTCATCGTCAATCAATTAGGACCATGAATGCAAAAGGTATTTATACTATAATTAAATAATGGCATCATAATTCCCGAGTTCGTAGTGACGGCGTGAATAATTAAGAGCAGAATGCTGCTGTGCTGCATGCAAATCATATCAGCGCAAAGTATGTATCTCTCGGCCGATATATGATAAAAGGACATCTGTAGGTGATTACGTGAAAAAAATTCTCATGGCAAACTTGTGTTGGTGGCTGTAAAATAGAAGCAATGACCGTCAAAAATTTTTTGAATGAGTGTCAAAACGACCTTTTTTTCGAAAATAAGCAATGCCACGAAGATTGATTGTTATCCTACGTAGCAATGATTTGAATCACATTTTTTTATTTGTTTTATTTATTTATTTACACTCACTCTCCTGAAAACAGCACAACAAAGGACTTTTACATCGGGTGATTAACAATCATCAATGGACGAACACACCCAACCATTCCCAGGGAGTTGTAAATATCCTACCCAGGCGGGACTCGCACCCGCAACCTTGGGCTTGGAAGGCAAGGACTTCACCTCGCTGCCACCCGGCCTTTGTTTCTTCTGCCTTTCCAATTTGTAAACCTTATCGGTAATATACTCGCACAAAAGTAAGGCGTAAATCACCTTTCTCGTGGGTTTATGGACGATGAGGCAACCTCAATGAAATTGGAAAGTTCAGAAATTATCAGCCTTTATATGAGCCTTTCTTTCAACTCTCACACATCATCTCATAGTTCTCCGTCTGGTTTTGAATCCGAAGCACAGGATGAGTTTCAATAAAGAGCAGAGGATCCAAACCTATGATATACGTACGCAAACAAGGTATATTATCGGAGGTAAATCGGTACGCGAAATAATTCATAACCGCCGAATAAATAACAGAATAAGTGGTAAAAGAATTTTTGAAGCTTTATACTGCGGTAATTATGCAGACAATAAACGTTTTTTTTTTCGAATTTTACAGTTTTCGCCAGCGTTTGGATGAGGAGTGCGTAGATCAAAAACGATTAGAAACCGCTGGCTGACTTGGCTGAAGTCCTTATTGGAAAATTGTTTTGTAATTTTTAGGCATTAAATTGAAAATAGAGAAACTAAAAAGTTCAGCCGTCATTAGACTTTAGTAGGCCTTTCTTGAATCTGCGGTACACTTCTCGGTTTGATTATTCTCACGCGGTTCTCAGCCACAGAATGGGATAGCCATCAATTTTGGGGACAAGTCTACCACTGTGGGTTGGTCAGGTATGAAGTTTGCCGGCGTGAAGTTGGACAGCTCGGATAATATTAGCGTTTAATGAGCCTTTCATTGCCCAGTCGTGTATCGACGATGGTCGAGATTAATTATGATGATGATGCCGAATGTAACATTGACATAAAACGCTGGGAGGCAAATGGTGAAAAAGCGGAAGAGTTTATCCCGTTACTTATATACGCAACATCATCAGCACGGCATTCGAAGCAAGGGAAAGTGCAACCCAGGGATAACGAATGCGAAATTATTTCGAAGAGAAAATAAAAGCCCGCGGCAGATTTCGCTGAAAAAGACATCAAGAACATGAGGCTTAAAAATGTTATCAACCCGGCCCGGGCCAATTCTATTGTTTTTTTCCCCTCAAGGTGCGAGAAATGACGGAAATCTTTACCAAGGTAAAGATGATCAGGAAAATTGTGTCTGAAGGGGCTTAAAATAATATAGATTACATATTATACTAGACACGAATCAGAGAAAATAAAATACAGTTTTTATTGTCCATTTATTTGTTGAAATAAATAGACATCTTTCAACGACTGGGTAACATGATCAGCTGTTCTCAATTAGCCTCACGACGCGACTCCATGGTGACCGCGAATTTCTGCAGCGTATTTCAATAATTCTCACCGTCTATTAAAACGTTCTTTGATGAAAAAGAGGGCAAAATAATCTGTTTTACAGCCAAATTTGGCAGAAATGGAATCATTAATTAGGAAAGATAGAGAGAGAGAGAGTAAAGACTTTGCTACGAGAGTATCATGTTGAGAATAGACGATTGATTTAAAGACACTGATTATACTGAAGATCTGAAATAAAAACCGCCAGTGGAAAAACTATACGGCAGTCTCGCGCCAAATTCTATGGAAAACTTCCATTTTAAGAATGTAATTACAATATATAACACTACAACGTACTGCTAAGTCAAGCTCCTGTTATTTTGCACCTCTTAATTATTTTTTGTGAGCTCCTTTATGCGCTGTCGCATTTACCAAAAATTTTTCTTTGTTTTAATTATTTTCATGAGTTTACTGTTCTAATTCACTTGTTTTGATGTTGTTAAGGATTTGAATCCATATTAAAATAATCCTTGTACTTTTCCACTAAAATATATTAATGTACTACGCGTTTCGGAGCTTCCAAACGCCCCCCCCTAACTTATTGGCGTTGGTTACCATCGTACCCATCAATAAATAACATGTACAAAATTGTACCTGAGGATGCAGCAAGCTGCGAAACGCGTGGTACATTAATAAATATTTGTGGAAAAGTACGAGGATTTTTAAAATATGGATTCAAGTATAAAATACTTCCACAAATTGACGATTGAGGGTGTAAAGTTTATTGTTAAGGGTTTGTTTCAGTTTTTTTTTGGTGCAGATTGATCGTAAAAAAACAGCGCGAGAGGAGAGATGCGTAACGAGTCCTACCGTGTGGACCGAAATTTCTTCTCCTCCGTCTGGAAAAACAATTAATGTCAAGAAAATAGTGTGCCGACTATTTAAATTAAGATTAATACCACGAATCAAGGCGTTACAGTGCGTGCATGTAATTAATCACGACAATGGTCTCTTTGCTATTCAATGCCGTCGTCTCTTGAAGCGAGGTAGCTTTGTGACGAAACCATGGTCGTGAACGATAAAATAGGTTGTGGAATTTGCAGTTTTATGACTTCACCTTTCATTACTAGCCTTGAGGGGAATTAGAGGGGACGAACCAGGGCAATTTTTGATTTTTTTTCATTCGATTTGCAGCAAATTGAATGAAAACCTGAAAAATGTTGGAAAAATTGAAGAAAAGATGTTTAAAAAAATGGGAAATTTTAGACCATTGGAAAAGTTGACGAAAAAAGAATAGAAGCCGTCGAAATCTGGTGCTGGAGGAGGATACTGAAGATAGAATTGTCGGACAAAATAATAAATGATGAAGTGTACAGAAGAGTATATAAGAGGAAAGAACCATATGGAACACCACACAGAAAACAAACAAACAAGTGGATTGTACACACCCTGAGACACAATGGGTTTGTGAAGAACGTAGTTGAAGGTGAAATGGAGAGAAAAGTCCCCAGAGGAAGACCCAGGAATAAGCTCATGGACCAAAATAAGAAGGAATTACATAGGGAAAGATATCAGGAGGTAAGGGAACTAGCGTTAAATATGGAAGGGTGGAGGGCTGCAGTCAACCAATCTTAGGATTGAACGACCAATGATATCATGTAAGCTATATAATGGCAAGCTATACATGTTGAAACAAGCAGTTCAACCAAAATTTACCAGGAGAACAAAAAATGGAAACAGATTGAACCAATGATGATGATGATGATTTAAAGGCCTGTCTTGAACCAATTTTCAACTATCGCTGAGACTTATGAGAGCGTTGCTGCCAGCTTGATGTTGGCGTAAAAGAGAGCGCCACCATTTGACGATGAGATTTGATTTCCTTATGGCTCCTGGACCCGAGGGAATATGAGTTCCGTGCCGTGCAAGGAATTCAAACGGAGAATGGCGAGAGCGACAAAACTTCCAGCACGCTGAAAAACCTCAGTTCTATGTTCCATTCTGACTCGACGGTCTCCCCAAATGCCACCACGCCTCGTCGGGTAACTGCCCTCTCAACTCGTTCATTTAGGCCACCGGCGTTAAAAATGCCACAACCCTCGTATAACCTGCTGTGCCAAAAACAAAGTCACCTTTGCTTTCAAGATCTGCTCTCCGCTGCTGCCTCGCTCCTCCGTTCATGTCCAAGAGAAAAAAACACATCACTCAAGTTACGCAACGACAAGGAATCCGTGCGTAGAAAGTGGAGTAAGTACCAATCGCTGAATAGTTTACATGCCAAAGGGAAAGCTTTCCGGTGTCTCGTGCGGTCATTTTCAAAGAACGTGAAGTGAGATGAAGACCAGATGCATTCTGGGATAATAATGGCGATGACTCGATGCCCTCGACGAAAAATCATACAATGAGGAACTGATAACTGCCTCTAAAAAACAATTTTAGAGGAGAATGATCGTACTGGACCTATATGAAAGATCTTTGCGAGTTCAAACGATGCAAAAAATATTCAATACATTACCGGATATCGTCACAAAAGGAAAATAGTTTTTGAAGATTATCTTGCTAAATTAAAATTGTTTATGTTCTCAGCAAGATTCTGATACCACAGAAAATGCAGCCATGCGATCAAATCCTCTTTTTAATGGGTTTATTTTGTTGCTATATTGCTAATTTTGTCGTAAAAAATAAGTGTAGAAACTTAAACTGTGGCGACACAATGCATTTAAATGGAGGCAGGCTTGTAAAAGATCTAAAATTCAAAGCTACCTAAAACTTTCATTCGTTGTAATATTTGTGTACGTATAATCGTTACTTTTTACCTCAGAATGAATGAATTATGAGTGAAAAAATTATACACGTGAATTATTGAAGGAATAATTGATATAATCATGTGCTTAATAACGAATGATGTACACAGAATAGGCTAAATATAAGACTCTATTCATTCACATTCCAACCTTATAGCCTTTCAAAGAGGGCACAATTTCTGTATGAAGAAGTTTCACTAACTTTCGTCCATACTTAGACAGTTTGATAACTTCCTACTAGTGACAAACTTAAATGTTAGCATTGTGCATAATGCACAATGAATGGTCTTCCCTATGTCTAACAAGAGCACCTGCTATTGCATTGATTGTTCATTTTGTAGTCATTAATTCGTTCTAATTCCTTTGATAATCTCTTCTCCGCGTTATTCAACTTCAGCACATGCCTCATTATCCAGACGCTATAGTAATACTTATGGATAATAGTATAACACTTGGGTTTATTTTCCGAAAACAGCTGAATGGAAGTAACTAAATTAGTATAGCATGGACGCGCTTTCACATTACAAATATAGCCTACCGTCGTAAGGGCCATCGCACGTACGATAAAGGTGTGAACAGTGTATTAGCATCCTACTAATCTCATCAAGAAGTTTCCTTTCCCCACCAACTAAACCAAGCATTTCCTTTTTCAAGGTATGACAAGTGTGTCAATTATATAGCTAGTAATTCATGGCCGAAAGGTGTTACGGTTTCATGAAGATTGCCGGTTTGTCGTAAGAGCTTTAGAAGTCAACATTTTAGAAGCAAGAGCATTTAAGAAATGACGGCTTGCAAAATTGAATTAAAATATTTAATTTGAATTCTATTTCCATGATATATATTTGCGATAATTTTTGCTAGCTAAGTGAAAAAAAGTATATGTAAAGCAGTACCGGAAATAACTTCTCCTAGACCGGGAAATGGACCACGGATCTTTGGAACGGTCGAGGTGATTTATTTTCGTAGCCAAGTATTGGTGTTGGACTGCTTTAACTTTCGGTCAAATTTACATTTTCAGCACATCAAATTAATGAACGAAGGACAGCATTACTTGGAATTGAAGTTTTTGTATAAGGAGAGCAATTGCATCAGAATTTTTCAAGTCAATTCCAATCAAAATACTGGTTTAACATGACTGGTATCATGCGCATACTGTACCTGAACCAGGACTCCATGTATCGAAGGTAAAAGACCTTGATAAAAATAAGCCTCATGTCGTCACTCACTTGGCAATCTGCGAGAATAATTAGATCTCTCCACTACCTTGGGCGGGATTCAAGTTCAAGGCGTTGGAGACATGTGAAACATCAAATTTAAATGCTTGTAGTCAATGTCATAGCTGAAACTTTTGTTTAACCCGTAACCAAACAAGTACAGCAAATTATATGTTTTACATTCTCATCCGGACATTCTATATTCAATGCCAAAAATAACTGCTGGAAGAGCAATTGGCAACTATTCATGTTTTCACAAGCCTTATGATTAAAAGTAGATGACAGGGTATATGCTCCTCAGTCATTTGTAAAAAGTTGTCAGGACAACCGCTAGGCACGAAAATTCTCCATCAATAATATATCCCAGCGTCGCTCAAAGAGGGTACCTATAATTAACGGACTTTATTTTCAAAGAATATTGGTTTATTTGATAGATTCTTCGACACAAAAACTATAATTCTATTCCCCTCTAACAACTTTAATTTTAAGTTCCCATCGATGATTTAAAATCATGGAAACTTGAGATAATCGGCCTCGTAATGTAAAAAATTAAGTTAAATTTTTGTTCTCAAATGGCCGTCATTATTGGCACCTCTCATCAAAAGAAAGAAAATTAATATTTGCTGTGCTGGTTTAACGGAAACGTCAGTGACCAACCACAACCTCTCAACCAGAAGACAGGAAGAAGGTTAACAGTTAACAGGAAGAAAGAAAAAGGTTATAACAGGGGTTTTCTGGTTGAGAGGTTGTGATTGGTCACTGACGTTTCCGTTAAACCAACACAGCAAATACCATTTTTCTTTCTTTTGACGAGTGGTTCCAATAATGACGGCCATTGGAGAAACTTTTTTACCAAAATTTTTTCCATAGAGATGAGAACGATAATAAGATCAAATATTGTCACAAACTGGATTACTTAATCACAATCGGAGATTGAAAACTTAATAAGGGTACTTAAAAACGCACTCATGAAATATGAATATCAAAGGGGTAAACCTTAACTTATGGGGTAACAAAGAGGTAAACTTAACTTTAAAAAAATACTCATGAAATATGAATTTCAAAGGGGTAAATCTTGCACCACCGCGTAAAGCTTTCAACCAGAACCGAAATTTTAAAAAAATATATATATTTTTTCGTTCCACCGGAATGAACAGAAAGGGCGAGCATGAGACACCGCGGTCGCCATCCAACTTGACATTGAAATTTTCCTCTCACGGCCAATGGGCTTAATTGATCAGAAAGCTAAAAGATACATAAATCCTCTGTCATTTTTTATGAAACCACTTCCGATTAATTGTCTCTGCGTGATATCGTCTTTATACTGCTCGAAAGTAAAATTGTATGCTGTAATATTTGAGAACCCGTCGACTCATAACACGAGTTTTATATTTAAAGTGAGTGTACTTTATTTTACAGACAGTCAACGTGATATAAATCCATTAAAACAGCTCGAAATTTTGAAAAGATGATGATTTGGTGACCCTGATGCTAATCTTATATATGATTGTTTGCTTCCTCACAATTCCATATTTCCTATCAGCTATTGTATAACCTTCCCCTTCTCCCGACTTTGTCCTGTCACACAAATGTTTACCTGAAGATGATACTTATTACACCAGGGTTGAAATTCGCTATGAAAAAAAATCATTTGACTTGACCGGGATTCGAACCCGGATCTCCCAATTGCCGGTCGCCTTGAAGGAAGATGGCTTGGTGGTGATGGTGGTGTAACTGGCTAACACACCTGACCGGCAATTGGGAGATCCGGGTTCGAATCCCGGTCAAGTCAAATGATTTTTTCATAGCGAATTTCAACCTTGGTGTATATGCACCCGTGCGAGTGACTTCGTACCACACCAGTTGTTAAATGCAATGTTTGGAAAAATGATACTTATTGTTAGCCATCGAAACCCCGGTCGTGTTGAAGAATGATGTATTCTGTGGTCTGTAAAAGTTTCAGGTTAATAAAAAAAGGAGTCACAGACTTTTATTTCTCGATGCATCAACTGTATGCCTAAGATCTTAACCGTAAAGTAAACTAACTGCATGCCGGATTTCCGATTCGAGCTCGAAATCACTGGATTGTCTATTTGACCCGAACGAGTTCATGCTTGAGCTGAAGTCCCACCAAAAATTCATCGCATAAATACACCAACTTGGGCGAATGTGCGAATAAATTTCCACCAAATAGTACTAATTCCTTTCATACATTCTTACTGGAACTCTAAAGAGCCCTTACATCATGTTGCCAGGCCTTACGGCGGGAAACACAGCGTTAAACATTCAATGCGTCTAACTAGTCCCAGATCCCCCTTAAAATGAATGTGAGAAAAAAGAAACGCCTAACCCAAGGGTACATTATATTACCCCTAAGCCGCCGCATGGGCGTGTGGTAGGGGATACCAGACGTATGTAGATGTAAGGGATAAGGTTTTGGGATGAGAAATGGTGACGTGTATTATGAGAGTGCATTTAGTGGAGCTCAGGATTTATTGTGGTCGCTTATAGTGCGCGTAAAGAACGAGTTTTTGTATCTGTCTGTTCGGCAATATATCTCTCTTATTTTATCGCATCTGTCAAACCTAGAAATGTAGTGAGGCGTCATAATAATATTCTCTGTGTCGCTCTGAAACACACCAGTTCTGGATTTCTCAAGCAAGCTAAGACTAGCGTGTAGCCTCCGAGTCTCTAAGGGTCACGGTCTCTAAAGGTCCACGCAGTATGCAGTTTATACTATCGACACAGTAGACTAAAGGTACCATCCACAAAGCAGATAATGTGTCCTGTACTCTGTACTGTAGTCTACAGCAGGTGATGGCGTCACTGGTATGCAGCGGATTAATAGGTACACGTTTTTAATCCTCAATGTTAAGAGTTATAACATGATGCCTGGGCATTTTTGGCAGTGTTCCCCGTGAGGTAGCTTCTTGCTCCACAAAGAATGGAGAAAATGTGGTAAGTATGACCTATAACAAAACAAGTAGCACGTTTTTCATCATCAAAGTTAAGAGGGATGTCATCACGCCTGGAAATTTTTAGCAACGTTTCCTCATAGAGTAGCCATTTGCGCCACGGATAACAGTGAAAATGCGGTGAGGTGATCTACTAACTGAACAAGTAACACGTCTTTTATCCTCAACGTAAAGAGGGAAAACATAATGCCTGGGCATTTTTAGCGAAGTTTCCTCATGAGGTAGCTACTTGCTCCACAAAGAATAGTGAAAATGCTGCAATGTGCTCTTATAAAAGAGCAAGTAAACATTTCGCGAGCGACCAGATCGGCCCTGACACACAATTCATTCCTGGCATCTATATTTCTCGTCATGTGCGAGCTTTGTCTTATCTCCAGAGCAAGTTTTTCCACCCTTCCCAACCCCAACGCTCATTGCAACGAGAGAGAAAAGGGCCAACCTACGCACGCGCCCCGGACTGCAATCAGCGATCACCCGGAAATATAAACCGTTCGCTCGCTCTCAGCGCTTCGCACGTATACATACTTAAATATATATTTGTACACGAGCGCTCCCTCGGCCGCCTTTCAAAACCCTTTTCAAGGCCCGCGGTGCCAGCCTCGGTCCCGTAAACGGGGAACGGAGAGAGAGAGACTAGAGCCGGTTGAGCGGAGCGGGAGATCGACCCGAGACATCGAAGACAGGCGCGGGGATCGAGGGTTGCGTCACCGCGGCGGCGGTGGACGAAGACGGAATGGAAGATACAAAAGCCTCCCCCACTGGGGACGCGGTCGATCATTGTTCAAAAAGAAAGCAATTTAAATATGAATTTAAATTAAAGACAATTCTAAACTTTCGATTTGTACATAATTGACTTCCAAACCCCATCATTGACATCTACATATAACCCTATGAGCCGCTACTTGGGCGTGTGACAGGGGCGTGTTAGGACATCAGCCGTGTAAAAACGCAAGGGATAAGGTTTTCGAAAGTGAAATGGTGACGCGTACTATGCTATGTATGTATTTCGTGGAGCTCAGTTATTATTGTGGTCGCTTACTGTGTGCGGGAAGAACGAGTTTTTGTACCGATCTGTTCGGCAATGTATCTTTCATATTTAATCGCTTCTGTCAGACCTAGAGATGTAGTGAGGTGCTATCATAATATTCTCAGTGTCGCTCTGAAACACACCAGTTCTGAATTTCTCAAGCAAGCTAAGCCTAGCGTGTAGCCTCCGGGTTTCTAGGGGCTCCCACCTCTATAAGTTTTGAAACACTATATGTTCTATCAAACGAATAATTTGCCTCGATTTGTATTCAAGGTTGACTCATTAGCGGATATAGGCCGCAAGAAATATTGAAACTTTATTTCATAGCAAACATTCACGTGCGTGCAGATTTTTTTATAAGCCATGACTGCCGTTTCGTTTGATAAAAGTCAACATTTTTGTCGAATAACAATTGGTGGCACAAATTCAATTGATGGTCACTCATTTTTTCTTGCATATATTAATTTCTAACACGCAAATTTTAATAAAAGATAGCTCCAGACTATTGACTTGTGTAAAATAATCTTCCAAACACTATCAAACAAATAATTTGCCACAATCTGTATTTAAG
Source organism: Ceriagrion tenellum (assembly GCA_963169105.1). Classification (NCBI taxonomy): domain Eukaryota; kingdom Metazoa; phylum Arthropoda; class Insecta; order Odonata; family Coenagrionidae; genus Ceriagrion; species Ceriagrion tenellum. The sequence goes on along the minus strand of OY720642.1, from coordinate 82,135,747 downwards.
GATGATTCATCAAAGGATATTGGCAACTAAAAATGTTGAATCATTATTTTAAAGCAAACATTCGAGTGCGTGTAGATTTTTTTACCGGCCGTGGTTGCCGTCCTTTTCGAAATAAGTCACCGTTTTTTGCGAGTAAAAATCAGTGGCACAACTTTAACTGATTGTCTCTCAGTTTCTCTTGATTAAGGCTATTCTTTTCGAGTTTTTCTTTAATTTTACTGCAAAACAAGGGCTTACATATTTTAATTTGCGAGAGAAATGTACAAAGTTGTAGCTATCCGCTAACTTAGAAACAAACGACTCGATTTAAGTATGATTTGTACTTTTGTCTCGGTAAAGATGGTAAAGATGGCGGGGAAGGCCTTAAACAGCCTTACCCGGTGCCAAACCCGAGAAATATTTATCTCTAGAAATCCCTATTATTTTCTTCAGAGGAATTAAAGGAATATAAGTAAGAGGAATATATGTATACCAGTATTATGGTCCTATTTCATTTTTTTGTTGCATTCCTTAGCAACTAGTGAGAAATTAACTTCATTTCGTCGGTCACATTCCACGGATTAAGCGATCAAAACATCGCTCGTACACCAACACTGAGAGAAGCCGTTTCTTCTTTCGTTCTCTCACAATCAGCACATCGCTTCTCTCTTAACTACGCCAATTGATACCACTTCAGACTAAACTCTGACATCGTTATTGCCAGCCATTATCAACCCAAAAATTGGTTACCTGCATCTCTCTGCATTTCCCCACCAGCCAACCACTTCATTCTTACATAGAAGATTACTATGGCGTCTTTTATTATTTTCTTGATATCCTTTTGTGGTCTTCCTCTTTCATTCTTCTCATTCGTTTCTCCCTCAATTAAGGTATTTGGAGGAATTTTCCTTGATCTTATGTCTGTGATCGTTTCTAACATAATAGTTTGGCTCTAGCAAATTATTTTGAAGGTCCGGCAAAAAAGTATGCCTCTCCTTCTGCATAGAGCTTTAATTACGCTTCAATTCTCATCAACTCATTGTACGTCTACAATGATGATTATCTCCGTCAATGTGATATTAATAGTACTTTGATAGTAATACATCTCCACCGCTTCCAATCGTGTTTGTCTTGCAGCAGTTAGTGTCCAAGTTTCGCTGCCAAAAAAGAGCATACTCCGAACAAATCTTTTATAAAGTGCTTCAATCCTTTTCACGCTGAAATGCCGACAGTAAAACGGCTCAGATCGTAAGGCAACACTCCTTATAGAACCTCACTGCCCTTTCCAGCTCCCTTAACTCCTCAGATTTCTCACCCCGCTTCATCCAGTTTCCTCACCTTTTCCCTCCTTCGATCTTCCTGACTTAATCCATGTCGCAACGGCCCGTCGAAAAGTGACCGGATCGATACGTCGAATAAGCGGACCGACAAAAGGGGAATCGAATAAGGGCGTAGAGCGGAAAATTAATAGTCTAAACGTGCCTTCCAAAGATGCGGAGCGGAGCTGTCGAGAAAAGAAAAAGGTCAATTCAGTGGAGGATCGCATGAGAATGTCGTTTCCTAAGAATACTTTCGGAAACACGAAGAAATCTGACAAAACAGGTGTACGAGTAGTGCAGCATCCACAAATCATCCATTTTTGGAATTTAATACTGTAAAAAAATATAGTACCACATGGAATATAATTAGGTGTTTTTTCGGTTTTTAAAGTCGATTTTTGGAAATCACCGTCTCGCGCAAATATTTTTCTTTGGTGACCTTTTTACCTGGACAAGGCAGGTTGACTTCTATCGATTATGCTTTCAAAACAAAGTACATGATATGTTCTTTCCTGTACGCGCGGGTACTTCTCTCTAAAATATCTTTTCGTTATCTTCACTCATGTATACTAACCTAAGATATACTAACCGCACGTTCGTTTCCCCGGACTTCATCCAAAAAGTTTTTTGGTACAGATGGGGAAGAAACCACTGGGCTCACTACTGCTGGCGAGAAACAGGAGAAGGTATAAAGTTGTAAATACTTGGAAAGTGTAGCGGAGGAAATCTGAATAAATGATAGAGAAATATATGAAAGGGGTGGGCACGCAGAGGCATTTCTGAGAATTGTAAGGAGCTTGGTATTGGTGGATATAGATATATATTTATTGCATCCAACAATGGTACAAAAATATTGGCAACAACATGAACTAGATGACCCGAGCGAATATTTTGCATTGCATGCAGCTTCTTCCTGTTTCTTCCTTCTTTCTTCCTGTTCTTCTACCTGTCGAAAACTTCACACAGTATGCAGCTTCTTCCTGTTTCTTCCATCTTTCTTCCTGTTCTTTTACCTGTTTCTTCCCATGGACAATTATATATTATTTATGTATGTGTTAGAGATACGTAACGTAAACGTAAACAGTAAATGGTCACACTGATTGCATGTAGAATGTAAAAAATCTAAATAAGCGATGGTTTAATAGATGGCGGATTCTCCTACAGTCTTTTAAGCACGTATCCATTGCCAACATATTAGTTCATTATATTGTCAGCAGATGGCGTTGTATCATTTTTTTTTAACAAAAACTTTAATTTTAAACAATTTGTCTATTTTTCATCAATATCGGGGAACATAAGCTTTAAAACGATGCTTGAATCATTAATTTTGATGAATAACTATGGGAGTTATTAAAACACCCTCATTTTGAGTTGAGTGGTCGATAGTAGACGAGAATTTGCTATAATTAATCCCAAAAATTTAATACATAATTCTTGTATCATTACTTCAGCTGCATTCATGGTGAATACCACCACATAAAGAGATTAACTTGAAATGAAATATGGTGGTTGAATTTTTCTCTTTATCTCGTGAATTTATTAAAATGTGCACTCAATGACGCACTGCATGGCTGTACCCCGCGAGTTGTTTGCTGTGTAGTTTGGCTTTTCTGTCTGTCTTTCTCTCTTACCCCCATCCCTTACCGTTCTTCCCTTTTGTACTTTCCTATTGATACTATTATCAAGACTGTTTTACTACTATTTACGTTACATTTCCGCTGTGGCAAAATCAATATATGCATTTAGTTTTTAAATTTAAGTTTTTTTTAAATTTTTTAAAATAAAAAAAAACTAAAAAATTTTTAAAAATTAATTAATAAAAAAAATAAAAAAGTTTAAAAACCCTTTCCAATATAGACTAATTGGGTTAAGAGATATTCCATCTAACTTCTGCTTCTACTCCTTACGGCGCAGGTCTGTGCCAGGAACTTTTGCGAGAGCTACTGCATCCTCCCGATTAATGTTTAGCCAATGGCTTCCTCGTTTGCAAACCCATCCATCTGCGTTTAGTACCGACCGAAGTCGCCCCTTCTTCAGCAACACGTTCTAATCTTGATCTGCCTATTATGCGCCTGATACCCGTCTGACTTCTTTCACCGCACCGCGACGATACTTCCGAGACGGGAGAAATATTCCTTTGGTTGCAATCTCTCCCTTCATAGAGCAACGCCTTTAACTTCAGGCTTCTCTCTTCCGCATACAAGCGCTCTTGACTTTCATTTTTGCAATCCTCGAAATATTTTTGCGGTGTGGTCCTAAGAACGAGAGGCTAACTTCTCACAGGGTTTCAAACTGATAATTTAAGTGACATTAAAGTAGTTTGAGTGTATTTATCATTGCCGGCCCCGGAGGCGGCGGGGTAAAGTCCTCGCTAAACCGAGGGTCGCGGGTTCGAGTCCTGCCTGGATTGGTATTACACCACCCAGGGCATGGATGTATGTCAAGTTCTGTTGGTCCGGTCCCTGGAAAACGTGATGACAGCCTCAGCAGCCTATCGGGATTCCGGGGACATATGGGCCAACAGTCCCGGCAAGAAAAAAAATCTCTTCTGGGACATCATTATTCTGGATTTAAACAAGGAGGGTAGTTAATGGAATCAAAATGTAGTCATGCATGGTATTTTTTCAAGCAACAAACCGCGCGAAAAAATTAGTCAAGTTAAAGACTTATGTAGTATTTTCATTTAATGACTTAAAATTTCTGCCATATATTGGGGAATTCAGAGTTAAATTATCTTCAAACGAGATCTTATAATGTTTCATGAGGTTTTACATTTCCACCCGAATTCATTTTTTTCACGGAACTTCATAATCCTTTACGAGCTTAAGTAGGAATAGTAAAACTTTCCCGATGACTGGATTTTATTTTTTGCAATATTTTGATTAACCAGATTTACAGAAATTTTGCTTCCTACCAATATTAAACATCTTTAGCGAAATTCAGTGAGTGAGTATGTTTCAAACCTTCAACGCCCTCGTCGGCGGTTGCTCACGGTATGTGTTTCAGGTAGTTTGAGCAAAATATTATTTCACCTGGAAATCAGTAAATTTGGTCTCATTTTAAAGAAAAACATTTAACCCTTTTAAAGATAACAAAATACCAGCCCTTTATCACGCTGATTTCCGAAATTTTTGACGAAAATTACCAGCCCTATTAATTGGGAAATGGTACGTGTATGCACTCCTGAGAGATCTCGTTTAAAAAACTAGTAAATTAATTTATCTTCGGCCTTCCCGAAGCTTAAATACCCTACGCCACTTTCAATTTTGTTATAATAAAACGCGGTTTTAGTCCGATCCAACCCATTTTAGAACTGTGCCGTCTGTGGACTACTAGAGGCTTATGACCCAAATTTCAGCTCGATACCTCAATTTTTACGGCAGTTATCGTGCGTAGAGACAAACAGGCAGACAAACAGACGGACTAGATGGACTTGTAAGGTGATGCTGATCGTCTCTATCTATACTTTTTTATACCTACCACGCCTCCTTCAATGCGTTACATTTCTGATGTGGCAAAATCAATACATTTGTTCAGTTTTAAATTTAAGTTTTTTTTAAATTTTTAAAATAAAAAAAAATTAAAAATTAAAAAAAAAACTAAAAAATTAAAAAAATAAATTAATTTAAAAAAAGTTTTTAAAAACCCTTATAATTAAATTGGGTTAAGCGATATTTCATCTCAAAAATGTCCCAAAATCGTCAATTTGATCCTTTAAGTTCAGATGATCTCAAATTACTTACGTGATAGGTAATTTTTGTTAGTAGATTCGGATTCAGCGCACAAAATTACGTCGGAAATTGCCATTACCATCAAAAACGCATACCCTTGTTGTTTAGTGTAATCTCAGATAATTATCAGATCTCAGATTATTTTGTTACTATGACAGGCGCAATGATGAGCAGAATTTTCAAGTTTCTCTTTCCGAGAAAATCTAAAAAGAGAGAAAATCTCCTGTTTAGGGTAAAAAAAATATCATAATCTCTTTCTTCCAAATAACTCGAGTTAAAATACGAAATTTTCAAATGGAGATATACGAATTAATTTCTGTTTTCAAAAACGGCTTGTGTCGAAAAACGGTCAGTAATTTATCTTCTCGAGGTCCACTTTCCAATAATTTTAAACTGGCAGCTCACGCCACTGTTTTGTTTCCTCTGTGCTTGCTAAATGATAATGAGAATATTTTTTAAAAACCGGAAGTTCGATCATAAACATAATTAGGAATAATTTAATAATAAGAATAATTCATTACAGTTTTAGTACAATATTGTGCGCAAATATCGATGAGCTTTTGGCAGCCTCAAAGGTCACAGACCAGTATGGAGACTGCTTTCCATAAATGGAATTCATTGCTGGCATTAAACAAAAATTTATATCAGCGTATTCATTAAATAAAAGCATATGTTATAACAATTAGACGATTTCATTCTAGCCCAATTTTGAACAAGGGAAGCAGAGACAATGATAATAATAATTTCCCTGAAAAAGTTTTTATTTCGTGAAACCTAGTAATTTAGGTCGGCACGAGGACTAGTGACCGATAGTGGTAAATAGACGATGCTATTAGGAACACCTGAATCACCATTTATCTCAAGTATCTTATATCATCATTGAGTTATCAAAAACTTAATTCAAAAAATTTAAAAAATTAATTTAAAAAAATTGCCTAAATATTATTCAAGAATGTGACTCAATAACGAGATGGTAGCATAAAAAAGAAATGACTGATCCAACTCATTTACTATTTAATTTATATCCTCCATGAAATCGTTTTCCAGAAGCGAAATATAGCGGCCTAAGTTTAAGACATCTTTCTTCGCTAGCGAGAAGAGAGAAAAACCTTTCGCTATCGGAAAAAGTATGTCAATTTCAACTTCAAAATAACTATATCCTTCCGCGTCAAATTGTTTCAGGTAATAAAAGAAGTTCTCTACTTTTGAACAGCAGACATATTCTTCACTTTTTCTTGCTCGCCTATATATTTAATTTTTGTTCGATGACTGTAGTGATTTACCGTTGCATCACCAGGCTCACATTTTGTCTGCCGCCGAAAAAGCACCTCGGGTGACGGACACAATTCGAAGGCGCTTTCTTTCTTTCTGGGGTTACTTTCACCAAACCGGCGCATGCTTCAATTCGAAAAGAGCGCATTACGACGTGGTACAGCGCTCACTCCTCCCAGACATTATTACCCTCGCCATTATGCAATTCAATTGCTCTCGCTGGAGTGAGGCAGCAAAGAGATTTCAGTTATCTACGACCTGTCGTGCGAAGAAGAAAGTTCCACCGGCAACTGGTGAGCGTGGGTAGGAGATTCTTAGTTGGATAGCTATTGGGAGAGTAGACCGACAGCCTAAGCATTTTGTAACACAGGACTGTGTAAAGCTGTCACAAATGTTCTTGGCACTTACCTGTACGAAAATAAGGGGAGGTAAAAGTAGAGGAGGTGATGGAAAATGACGGGGATGAAGAGAGAGACACTGCAATAACAAAATTAGATTGGTAGGGAACTAAAGTATTCCACGTACAAGACACGAGACACTCGCGTGTCATTTGGTTGGATTTCGCTATGATTTAATTTGGGTCTCATAGTGATTCGAGTCGAAATGGGACGATGCTTCAATAAAAACTGCTACAAACGAACATATAGTGTTACAAAACTGTTACAGGGATGAAGGTGGGAATCCCTAGAGACTCGGAGTCTGCACGCTAGGCTTAGGCTGCTTGATAAATTCAGAACTGATATTTTTCAGAGGGAAACAGAGAATATTATCATGAGGCCTCACTACATTTCTAGGTCTGACAGAAGCGATAAAATAAGAGAGATACACTGCCGAGCACAAAGGTACAAAAACTCGTTCTTTCCGCGCAAAATAAGCGACCACAATAGAAACTGAGCTCCTCCAAATACACTCTCATAAGACATGTCACCATTTCACCTCGAAAACTTTTACATATTTACACGGCTGGTGACCTACCATCAGCTGCCACACGCCCAAGCGGCGGATCGCGGGGTAGTAAGTAGATGTACATGTAGATAGGTGTTGGTGAGTCACCCCAATTCTAGAAGCGCTTGTGTTGACGGCAATTGTAAAGATTTTCCGACTGAGCCTCATACAAAAGCGCCTTGTTTCGCAGTGTTTTGTAGGTTCCGTGGCCATGTATCAAAATCGTCCTCATCCCAACGCCAAGAACTTTAGCATGAGCTTGCAGTAAAATAATGTAGTATGCTAGAACTTTTCATTGATGCAATAGAAATTTGAATTTTCAAAATAAATAAAGATTATATGCCATGGTAATATATGAAAACTTTTAGTTCAATATAAAATACTTCAGAGGGACGTGCTTTGACGCTGCGCTGTAAAAGACACCACGCCGAGTTGGATTTGGTCTTGACGTCTTTAGTAATTATAAACCGCACCTAAAAAAATGAAACTTAAAACTTATACATGTAGCCCAAGTAGTTATAATGTAGACATCAACTGTTTTCAACTTAGTTTTTCTTTCTTACTTTCAACTTAGTTTGAGTTTGCCTTTGGAACTTAATTTTGACAACGTTCAATCCATCTGGCTGAATTTTGCTATGAATTTTTCACAGTGGGACGAATCGAAATGGGACGAGTTTTAGAAACACCACGATAATGCAATGAGGAACATCTGACGATATATTATATATCTCAAGTATCTTAAATCATCATTGTCAAAAAATGAGTGGTCAAAAAATATGCCTCAATATTATTCAACTACGTGACTCTATCATGATATGGTAGTATAAGGAAAAAATTGTTCCAACTCAAGACCTATTTAATTTAAAACTCTCATAATATCGTTGTCGAGAAGAGAAATTATCCCTCCCACACCTTCGAGAATTCTTGAAAGAACGAAAGGAAGGTTAAACTCTCGACGCGATGAATTATTCAAGAACCATCCTGCTACCACGCTACATCGTGCGCCGACGAGAGGATATTCCAGAGTGCATCACTCGCATTAATTAGAAAACCCTTTATTCTGCCCAGGGGTAATAAGTCGCGGAAAAATTTCTCTGTAATCAAGAGTAAATTGTGTGCATACATCCCAAGTATGAGCCGCAAGGCGAATGCAAATTTAAGTCACGACCTCTGAAGAGAGCGTATTCACTTCGTCCTTACTCGCAATTTCAGGCACGGATGTGAACTGAAATACTGCGGAAAAGAAATTGGGATCCGGGTCGACCTGGGAGCAAAACGACTTGATGACCTGAAAGTCTCTCCCTTAGCGGGAAGACAATTTGTGAATCTGCAAGCATCATATTTTCTCCAGGAGGGGTTCTTTTTTAGCGCTAAAGATATTCTTTATCTATTTATGTTCACGCGAATTGCTTTAAATTGCCATGCTAAATGCTTTAAAGAATTCAACTTCATTTATTATTTGACATTGAACAGTCAATTTTTTTTACTACAGACATATTAATTCAAACTACATGTCCATTTCGGCCCCGCTAAGGCCGTTTTCGAACTTGGCAAACGCCTAGTTAACTTGATATCAAGTTAACTTGATCCCAAGACCGACCGGGTAGAATCTTGACTTGACACTTTCGTAGCCCTTTTACGGTGGAAGAGACACCATGCGGCCTTCATTTACTAAAACATACGAAAAGCGCTATCCGTGTCCATAATTATTGTGGGTGATTGAAGTGGATTACTTCTTTAAAATGCTTCCCAACCTTATACGGCAAAGTAACAGAGAATATTATTTTTAAAATCTTATTGCTTATGAATAACATAATTCTCATACACCATAATATGGTGATTAACTAATATGCTTCGATTACTTGGGGCTGCGAAAGTGGACGACATATCGCTCACTGTATTTCACCACAATCAACATCTTTATGCAAAAAAAGGCATAATATTTTTTGCCTGTATGAAAAAACACGTCACAATATATTAATGCATTACACTCCGAACTATCTACCTATGATCTCTGACTGTTGACTGATAAATACGCGCGTTGTAACTAACATAATGAAGCTGAAAACAAATTACATTTACTCTAAAGGTTTATTGTCCCATTTCTTTGATGAATGCTGTGAAAACCTCTCCAATGTTAACGTTATTAACAATTATTATGTTCGTTAGCTAAAAATAATGCTGCCAATGAAATTATGGCTACCTTAGAGTACTTTCCATCGGACCATAATTCTTTCATATAATTTCTTTCATCATTATTTCATTTCTTTTCCTTCCACAGTAAGGAAGATAGATTTTGTGGATTCAATGAAGTAAACAAGGACGGTACATTTACAATGTATGGAATTATTCACACAACTATTAGATCTTACTACAACACACATAAACAACTATCTTTTATCAGTATATGCACATTAGAAAAGCCTTTAAATATAACGAATTCATCAATTTTTCCGCAAAAAAATAATATCACACAAATATACGTAGTAATGATAAAATAGTATCCATTTGAGAGTTTCTTCACTTCTATTTTCCATACAAGCCCATATTATCACACCCCGAGTTCTAACTTGAAACATAGCAAGCATAACAAGTCTGCTTTTTCGTTGACTTGGTATCTTTCCTCGATAGCTAGTGAACAAGCGCATGGTGATGACGCGTCCATGACGTCATAGCTTTCGATGCGTACTAGGTTTCAAGGCAAGATGCTTGATTTGCCAAGTTCGAATACGGCCTAAGTCCCAAGGTCTTCTCAGCGGGTTCCAGGACAACATAAGAATATGACAACTAAATTTTTACCAAGATTACATACCCTATTTCCATTCTTTAACCATTAATTAACTAAAGGGTAAAGATATATGTATGATCTCGAGTATTCCAAAACTGTGGCGTGCCACCTATCGTCACTGTATAACGATAGGTGGCACGCCATATTTCTGTTTACACAGTCCTACCGTATCAGTTTTTCTCGACCGAGAAATGTGGATGGAGTCGTACGGAGATATACTACAGACATTACTGAGAACAGTTATAAATATTCAAGTCAGCCATGTCACCACAATCAAAATATATCTCTTTTATTCACTATATTGGGCATACAATTGTCAAGAAAATAATAACGCCAGTAACGGAAAAAAGGAATAAAAATATCGGTACCTGAATAGCCCAAGCGAAAAAGGAGGAATGTTACCAGGAAAAGAGTCTAACTAGCAGATAGAGATAAACTAGCTGATAGCAACACAAGGGTGGAAAAAATAAAATGCTAAGATGTGAATTACCAAGCAGCAATGCCTGATCAACATCAGCCGCGGAGCAAAAGAGATTGTTAGCAGTGAAGTAGTGGCTTTATCGAAGAATTATTAAGGTGAAATAGACACTGAGGACCACAAATGAAGAGTTCGGGAGAAAATAAGAGCAATGAAAAATATCAGGAGGAGAAGAGATGACAAACAAATTGCGTAAATTCTGTGACGCAGATGCCGATTGTAAACAAAAATGAAAGGAGAAATAAATAAAAGTGAGACTAAGAAAGAAGTACTGCTGGCGAATTATGTAAAACGCTAAAGATAATCATTATGGAGGAATGAGGACGTTGGCTGGTAGAGGAATGGAGCTCAGAGCTGTAGTAAACCAATCTTGGGATTGATGACTGCTGTTGATAATGATTGGTATTCATGCAATTTGCGATGATAAAACACAGCGGTGTCCTTCTCTAACCGACTATTCAAAGTTATTCTTTTTATTCTTCTTTTCCATATGCTTGTGCAGTTATACGTGTATAGAAATCACCAAAAAAAACAAACTCTCATGGAAGTCAAGATTCTTCCCATAAACTCTGGATATCGCTGATTTAATACATGAGTGTAGACCTTTTGCTATGTTTAAATGCTGCTTTAAAGTATACGCAACTTAACCCTTCACTGCATGAATTTCCGAATACGCACCAAATTTTTTCCCGATAAAATACAGCTAGAAACGCAACAACTACTACATTATCCCTCTATGGACGGAATTATGAAATATCAGCATAAAAAAACACTGCCACTATATTAGCTTTTTTTAATCTGCTATTGAAAACATTTTTTAAAAAGTTGATTTATTTGATAATAACATTATTTTTATATGTGACGTACTTTAATTGTACATATTCAATGTTAAATAGTACTTTACATAATTATGTTTACACAAGGTATACTTCAACCTAACCTTCATAAGGTACCTTTTTTGAAACTTTCCCAATTTTTTCTTCATATTACAGCTGAAACTATTTATTTCTGATCTCCACCAGGCACGCCACCGTCAGTGAATAGCGTCACACATTCATCTATTCAAATTGTTTGACAAACAGACGAAAGAGACGCAACTTTCCACACACTTAATCCGAAGCGTCACCATTCTGTTTGGCGCAGCAACTAAGTGGAAAAGCCTCTAAGAAAGCAGATGTTTCAATGATTTTGAAACGTAACAAATATGACTCGCTCGTCCATAGTGGGTTATAATACCGAAAACCACGCATATATGCCGCATACTGATGGTATGAAATTTATTAAATACAAAAGAGAATTAATTTGCCATATAAAAAATAATTTTACTTGACCAGAAATTGAATGAAAAACTCAAAAATGTCACGATCAGGGGTGGGATCGCGGTTCTTTCCCTCTCGTGGTCGTTATCGTCATCCAAAAGACAAGCCGCGTTAGTAGTTCAAAGCTCAAAGTTCTGGGAGCAGCACTCCACTGCTGTAACTGTTGATGACGATCACGTTTTCTAAATCATGAGCGCAATTGAAGAATAGTATTATGAAGAACCTTGATCCCGATTCAGGTTTGCTGCCCAGCTACAACTACCGAGCTCTCTTATGTCAAGGCGAATTTCAGATGGAGTTTCGTATCCTTCCGGTGAATTTACTTGCCTGCTTCACTGCCTGCAATTCGAATGTTCGGCAATGTATCTCCCAGATTTCATCGTATCTGTCGGACCCGGAGATGAAGTGTGGTGTCCAAATAATTTTCTCTCTGTAGTCGGTAACGGAGAGTATCATATCTAAATGCCATGCGGTAGAGAATAAATTATATGCATATAAGCAACAAACTGAAATGTGCGCAATGTGTCAATGATACACTGTATCGATCAAGTGCACACTGTATCTTGTGCGGTGAAGAGTTAAGGAGATTCCTCAAGTTAGATCTAGTACAATGGAGTACACGAAATGGTATGTATTTCCATCAAAATTGACCGCTTTTTCTTCGCATCCAGTCTTGAGCAAATGAGCTTCTTGCGAGTTGGGAATTTTAAAACCAATATTGTCGACTCGAACCGTAAAGCGACTCACCACAAACCGCTGATTTTATTCGCTCTAGTCTTTCCCCAGCTTCATGTCCCTTCCCAGGCATCCCCTCCGCACTCTGCCGGTCGAGCGATACGATCACAGAACCAGAGAATCCAGTTCTTCAAGACATGACCGCAGGCGTCTGAATCCAAATTCGGTGGTAGCAGCTGTCGTCTCAGGAGATCAACTACGAATATACTACCGTGGATAAATAGGTATTCACCCGGTGCTATGTACAATGAAATAGCCACCACCAGTCGCTAACGGAGTAGGTTAAAAATTCATAATAATTAAATCATTGATAGAGTTGAGAATTGAATGAATTAGTCCTTTCTTTCACCCGACCTCCCATTAATAAAAAATACATATGTGCAGAATCTACATTGTAAATTCAATCTGAATTAAATTGAATCTACAATCTAAATTGTATAAGTGTTACGAGTTTAATAGAAGAACTAGGATGGGAATTACTATCAGAACGCAGGTTATAATTTAGGTTAAACCTTTTAAGTAAATTCGAAACAGAGTTGTTCACAGATGACGTTAGATATATATTGAGAACCCCTGCGTATTATGCTAGGTTTGATCATATTAACAAGATTAGAGAGATAGATTGTCGTACCGATAAATTTAAAATGTCATTTTTCCCTCGTACTATACGAGAGAACAATAGGCAGCGTAGTAAAGGGATTGGTAGGTGAAATATAGTTAGAGTAGTCTGTAGTGCATGATGCATGTAATAACAACCAATAATCCCTTCCTTATTATGTACATACTAACCATCTAGCTCCATGTGACCCTATTATCTAGCATATCTCCCTTAATATATCCTACTTGCATGTCAATGGTTAATGTTTGGTGATCTTCACCCCCTGCCACACACCCCCGTGGTGGCTCGCAGGGTATCACGTAGATGTAGATGTACATCTACGTACTACCCTGCGAGCTGTCGCATAGGCTCGTGGAGGAGGGTGTTAGGAGGCGAGCCGCGTTGAGGTGTGAGAGGTAATGTTTTGGGAGGTGACATGGTGAATTGAATTACGGGAGTATTTTTAGTGGAGCTCAGTTTTCATTATGGTCACTTATTGTGCGTGAAGTGAACGAATTTTCTACCTATATGTTTGGCAATGTATCTCCCTTATTTTATCGCATCTGTCGGATCTGGAGATGAAGTGTGGTGTCGAAATAATATTCTCTCTGTCGCTCTGAAACATACCCGTTTTGAAGTTCTCAAGCAAACCAAGCATATTGTGTAGCCTCCGAGTCTATAGGGGCTCCCACCTTAATCCCTCAAAAAGTTGTGAGACACTGTATGTTCCGTCTTAGCAGTTTTTAACGAAGCGCGCTGCATTTCTTTGTGTTATATTTATTTTTTGCTTAGATCTTTCTGCCCAGGGTCTCAAATGTTAGCGGCGTATTCAAGGTGTGGCCTAACCAGAGCGAAATAGCATCTCTCTCTTACTTTTGCATCCAAGGACCTTCCCATTTTACGCTGGACAAATCCTAGTTTCTTTAATGCTGTACCGTATATTTTCTGTATGTGTGTTCCTCATGATATGTCTGAAGTTACATCTACATCTACGTGATACCCTGCGAGCCACCACGAGGGTGTGTGGCAGGGGGTGAAGATCACCAAACATGCACTATTGACATGCAACTAGGATATTTAAGTGAGATATGCTAGATAATAGGGTCACATGGAGCTAGATGGTTAGTATCTACATAATAAGGAAGGGATTATTGGCTAGTTAAGGTAATTCCACGATATTTGACTTTATCCGAAGACTATATGTTTATTCCACCCACAGCGTAGGTATAGCATTTGTGTGATGCCTTCGGGAGAAGTGTAATGTGGTGCATTTATTAAGATTTGATTCGAGCCTCCTCTCGTGCCACAACTAGTGAATATTGTTTAGGTCCGATGATAGAACTTCTCAGTCCAAATCTTCGCTAATTTCGCGGTGCGTGACCGCATTTCCTGCAAAAGTATTAAAAACATAGAAATTTATTTTTTCTTAAATATCAATCAATCATGGTGTTTTTATCAACTAAATGCTATGCTGCTAATATTCAACGAAAATTTTCACACTCCTCATTACAGCAGATTAATCTCAAATAAAACCAAGTCAACGGATAACACACTCTGATTGTCAGCGTAAAATTTCCTTATTAAAACGGTGGGAATGAGATGAGCCCTCGCACCGATTCACGAGCTGGATTTTCGCAAGGAGGCGAAGGGAAGTCAATGAGCGCGTGACGTTGCGCTTTTGTCGTTGACCGAGTGAGCCCGTCACCATTGCATCATCCGTCTCAACTCTTCCTTGTCAAATAACTCCGTGCAAATACGGCATAATTACCTCCCGAGCAATTCTTTCCTTTTTTTTCCATCATGGAAATTATGTAGACGTCGATGGAATGTTTTTTTCTTCTTTCAAATAAAAACCAGTTTCCTCTGCCTCACAATTACTTACCGAGCAGAATAACTCATAATTAATATTTTCAATATCTCATGCGCATTAGTGAGTTGTTTCAAACGAAACTCGTTTTCAAAGTAGTAGTGTTTGGAAAGGACTACTTATTCCTATTTCACAAGCTCCCAAACCCTCATATCATTTCCTCATAAGGTTACAACCCCAATTCGGAGCCGCAAAAAAGTATTTCAAATGAAAACAACTCTGTCATCGAATCAAATCCCATATCACATATGGATCCAGGGTCGTTCGATTCGATATATCCCTTGCTCTATCGATATGGATCATCACAACCATTTTCACCACGGGGCCGCCGTTATTGTTCTAATTGAGCTATGATCGCCATAACACACCCACGTAAATATTCGAATATGCGGCGTAAGTCGTCATTTCGAGTGAAAATTTGCTGCCAAATCAAGAAAATCGTTGAACAATCTTTTCAATTCTTGTGAAGAATAGTAATAAATAAGCACAATAATGGTGGACTTATTTACGTTGTGAAGGCATGTATCGACGGAAGGATACAATCGATATTGAACGACCTTGATTTGGAACAATAAACTAAGACCTTCTACAAACAGGGTTACACAGTAGTAACGTCACTTGTTTGTGACGGGACGGATAAACTATTTAATTACAGGATGATCTCTTTAGTGACGAATCTTTTTCTCCAATCGAGTGCTAAGTTTGGTGCGGGTAAATGGATGGTTACACAAGGCCACTGAAGAGACGAAGGAAATCTGGTTGTTTTTGAAGGTAAAACTTCTTCATCGGTGCTCGACCAACCTGTTATGGACTGAGGATGAGCATCGATCGCCGATATTCAAGAAACACCCACAGTTCCAGTCATTGACATTTGGAAATCCAGGAGTTGGGTTATAGAGTTCTATTTAGATGAAAATGAGTGCGTTCCCATTATGGCATTAGTCGCCGAAGGTCTCGTTTTGGTAGCAACGCCAAACATTCGCGATTTTCTCTCAGTTGATTGACGGTCCATCAACGTGCGCGTAAATATTAATGGCTTGATTAGATTTTTAGCAAAATATTAGCCTGATTTTAAGTGCTCCTATCCAAAAACACTCCAAATTCCCAAAATTTATCGCATAAAGCCTAGTTCACTCATCTTCTTCAATTCGATACCTGCCACTTTCCCTTAAGACGGCTTCTTCTTCTTCTATCCCTCCCAAGTTTAGGCATGTTGCCTGTTATGGCTTCAAAATCGTGATCTCGGCCTCCCAATTCATCTTCTACCTAAAGTTATATTCTCTAAAACCTATTTGAGAATCCTATCTAGGGGTAACATGTTTCTTCTATCTTCCTTTACAATTTTTTGCTTAGTCTGTTTTAGGTTTAACTTCTAATTCGTGCCTTATTTCATTTCTTATGGGGTCCAGACGTCAAGAGCCTTTCATAGATTTAAGGGACTTTATTTCTGATAGAATGTAAAGCTCTAATGTTTAAATCAGTCTGTTGTCCCTTTTTATGTGTGGCCAAGCATCTGATCCATACAGTAATGTGGTGACAGTCATTATTTTGTACAATTTTTCTAAGTTCTTTTGCAGTTGTTCCGTTCAGTACATTCTTATAGTCACACACATATTTTGGTAATTGTTTGCAATATTGTCGTGTCCCTAGAGCCATTCCGACGATCCTGGGCACGACCGAGCATGGGGTCACTCTATATTTTCAATTTTCGTGCCGACGTCACGCCCCTAGCCATCTTTATGTCTCAGTGCGTGGGGCCAAAGTATTTTTCGACGGCCCTAGGGACACGACAATATCGATAATATCTCAGTCCTCTTCATATGTGATGCTGCATCCCAAATATTTAAAGTTTGATATCTGTTCTAAGATGTTGTTTTCAGACATGACGAAAATAGAAAAATCTCTTAGTAAATTCCACACTTAAAATTTTACTACCGACCTAGGTTTCGATTGCTTTGCAATCATTTTCAAGGTTTGAAACCACCTGAAGGCAATCGAAACTTAGATCGGTAATAAAATTTTAAGTGTGGAATTTACTAAGAGATTTTTCTTTTTCGTCATGTCTGTGGTAACCTTCCACAAAGTTACGCCTTCAATCATTAATTTTCTGTTGTTTTCAATTATAATTTTGGTTCGGACGGTGTACTTTCCTAGAAATGCCATTGTCTTGGTTTTTTATTTAAGATGGCTTATTTGCGACGGGCAGCTAATAAATATAGACTTGACCAGAGACTGCTGTATGTAGACTTGAGGCCTTAGATATGTGGGTGTGGAGAAGGTTGGAGAGGGTGACCTGGATGACGAGAAGGACTAACTAGGAGGTATTGGATATGGTTAGGGAGGAGAGGGAGCTACTAGTGGAGGTTCAGATGAGGCAGACGAGATGGATAGAGGACGTATTGAAAAGATGGGGAATGCTGAAAATGGGAAATAGAGGGGAGAATACTGGGGAGGCGTGGAAGAGGAAGGAATAGGATAAAAACCATGGATGAATAAAGAAGAGGAAGACCATGTGAGGATATTAAGAGGGATTTACTGGTGGATCACGCATAGGAGGGAAAACAGAACTATATACCAAGAATTGACAACATTCATGTGGAGCGCAGCTCTTTATGGATCGGAAGAATGGACCATTGGATAAGCTGATCAGAAAAGATTTCAAAACCTGTTGCTGGAGGAGGATGCTGAAGATTAAATGGACAGACAAAATAAGAAATGACGAAGTTTAAAGAAGAGTAGAAGAGGAAGGGACTAAATTGAAAACCATGCAGAAAAGAAGAACCAGATGGATTGGACACACCCTGAGACACAATGAGTGTATGAAGAACATAATTGAAGGCAAAATAGAGGGAAAATTCCCCAGAGGAAGACCCAAGAACAAGTTCATGGACCAATTAAAGAGGAAAGAGACTACAGACTGATTATAAAATCATGAAAATAGACTACAGACTGATTTAAACATCAGAGTTTTACATTCTATCAGAAATGAAGTTCCTTAAATCTATGAAAGGCTCTTGACGTCTGGACCCCATAAGAAATGAAGAAATAGGGCACGAATGAGAAGTTGAACCTATGACACACTCAGCAACAAATTGTAATGGAAGATAGAAGAAACATGTTACCCCTAGATAGGATTCCCAAATAGGTTTTAGAAAATGAAACTTATAAGGAAGAAGAAGTATTGGGAGACCGAGATTACGATTTTGAAGCCGGAACAGGCAACATGCCGAAACTTGGAGGGCTTGAAGAAGAAGAAGCCGTCTTAAGAGCATCTCTACCTGGGTAGAGATACCAAGAGGAACGAGGAAGGAAGGAAGGAAGAGGGTAGGAATTCTGGACGGAATAAGAAGAGGAAGACGATATGAGGATTTTAAGATGGGTCTAATGGCGGATCACGTATAGGAAGGAAAGCAGAGAGCAATGCAAGAAATAAGGACGTTAGAATGAGTACTGTTCTTAAACCTACCAATCAGCTTGGTAGGGTACTGAAAGGAATAGCAAGTACAATTCGGAATCAAACTGATAAACGAAGAGAGAGGGCCTTCGATGATCTCCAGTAGGATGGTGCCACTGAAGGGGAAAGTGTAAACAATCAAGGAAAGAGGAAGCGACGACCCGGCTTTGAATGAGCGAGAAAGGTAGGCAAGGAACAAGTTTACTCTTTCCCTCTCCCGACTTTTCGCATTTCCCTCTCCCCTCTCTCTCTGTCCCTCCCCAACCCCGCCCCCTCCCCCCGACCCATATCCCCAGAGCCACTCGCGATTCGAGGTCAATACCCGCAGCGCTCGCTGATGAACTCAATTGTTTTTTATTTCCATTCTTGCCCGCAGGCATTGTTGGGTTTATGTCCTATATCCTTTCACTTTGCCATCACCCACCAAACGTGCGCTTTGAAGTTTAGGCTGTTCCATCGCAAAAGGAATTATATGTCGTTTTACTCATCAGCTGGCTACCAATTCAATGACATGTCCTCTAATGACTATAAACTACAATATAGTACTTTTTGACGCCGTCTTTTTACGAACACAACTTGAAATTGGATGGTTATCAATGTGAGAATTGGTGAAACTCGGGTAAAAATAATACTTTTCTGTCTAATGTGTGTTCCGTTTTCGCGAAAAACTTCACAAGAGGCGAAGAACTTAGGAAAGCGAATGTAAATAGTACTTTCGCTCCCTACCATGCTATTGTTGTAGGTATTAGAAAGTAATTGCAAACAGTTGAAGTCAGAATGCGGTATTTCAGTAGAAATGGCGCTCCAGTCTGCCCATGTGGCAGGTTTGTTCGATTCGATATATCCCTCGCTCTTCCGATACGGGTCTTTGCAATCATTTCCACCACACGGCCGTAATTAATGTGCTTACTGAACATTTACTACCATTGCACACCCGAGAAAATCTGCGAAAGTCGTCATTTCGAACGGAATCGCATTGCCAAATCAACAAAAACGTCAAACAACCTATGTGCCGTGATGACCATATTTCTCCTTATAGGAATAATACAATAGTTTATAACGACAGACACAGATACCTTTTTTCCAGTTATTTCAATGTAAAGAAACTTTATGTGTGTTCAATGCTTTTAAGATTTTACTTGTATCCAGACACGAGGAATAGAGAATCACTGTTGTACTGCCCAGCTCATCGCACTACAACCGACAACAAACCTATAGTAGTCCAATCAACTTTTTTTGTAGAGTTCATTGCCACCAGAAATAAATAATAAATAAATGGATAACTCCCCAAACTTCAAGGATAAATTTTATAATTTCTTATGGCAATGTTAATGTTCCTAAGTTAACAATTAATAAGTTAATAATTCCTTAGTTTGATGTTTTTTGTCAATTTTGATGTAATTTTTTTCTGCTACGCTGTAAGAAGTAATACCTATATATTGCACAGACACCATTGAGGGAAAGGTATTGTTTCTTTGTTGCTCAAAGGTCTTTGTACTCATTTCAATTTAATGCATTTATTTCCATTTCTATCAGTCATTAATAAATGGCGAAGGCGTCTCAATCACGAGCTGGCTGTTTTATAAATGTAGTTCATGTAGAAACTTCAAATTATCCAGATTGTGCTGGGCTGACCTTTTTAGTGGCATGTATAATGCTATGATCTCCAAAAGAGCATTGGCGGTACAGTCAGAGGGAGGGTTAGGGAAAGATAGGCCTAGAATTCAACGAATTAATGGAATGAGTAGTGACACCAGGTTTCTGAAAATCCGGAATTGGTGGGCTGCGGCTAAAAATAGTCTAAAATAGTGAAAAATTCTGGAGAAGACCAAAGCCCAGGATTTCAAAGTCACAGGTGAAGAAGAATCGGTGCATTTTATGTTAAACATGTTCAAATAAAAGTAGATTCAGTTTACAAGTTTATTTTTGTTTAGGATTCCATTTGTTCCAGTATTATAGTCATAAAATTACATGGTGACTCTATAAATTAGGGAACGAACAGGTTTGGCAGCTACGAACATGGGCAAAATCAGACAGCAATCTATCAAAATCCATATTAGATAACTTAAATGCAGTAACTACTACACGCCAGATTGAAAAAAGCACGCAATGTGAAATTGTACAATTTCGAGTCCCGTGTAAAACGGGCTTAAAAGTTTTTAAGTTTTAACCAGAGAAACATTGCCCTTAACGTCTAACCTGAAAAATATAAAAAATATCTTGTATCCTGACCCTGAGTTTAAACAGATCTTTCTGAGGACACAGAAATTTAGTTAACATCATATAGGAAAGTAGAATGGAAACAATAACGCAAAGGAAGCCAAATGTATCAAGGGAGATGAGTTTCGATATGACACGGAGGAATATCATTTTCAACCTTACATCTCCAGATCTGGTAAAAGTGGTTAGAGATACACTGCTGTGCTTATGAACAGATGAATCCATACCAAGTTGACCAGGTTGGTAGCAGGACAATTTTAGATATAATCTAATGATCTGTTTATGTTATCAGCATATTAACTGGCTGGCGTCACAATCACGTAAAAATAGCGCTGTTTCTGATTCGAAATTTTCTTTTTCCTACATTTCGCAATTTTTGGTAACTGTTAAAACAAAACATGCTGATTTCAATCAATCTGTCATCATATACTTACGGCAGTTACGCGTCCATAAGTACATGATAACAAAAATGGCTGTTGACGGACGTTTAAAAAGGATGTAACATTACGAAATTTTCAGAGTCAATTGCTTTTTGTTTCGACAGTTCAAAATAGCTTTTATTTTATTGTTATCTATCCTGGTGCCATTGACAGGCCATTTATCTATCATGGTGCAGAGTACTGTTGTGTCCAAGCATTGGAAGTAAGACATGACGAAAAAGAAAAACTCTTAGAAAATTCCAATCTTAGAATTCTACTACCGACCTAGGTTTCGATTGCCTTGCAATCATTTTCAAAGGTTTCAGAGACGGAGAAATATCATTTTCAACCTTACACTCCAGATCTGGTAAAAGTGGTAAAATAAGAGAGATACACTGCTGTGCTTATATACGGATGAATCCATACCAAGTGGACCAGGTCGGAAGCTGGACAATTTTAGATATAATCTAATGATTTGTTTATGTCATCAGCATATTAACTGGCTGGCGTCAAAATTACGTCGAATTAGCGCAATTTTCTGATTCTAACTTTTCTTTTTCCTACGTTTTGCTGTTTTTTGTACAAAGAATTGCCTTGCAATCATTTTCAAAAGTTTCAGAGACCTTTAAAAATGATAGCAAGGTAATCGAACCCTAGGTCGGTAGTAAAATTCTATGTGTGGAATTTACTATGAGATTTTTCTTTTCCGTCATGTCTGCGGTAACCACCCACAAAGTTACTCCTGCAACCATTAATTTCATTCATTGGAAGTAACTTTATTATCTCAGCTGTGGTCAGTCAAAGGACAATGAAATAAAACATGTCATGTTACATGTGTTTAAAACTTCAGTTTTGAATACCTAATAAGCTGGAATTACTTCATGGTTAAATTTATTGCCAAAATGTGAGTCTCGAAGTAAATCTTTGACTTCACGAACGTTTTCCAGTCCGGGCAGACGAGATTCCTGAGGGACTTCTCCAAGTGACTCAATCCTAGTTCAACGTTGGAGACCTGGAGATAGCCCAAATCGTTGTGCCAACATCTCTTCGCCCCTTCAATATTTCCGATCTGGATGTAATATTTTTTGCTATCACACAACAGCGCTGGGTAATTCATTATATCGCCCATCGGCATCGATGGTGTGGCTTGGATAGCATTTATCCGATCTATTTCCGGCGTTAAATTGTCCGAGTAGTACTTCAGAAGCATCTTCTCGTATTCGTTTGTTCATATTCTCTCATATTCATGTTGTTGTTAGTTGGTCTCAAATTCATGAAGTTTAAATCGCAAAAATGGCTATTTTCTGGATTTTTTTGCTGAGAAAGGCAGTTTTTATGCTTGTGTACACATAAAACTCCTTCCTTACACGTATTAGCAATAATTTAAAAATATACTGAGCTCAAATTCGAAGATTCACCCAAAATTGAGCGAAGCTTAAACGTGATAAATTACAAACTGTAAAAATATCTACAATTATTAATTCACTTCCAACCCGTGATTCAATGTTAACTCTGCTCTTGAATCGATGGTGTCTCATAAGCAAATGGAGTTGAAACTAGGCTTGTGACAGACGCAAAGCTTAAAAAGAAAACGGTGACATGAGGTTCTCACGCTGAAGTTTTCGAAGGGAAAATTTTCAAGGGCGCGAAATCCATTCGTTGAAATTATAATAGCGAATATGCCGTTCATACTTACAGTAATTTCCTGACTCATGGCACTTATTATCCTGGAGAACAGGGCTATCATCACCGTTTCACATTTTTGAATTTGCGGTTAAGCTAATCGTTTGATGCCCTTCACTTGTTAAAGTGAGCGTAATATTGTGCGCTGAGAGTCCTTTCGACATTTGAAGAGCGCTCTCCGCTTACGAAATCAGAGTAAACGGCTGTAGTACGGAGCGAATCTTAGTGCTTATGCAATTTTTTACTTTCTCTCACATTTATTGCTATTGGTATCTTCGATTTCCGGGCGAGCTCGTGATTTTCCAACACAGAAACTATTTTTATTGACCTTACCGATATCATTCTGATTTTCCTCAAATACCCAGCGTTCTCCTTGCAGTCTAACTTGGCCTAAGACCTGCTAAGCTAAAGAAAAAATACAAAAATAAAAGGTATTCGCAAAATCCGAATATTTTTTACTCAAACTATATCTACAAAAATGGTATCCTTCAGGCGAAGTTCAACGTAATCAGAAAGAGTCAGCGCTTAATCTAATTAAAGATAATGAGATTGTATCACTCACTTGTTTCCCATTCGAATTTCAATTTACTTGGAAGAAGATATTATTTGCTAATGAGCCTGCCTTTAAGGTCTGTTGCAAGTACATTTAGTCATGGAATCAGTAGTTATGAGATCCTTAGAGTTATAGATCTCATTAAAATATTCGGGTTGCAGGAAAACATCTAGTAGTTACTTATTTACCAATAGGTAAAGCGTCGAATATTCGATCTAATTTTCTACCGCCGGATAAAATTTTTGAAAATTTAGCCTATACATAATCGATAAAAATTATTCATTAAGAGTAAATTAACTGGTCATTTTTCTCAACTCAACTCATGTATACAGTAATTAAGTCTCCAAGCGGTTCATTACGCATCCGCCATCTTGGCTACTTATGGAACTCATAACAGTATGCCGTAAGTTATGAAACCAATAAAATCGAATGTTTCTGCCACATTTATTGAATGGTTGCCATTGCTTATGGGTCCCATAACTTTATAGAATACATATGTGTCGTTCCTGTAACTGGCCATAAGACACCGAAAGTACATCTAGTTAAAAAATGGCTAAAATATACTGGGTGTCTGTTTCATTTTTAAGGCTGTTCTTTTCCGATTTTAAAGAAACAAAAAAACCATATAACCCTGCAACACGATTTAACCAGCTAAAGAGTGAATAATGTCTCATTTACATATACTATTTAGAGAAGAAGTTAAAGATGTCCTCTTCCAACGCTAACCAGGTCAGTTGAAACTTAAGTTGTCCAAACCATCATATGCCGCTACGTGACCTTTTTCATTACCATAAGTATATAAAGCCTTTTTAGTGTTCAATCACAGAAGCATATCTCATATATTTTAGAAAATGTTCTAGCTAGATTGGATGGATTTCTGGAAAGTTTTCCAGCATGAGAACAGGAAACTTAAAAAATGCGTTCAGAACGATATGCTGATTTGGATGCAAATTAAATTGATTATAAGTGATGAGTGATTTATCATAGACGCCAGTATTCATTACCTAAAGAAGTTAACTTTTAATTATCACCCCATGGCCTTTTTAGTCTTCAATACCAAAATGATTCTAACCCCATACCCTATTAAGCTACTGATGTAAGAATCTTTGAAATAATGTTTTTACTGCTATACAAATGTACGGAGATACACCGCCCAGCCTTCTCTTAGTCCATTAGCCAGCAATTAATGCAACAATCAAATCCCACCTTTAGTTTTCCCTTTCAAAGTATTTAATAGTTATTTAGAAATGCTCCATCCAACCCGATCGTACAAGGAAGTAATCCTTTTCACTTCATATTGCCACTCGTGTTCATAACTCTTAACATTTATTAGTTTTCCGTCAAATGAGACTTCACGTAAGTATATAAAAAAATACTCGTTCACGATTAGTTAACGAGAAAACACTCGATGACCCGTGAACAAACAGAGCGTGTCATTACAGCACGGATGATGTATCGTCCGATCACTTTGTTCACTTTGAGAGAAAACATTTGCGCCCCAGCTGGCCGGACGCCTCACAAGCATTCAGGTTTGAATGGAAATGTTGTAACTCTCAAATGCACGGGGCGTTTTCTCATCCACTCTCCCTTTCTCGACCGAAGCTGCACATCTAGTTCGTCTCTCCGAGCGCGAGATGTGGAAGCATTCGTCCTCAAAAGGTCGCTTATCGGCGGGGTGGAAAAATGCGCTCACGTATCCAAGAGTTATTCAGAGGAAAAGGTATATATTTCTTGTTCGAACCCAGTAACAGGAAATACCAAATTAATATAAAAAAATTGTGTCTTATCGGCTACATTCCAGTGGTTGGTGGTTTCTGGCGATACTTTGTAGAATGTGATGTAGAATTTGCAAAACATTTGGAACGAATAGGGTAAACTTCGTTTTTCCACAATGACTTTAATGACTTACCTTTTTGGGCGTACACAAAAATCCTTCTTTACACGTATGACCAATAATTTAAAAACATACTGAGCCCTAATCCGAAGATTCACGCAAAATTGAGTGGAGCTTAAACATGATACAACTTCATTGACCTGATGATGACGTTAATCATCGAAATCGTAAGTCATTGAATTCACAGTGGAAAAGCAAAGTTTACCCTATTCATTCAAAATGGCTATTTTCCACTAATTTATTCTTTACCTACTGGTTCAAAATATTATTTTCATAATGTAGTTGAGCAGAGAGCGAAAGGTGACTCTCTTATCAAGTTACTTTGTCTAGAAAGATATTCTTTCTAGATTTAACCAAGAGAAAAATGTTCATTTCTCTGATCCCTATTTCAAAGTCTATAAAATTGAAATTTATCAAAAATGCCCGAAAGGGTACTGAAATTCATTCAGTCATTCCTAAGGATATATACATATTGGGCGTTGATAATTTTTTTCCATGCTACTTCCAATTCTCTCATGAAAATTCTTATTTTACGAAAGAATTTTCTTGCGTACACACTCTTTTTATGGCATTCAAATCGCTTTCAGCAGTCTATATCGTTAGCGCAACTTGATGATATTCATTCAATGTTGTTTAGTATCGCATGAACGATAAAAAGTTTTTGAATGAGCGGAACATTCTGCACAGCCTCGAAAGTTCCCTCATAAATGTGTAACTGCTCCTCGTGTATTCATTGATGGCGACCCTGATGTGAAATATACCACATAAGATTGAGACAAAATACTGCACAAACTATTACCTTGAAGCTCTTCAGTGAACTTTGCCAACAAAATGAATATGTATTGATACCTTTGTAATCTACATTGAATTTCGTTGAAGTACTTGAGTGTTTAGCCGGATAAGGAAAACTTCATCAGCATGGTTTCTCAGGAAAACGTTCCATTATTCATCATAGATAGTCTCTTAATTTTCTTAAGTGGAAGCTTTCTTTTCTGTTCAACTAACTCTTCTTTATTCAAAACCTAGTCTTAGAAGACGTAAGCATTTTTTGGAAGGAGCGAGAAAAGAAACCCGGTTTGATTTGACTAATAATCCAAGGTTTCATTTTAATTATGAGGAACTTCCCCTTCAATATGAAGCCATTATTTTCCAATTATATATTCCATCTGAAGCTTGTCAAATAACTAAGGGACTGTCAATACCGCATTCGCCAAAGTCATACCATAAATGCAGTCCTCACACGAAACACACCAAATGGTATGGTTTACAATGAACAGTTTAAAAAATTCAAAGAATGGTACGTAATGGTAGGAAAAACAGGTTTACTCAAAGTAAATCCGATCATTGCAATAAATTCACCTGTTTTGTCTGAGGGTGGGTTTACGCTGGTAAGTGACTTCCACAAGTTTATTCAGTAAGAGACTGTGGAAACTTATCCCTGACGAAAATTGCTCTCCAAGTTAGTGCAGAGAAGAATTGGGAGCTGTTTATATTGGCTACAATATGCTTCTGCTAGCGACTTGCTGAAACTTTTAAATGATCAGCGTATGGACATATAGAGATGTTTATGCGTGGAATTTACGTCAAAATTTGCTTCATGCAAGAATATTCAGCAGTTAATTTGCCAGTCTAAAGACTCAGCTTATCGATATGGTTCAATACATGCTCTCCTTTATTTAAGTACTATGAGTATCCCCCCAATGACGAAGCGTTCAGTGAATCCGTCTGCCACCATCTTCCGTGAGGGCTGTCAATGAATTAAATTTGCCTCTTTGCAGCTCCAGCGAGCACGTTTACATGCCAGATCCTTAGAAACTGCGCCGCGTTCAAGGCACGTCTTCAAATGTCCTTTCCCTTTCAATTTCCGAGCTATTACATCTTAAGCTATTAAATAGGCTTCGCGATCGCGGAAACGTAAACTGTAATTAAATTACCTCTTTTTCCCTCCAGGATATCACTTAAAAACCTACGTGCGATAATTATTCCACGTGTAGTGGATTCTTAAATGTCAGCTGGGCGTGACCATGGCGTGTTCATCGTGGTAGAAAATTACATTCCTTTTTTTCCTAACTGACCTGCGAGGACCTGACACTTTCGTAATGAGTTCATGCGCCTCACCGACTCGACGTGATCTGAAAAAGATGAGTCTTCGTGATTGCAGAGAAAGTGCCGAGTCAGGGAAATCACTCTCGTCTCCATTGAATCGTACATGGAAAAGTTTTCGGGTATAACTTACTAGTATGTGGGTGCCCTTTTTTTGGAGTGTGCGGCCCCCCCAGAAGCTCGTTAAGGATGCGCAGTTTTAGAGACTATATCTACATTTACGAAGTACCGTGTAAGTCACTTCTAGTGCGTGCGACACGGGGTGATTCTACACCATGCGTGCAGAACTCATCCCAGTTCAAATCAGAACCGCGCACGTTCCCCCGGATGCCAGACGCAGGACAAAAGCAGTCAGGACAACAATGCGCGGTCAGACCAGAAACTAGGAGAGTGCTATGTGGACGAACGTGCTACCATGCAACACAAGTTATGATACAACTAATGGCTAGCGTAATTAATGCGATTGATAAATAGTCCTCATTGGTTTTTCAATCCTATGATTGGTTGATTCCAACCCTCCACCCTTCCCTATCTAATGCGAGTTCCTATGTACATTCCACTTTATTTGGTCCAGGCATTCCTTTGTCTTCCTCTGAGGACTTTTCCCTCTATTTAGCTTGAATTATGTTTTTTACAAATCCAAATCGCTTTTCCTCTTTATTTGATCCATGAAATATTCCTGGGTCTTTCTCTTGGGACTTTTGCCTTCCTTTTTTCCTTCAATTATGTTCTTAACAAACCCATTGTGTCTCAGGGTGTGTCCAATCCATCATGTTCTTCTTTTCTGTATGGTGTTACTAATGGCCCTTTCCTCTTCTCCTCTTCTGTAAAATGAAAATGATGAGGTTTACAGAAGAAATAGTCCTACAAGGTACTAAACCATGCAGAAAGTTAAAATAATACTGGAAATTTCATGTAAATTGAATTGTTAGTAATGGTGGCATTACGCGCTATTACAAAATCTACTCTACCTGGTGAGGGTCAAAGGTTCATAGAACTGATATATCGCAACTTTTATGGTCCCTTATCGTACGAGGAAAATGTATCCGTCGGTTCAGCAGTCCCCATCCTTAATTTTATGCCTGTGATCGTTTCTGCCACAGCAGTTTGGCTCTAGAAAAATGTGTTGAACGTCCGGTAAAAAATTGACTACATGAAACTTTCATAAAAGAATTAATCTACAGTTTTCTCTTCGATCAGATACAATTTCCTTTACCTTTAACAATTCGGTGAAACGACTAAGTTTATCGAAACAATTTTTAATAAACCTAGCTTATCTCCGCTGTATTCGATGTAATTCAAAGATTAGGGGGCGTCAAGTCCAACAAAATATACTCTATATTTAAATGGCAATAGCACTCTTAAGTATTTGGGTTAACGGAAATTTTGGTAACACCAGAAGTTAAGTGAAATTTTATTCTTTAAATCCACAATCAGGTTCAATCTCCGCTATCATTTCACGGCTTCTAAAGTGTATCCCGTTTGACATGCACTTTGCGATACAAATCTCTAAAAACATTTTCGTGAAAAAACACGAGCTTACACCTCATCTAATCCCCTCTTCTTTAGACGAAATATCGGGAGAAAAGTGATAATTTAAACCATTTCGCAAATGAGGTTCATCAACAATCATTTAATTATATCAGATGAATTTACAAAGCGTATGCACAAAAACTACTCTGTTAACCCTCTCTGGACGAGCGAGTCAAATTTGATACGTTTCAAAATCGTTGAAACATCTGCTTTCTAAGAGGCTTTTCCATTTAGTTGCTGCGCTAGACGGAATTGTAACTCCTCGAATTAAGTGCTTGAAGAAAGTTAGGACTCTTTCTGCTGTTTGTCAAACAGTGTTAATAGACGAATGTATGACGCTATTCAATGAGGCTGGTGAGCCTGGTGGAGCTCTGAAATAAATATTTACAGTTGTTATATGTTCTCTTAAAAGCCTTAAGCTTCTGTTCGAAAGGCAATAGCCTGTTTTTGATTTTGTATTATAGTTAATATTACGTTTCATATTTGACATCAGGGTCGCCAAATATGAAGCCACGAGGAGCAGTTTTGCTTTTATGAGGAGATTTTCCGGGCTTTTCAGAGTGCTAACGCTGATTGAAATAGTTTTCCATTGATGCAATATTTGAATATTCAATAGGTGAAGTGAATAGGAAGGGGATGAAGACAATCGCGACTTTCTTGTCCAAGGACTGTTGGTGTCTTAGACTGTCTTTGTTAATGCCTCTAATGGCGCGAAGATAGATGGATTATTTATACCAGTCGGTTCGACAGTAGATCTCTAATATTTTGTCGTTCTTATCAGGACTAAGGATACAGCGCGGGGATAAAAATATCCAAGTCAAGTGAAACCTTGGCTGATCTGAAATTTTCAAGCAATCTATGACTAGAGTGTAGCCTCCGAGTCTTATAATCCTAATTGTTCGCCCGTAGCAGTTTTTAATGAAGCGTGCGTCTTCTGTTGTATTTTATTGATTTCGCGAATTCAACTTTACTGTGTTGGGTTTCTATGAGTTCGTGACATATCCGTGATTTGGCGTAACTAGAGTTGTTGGCCTTCCGTTCATTTTTCTCCCATGATACCCAGAATTTTTCGTTAACCCTCTAAGGACGGAATTATGAAATATCAGCATGAAAAAATACTGCCACTGTATTAATTTTTTTAAAGTGCTATTTAAGTATTGAAAAAATTGCAATCGATTTGATAATGACATTTATTTTGAAGTGTGACGTCACATGTGAAATCACATACGTCACACTTCAAAGTAAATGTCATTATCAAATCGATTGCAATTTTTTAAATACTTAAATAGCACTTTTAAAAAATTAATACAGTGGCAGTATTTTTTTCATGCTGATATTTCATAATTCCGTCCATAGAGGGCTAACGAAAAATTCTGAGTATCATAATGGCAGAATATCTGGCAGAAAACTGAACGGAAGGCCAAGTAATAAGAGATATTACCCTACTCTAGTTACGCCAAATCACGGCTATGTCACGAACTCATGGAAACCTAACGCAGTAAGGTTTAATTCGCGAAATAAATGAAATACTACAGAAGCCGCACACTTCAAATTTTTATTGTATACATACTTAATTTACAATAATACTTTACATATAAAACTTACACGAGGTGTACTTCAACATTACCTTCATAACGTATCTTTTTTTAAACTTTCCAATTTTCTTCATATAACAACTGTTGCTATTTATTTCGGAGCTCCACCAGGCACGCCATCGTCTTTGAATAGCGTCACACATTCATCTATTAAAATTGATTTGACAAACTGCCGAAAGAGACGCAACTTAGTAAATAAGTAGACGTAGATGTAGCAAGCACCCTCTCCATATACCTCAATGGTCAAGACCAACCTTCGTTTTTGCGGAAAATTGTTCTTATGAAGAAAATCGCGATGTTCTTGTTCAAGGACTGTGTTGGTATCTTAGACTGTTTTTGTTAATGCCTCTAAAGGCGCGATGATAGATGGATTATTTATACCAGTCGGTTCGACAGTAGATCTCTCATATTTTGTCGTTCTTATCAGTTCTAAGGATACATCGCGGGGATAAAAATATCCAAGTCAAGTGAAACCTTGGCTGATCTGAAATTTTCAAGCAATCTATGTCTAGAGTGTAGCCTTCGAGTCTTATAAGCCAAATTTTTCGCCCGTAGCAGTTTTTAATGAAGCGTGAGGCTTCTGTAGTATTTTATTGATTTCGCGAATTAAACTTTACTGCGTTGGGTTTCTATGAGTTCGTGACATATCCGTGATTTGGCGTAACTAGAGTGGGGTTGTATCTCTTATTACTTGGCCTTCCGTTAATTTTTCTGCCATGATACTCAGAATTTTTCGTTAACCCTCTATGGACGGAATTATGAAATATCAGCATGAAAAAAATACTGCCACAGTATTAATTTTTTAAAAGTGCTATTTAAGTATTTAAAAAATTGCAATTGATATGATAATGGCATTTCTTTTGAAGCGTGACGTATTTTTATTGTATACATACTTAATTTAAAATAATACTTTCCATATATAACTTACACGAGGTGTACTTCAACATTACCTTCATAGCGTATCTTTTTAAAACTTTCCAATTTTCATCATATAACAACTGTTACTATTTATTTCAGAGCTCCACCTGACACGCCATCGTCATTGAATAGCGTCACACATTCATCTATTCAAATTGATTTGACAAACTGCCGAAAGAGACGCAACTTAGTAAATAAGTAGACGTAGATGTAGCAAGCACCCTCTCCATATACCTCAATGGTCGAGATCAACCTTAGTTTTAGCGGAAAAATTGTACTAGTGAAGTTATAGAACCCCAAAAACGTGCTTGTGCCTGCATGACATCAGCCGCTGCAATTAAACGTGTTCGACGGGAAAGCTCGACGCCCCCCGTGCTTTACGACGCTTTCCCCTTTGCGAAGAGAAATTTCAGCGACAGAGAACGAGAGTTGAAAAGAGTCTTTTGTTTTCCGAGGTTCTTTAGGAGAATGTTTTGCGGAGAAAAAACTTCCACCACCAACCACCAGTTGAGGCATCCTCTTTTTCGTACACTTACACACACAAGCTAATGATAAATAATATAGTGAGCAGTATCGGCGCATCCAATTATCTGGATAAAAAAAAGATACCTGGGGGTCAGATGGAATGAGATGCCGTGAAAAGGATGCTTTCCGTTCGCTGTTGTGTGCCGGACACCTAGCAACACAAGCCGCGTTTGTTTTATACTCGTTTCACACCCCGAGTGCTACAAAGCACATAAGTAACATTGTTTATTTGCGATTGACTGAGTTACAGATGCAAATAACGCATTTATAATTTATGTTTATATGTTGATAGTAACCAAATTCGTCATACATGGAAAATTTCATCATAAATATTTATAAAAACAGAGTGCTTAATCCCTGATGATATCTTCTCCTCACTCTTTGTTACAAATCTTGATAATGCCTTCCTTATAATTTATCTTAAACTCATCCATCGCACTTTGAACTCAAAAATTGCGGGCCTGAACTTGAAAATAAAATCAAAATACCCACCAGATCTCACTCTTCTTCTTCCTTCTTTTCTTCTTCTCTTCTTCTTTCCTTCTCACGGGCTGGCAGCATGTGAAAAAGTAGGACCACAGCGGCAGGAGAGGCAAATAAATGTCAGGCAGAAGACAGCAAGCAATAGGACAGCAAGAAATTGTTGAAAGCGAGAGCAACAAATATGAGCGAAATCTTGGCGAGAAGAAGAACCTTTGCTTCTGTCTGTCGAATAGGGGCGAGTGCTCGTCCCGGTATGGAAAGCGGAAACTGTGAAATGAGCATCCGCCGCTGACCACCACCAAGAAGTAGTGTTATGTGTCATATGAACGAGAGGAAGTGTGTAAAGATATGTATGAGAGTAACTAAAAAAATAGAGACAAGAAGTAAAGGGCAGTAAGAGGGAAAAAATTGAGTCAGAATTAATTTTAACTAGTTGTAATTATAAGAATAAGATTCGTTGCTCTCCAAGAATATTTTAAACAGCATGGTGAATTAATATTTGAACTTAAAATTTAATTTATGTTTGAAATTCACTTATATTATTTATAAAATTTTGATGTAAGTAAAGGAAAAAACTTCAATTATACGATCGCAATTCCAATTCCGATGAAATCCGATTACTTTTTCGACAAAAGATTGATGTTTCATCTGGTACATGTACCATTTGTTCATATCTTATTGCCTACTGGTAAGAGTTTTTTTAAACATGGCTTTTAATTTTTTTCAATTTTGTGTAAAACTGTTAGTATTAATTACTGTGTACCCCCCAAACATATTATACTTAAGCATTTGAACATACGTAAACTGTTGTTCCTATTTGGGCAATTTTGTATTTCAATCGTATCGTTTTCTCTGTGGAATTC
This sequence comes from Ceriagrion tenellum, assembly GCA_963169105.1. NCBI lineage: Eukaryota > Metazoa > Arthropoda > Insecta > Odonata > Coenagrionidae > Ceriagrion > Ceriagrion tenellum. The sequence goes on along the minus strand of OY720642.1, from coordinate 82,102,473 downwards.
TTAATATTCTCAGCTTAGAGCCATTAATTTTTCCCCGCGGAAAATAATTTGAAAGTCGACTTCCAAGTTTTGAAAAGCAACTTTATCTTCTTAATAGGAAAGAATTTTCACCCTTAAAAAATGGTATCACTTTCCAAAGAGGCGACATGACAAAAATATTCCCGTTCGAGATTGCCCTGTTGCGTATTACTTACTCTTCGGCGCTACATCCCTTGTAGGGCCTTGGCCTCTCCGACGATGTTAGCCGAGACATCACGATTCCCGGCATGTGTTCTCCATCTTTTAATTCCCATCTTTCTCAGATCAACCTCTACATCATCCAACCATCTTTTCCGGGGTCTCCCTCTCAATCTTCTACCACCAGGATGACCACGAAATATCTTTTTCACCATCCTATCCTCAGGCATTCTCTCGACATGTCCTAACCACCTTAATCTGTTGCTCTTAATTTCTGTCACTATGTTAGGATGTTTGTGGAGTTCCTCGAGTTCTCTGTTTCTCCGTATTGTCCACTGTCCACCTTCCTTTGTAGCACCATAAATCTTTCTTAGTACTTTCCTTTCCCACCTGTTGCGTATTGTTGAGCGTAAAAAAACAGCAAAGGATGTAGCCTTAATACATCTACGAACCTGTTGATATTTAGGTAGAGATATAACTATTTCAATTAATGGTTATTTTCGTTTAATGGTCAGAGTTCCCGGTAATTTGCATATGCTTGACAGAGAGAAATTACTTATCAGCTATTATTATTATTAATTAATTATCTAGCAACCTATTTAAAATTAAGGTTACGTTACCGAAAGTGTTTTTATATGTATTCCATGAGCGCCGAAGGTTTTTAAGATGCCCGAAGTAAATCTCTTCAATGACGGAAACTTCCAGCTGGAAGCGAAATAGAAACCAGTTTTTATTCTTCCTGATTATTCAGTCTTCCGCATCCGCATTTATCCCGACAGAATTCCAGTCTCTCTAAATGTCAAAGGTACCCTAAGGAATTAATTTCCATCTACCATCGATTTGGATACGAAATTATGATCCCATTCTCCGACAGTCAAATTGAATGCGTGCATAAAAATCTGGATGCTCCTTATACCAATTTTGAGTTAGTTCATTTCACTTTTTAAACGGGAGTCGTTAAATACCCTTTCAAAACTTAATGGCAGTCGAGCTTCGGGTACCTTTCTCCATGACATAGTGATTGGGCAATAGCAAGATTAATACATCTTTTATGAAAGTATATCTTTTAAGAAAATCTGTATATCTTCGGTGAAAGTGAAAGGTCAAGCGTGCTTATTCCCAGGAGAATTTTCTACCACCCAACGAGGCCTTTCATCAGTAGTTTGCGACCTTACGAATCGGGAATTTTCGATGAAGACAATTCAGGAGAAGTGATAAAATATTGCGAGCAGAATAATAAATACTAAATGCTAGTTTTTAACTTAGTAACCTATGCATATCATCACAAGGTAAGCTGGATGATCAACTCATCTCGTCACATAAGAAAGATAATCAGATTTTCTCGTCTTGGTTTTATTCAGGTGTCCTCATCTGGTAATTTTGACCTAGTCGAACCTGATGGTTGACCATTAGATGGGACCGGCTGTATTTTGAATTTATCCAGCAAAAGGATAAATATTTTTATTTGTTTCGTGACCATGAATTTTCACAAGGTTGAGCCTGAGACAATTGAAGTCATCCTACATGCACTAATGGTTTCCTGCTGATATTTGTGATAATTTTCATATTGATTGTTCTCTATTTAGGTCTAGTCATTTTTTAAAATTGAATTTCGATTTTTAATTTCACCATAAATAGTTTCCTTCAAATGATTAATTCAACTTTCATCGTGGATCTAATATTGTCTTAACTCATACGATATAGCCAATTCCCTGCTGCTCCTCTAGGTCGTTGTGCTATTCGGTTCTACCAATAGCACTGCTCATAGCGTATAGCCTTGAAGGCGACTTACAGAATTTTTTCTTTGGGTTGATTCGGCGACAGCCATGTGCTTCGAAGTAACATTGAGTGAGGAATAAATAGATGTTTTTTGCTCGGTGGATGTAGTAACAGACTTATTTTAATAGAATCCATGCGCATATACGCGCTTCAAGATGTGTTAGTGAGAAAATTTACTAATAAAAAGCGCTTTAAGCATTCCTACCCCTTGTTTTCTTAGCCTGAAGTCGTTACCATTGAGATATATGTTTGTTTTTAAGGTCTTAAAGCTATTATTTTTAAGAAGTGGTAATTCGCCAGAAAGGCCTTGTACAGTAAAATGTTATCACTTACGCAGAAGCATTGAATTTCGTATTCCAAAGCCAAATCTCTCATTATTCAACAAGTCGATTTGGTTCATTGGGCCAAGAGATTTTAATAATTTACCGAGTGACATTAAGGAAGTAAAGGGTAAACATATTTTTTTGTAAAAACGTCAGAGATTGGCTATTATCTCATCATGATATAAAAGTGTAATTATGATGTCATGGTTGTGTATTGTATAAAAAAGTGTAATGTAATTTGTTTTGCCACTGCTATGTTTCTAGCATTCTTAAAGTACATGTAAGCAGCTTATTCTTTTCATTGTATGCTCTCGTTTATTGGTTTATTCTTCATTTTTTGCTCTTGTCTTGTCAAAAAAGCTATTACTATATTTTTCTATCATATATTTTGAACGCATAAATAAGTGCTGGTAGGTTCTACACTGGTGTAAACCACTGAGTCTACCTAAAGCCCCACTGTTGTATTGCTACACTTTTTCTGTATTGTTTTTTAAGTGGAGCAATAAATGTATCTATCTATTTTAGCTTAGAATGCACCTACTACCTTACCAATACGAGTCATGTTACTTCTTGGTTATCCTGATAGCTAAGACTTGTGCACATGAGTGTCACGGTTCGGTCGCTTTCTAGCGAACTCACGATGTCATCGTGATGAGAGCCATCTATTCTCTTATCGCAAGAGGACAGAAAAACGCTGTGAACTTGTCCGTTCTGTATCCCCTATCTCTCTAACATTATGTCTAACACTCTTGTGTGACAACGTTGGCAAAAGGTTACTAGCCTCGCTGGAAAACAAATACCATCTACTATATTATTCCACTTATCAGATGAACGAATGCTTAATTTCCACGAAGGCTGTTGTGTTCTCATTTTACTTCAACGCCCTGTGCGAGTGAGCAATTTATTTTTTGAACGCTTCTCCGAAATGCACATCCTTATCTCTACGAATTGCAATTCACTGCAAAATCTAGAAATTTTCAGATCATACGAAACTTGCTAAAATTCAGCAAAATGTCTTGAATTCATCAAGTTCTCGGAATTAAACTATCCAGACTTATTCAGTGAAAAAAAACTTGCTGAATATCAGCAAAATTCCTGTATTGAAGTTAGTGTTTGACATCAGCAAACCAATACATTATTTGTCACTAAAAATCTGCCTTAAATAATAATATGATACCATTCTAATGCCTCTCGCTGGGTACAGTTACCTTAATTTAATAACCATTTTTGTTAATTTATTCACTCGTATATATTTAAAAATTATTAAATCTTAGGGTAAATGTGTACTTGGTCATTTCTCTTTTTAACCACTCTCATACCTACAGAGAATTATTTTGTGTCTTGAGATGTAATCAATCCAGCACTCTTTTACATTTTATTTTAAAGTTATAATTAAAGCTGAATGGTATACTTTTTAACTTATGAATAAATATTGTTTGGAGGTATGGCTCTGTTAACTCTTTTATTGTAGGCATAACTTTATCCGAATCAATATAATTTTGAATTAATTTGGATAGAGTTATTAAGGTTAATAATTTTCAGTTAATATTTTCAGCCTTGTAATTTTCAGGAAAATTTTTCTTAATTTCAGCCAGGTTTCCTTGCTTAAAACTTTAAGCCGTCCAGATTAACTCTACCAGATTATTCTACCTACTAATTCCCTGACTCCATCCGATTTAATTAAAATAATTCGGATACAGTTATCTATGTTAATAATTTTCAGTTAATATTTTCAGCTTTATAATTTTCAGGAAAATTTGCAAAAGTTCCACCAGGTTTCCTTGCTTAAAATTTTAAGCTTTCCAGATTTGCTAAAAAGTTGGTACAACTGCATTCAAGGAAACCTTGCTGAATTTAAGCGAATTTGGGGGAAAATATTAAAGTGTTTGAGTTAATATTTGTCACCATGAAACCGATGAGAGCCACTTTTACTCCTCAGTAGCACCAATAGATAACCTCATGAAAATTCCACGGAAGAAAACGAATCATTCTAGACCAAATTTTCTTCCTTTTCGTAGAAAACGTCTCGCTCCCATTATGTTAACCGATTATGGGCGAGCGAGTCAAATTCGTTACTTTTCAGAATCATTGAAATATCTTATTTCTAAGAGACTTTACCATTTGGTTGCTTCGCTAGATAGAATTGTAACGCTTCGGATAAAGTGTGTGGAAAGTTGCGTCATTTTGGGCGGTCTGCCAAACAATTTGACTAAATTAATGTGTGATGCTATTCACTGACGATGAGCTGTGTAATAAATAGTTACACCTCTTATACGAAAAAAAGTTGGGAAAGTTAAAAAAAGATATGTTATGAATGTAATGTTGAAGTATACCTTGTGTAAAATATTATTATGTAAAGCATTATTTTAAATTAAATACCCATATACAATACAAATAGGTCACATTTCAAAGTAAATGTTATTATCAAATCCATTGCAATTTTTAAAATGCTTAAATAGCACTTTTAAAAGACTAAGTACCGAGGGAACGAGCTTTGCTCTGTACACTGTAAATATAATTCTCTATTTATGAAGAACTGACGAGGTAAACCTCCACGCGCGTACGATACTTTCATCATTTCGCTATAAACTCTGGTATAATACTTTGAGTTGTTTACATAACAGCCCGTTGCCATAATAGTCTCGTTATGATATATTGTTGAAATCAGAGAAAAAGTTACAATTTTGCCAACGTTGTGTTGAAATGTTGAAAACGTAATTTTTAAGCAAAAATGAAGTGTGTAACAAAATCAATGACAAGCATTTAATACTACATTCTTTTTATCATCCGATAGTGAAAATGTAAACCCTATAGCTTGATTGCTAGTAATTTAAAAAAAAGCAAAAATATAAACCTTTAAATTGATTCCGAGTAAAATAGGTGTCCATTTTGGGGACCTAGGGGTCTTTGCAGCCATAAGGCCTGTAGTATAATGGATTCCTCATACCCGAAAACCCATTCATACTAACTTTCAGGAGAATTGGTTCTGTAAATTTCGATGTAATATTTACATACCAATTTAATTGTAAACATATAATTGCTCGTTTAATAGTATACGAGTACCGGGGGACCGAGCTCTGCTCGGTGGGAAATATGTATCATTTACTTTTGAATGATATGCAACTTTATATTTTGCTATATAATTTTTCATGTATTTCATCATAACTTTACAAAATATCATTAACAATCGCCGACAAAGGTTTACTCTAAAATAAAAAAGCAATAGAATGATTATTTTATTGTGAATATTTGCTAATATAATGGTCGCGTCCATTCAGAGGTCTTCCACGGAGCATTTGAAGAAGCAAAATAAACGAATAAATAAATAAAGCGTGGTTGCGGAGCCAAACAAGAGTAATCGATGTCTCTTTCTATGCGCTTCTCATAGGAAGTTGGGCTCTCATTTCTGCATAAAACAGATTTTTTTGGTAATGGGCCCTATCCCTATCGATATATCGTACCGCAAAACCATGAAAAGCCAACATTCGGGTTGATCGGATATCCAGTTTTGATAATATAATTACATAGCGCATGCGTGTATACAAATACGTGAGCTATTACGATACCTTATCATTCGAGAAGTGAAGGACGTTTTCGCTCAGTCGATATTCGTTATCCATTCGTTTTCGTGCCGCATCACTCCAAGGAGTGGAAGCTTACCCCTCGCCGATATCTTTTTTTTCTCTCTCTCTCGTCAACGAGGAGAATGTCGTCCCCTTCACTTTTTACCTTTCACCTCTCCTCCGAAGAAACGCTCCCATCATGCACCCCACTCACTGGCGTTCCTCCGGAGACGACTCGCGTATTTCCCCACTGTGCAACCGGCACCGGCTGGTTGGAGGGGACCGTGCCGGGGAGCTTGGTGGTCGAGGTGTGGGGAAGTGAGATGAACCTCCCCTTTGAACACCCACTTCTCTTGTGGGTCAGACCTCTTCGCTTTCAAAAGATGACCACGAGCGGCCGATGGCTTTGGGAATCGTCGGCGGCCGGTCGCACCTGTATGTGCTTTCGCCTGAGTGAGCTATTAAGGTCATGTCATGAGAGACGAGTTTACCGACTGCTCGTATGCCAATTGGTATGTCTTAAAACATCCGTACCTTTATGATGCGTTAGATCACATGCATAAAATTGAAGAGATATCTTGCAGGATAGGCAGAAATCATACAAAGACAAAGGATTTATGATGCCATTTTGTCACGTGCGATTAGGTACCACGATAGCTGTGATATTACAGCCTCCAATAATAAAAAAGATAACTATAGGAATCGTAACTTATCTCATAATTTTACTTTCAGTTCTAAATGGGGTGCTGATTTTACCCTTTGAGTAGTGAGTTTGTTTCCGTTTGCCCTGACCCCAGAAGTGAGGTATTTTTAAATTAAACTACTTCCGAATACAATTTTACTACCTTGAAATCAAGTTTGTTTGATAAATAATGAATGAAAACAAGGAGATCATATGATGCACAAGGAAAACAAAATAAATACTACAATTATACTGAGTGAGACCCTAATGATTGTGGCATAAGAACAAAAATATAAACTTAGAATAGGACATAAACCAGCTTTGAATGCAAAACTTCCGACAGTGGAACCACTGCAACTCCATGTGATATGCACGTACTCAAGGTTGAACGTAGTTTGTAGAGTAATTGAATAGGTAGCAGAACTCTTCGCAGACACTTTATAGTGACAATTGGGCTCACCAGCCACCAAGATAGATGGAACAACATGTTACAATGCATCTGAACGGGAGGCGTGAAAGTACGCCTTTGCTGCTCCAGCGCAAATTTGAAAGACGTACATGTACGGTCATACTCTGGATGGTCAGGCGGAACGAGGACGTAAATGAACGTTCGTACTGCCCAAAAGGTTTCATTTGTTGCATGGTTTGTTTGTAATTTTGCTCTATTTCCACGCCTTTTGCATGTTTGCCCAATAAACCTTTGACAAGTGGTCCTAGTAATTTACCAGTTCAGCGTCCATCTCGCACTCGCATCTCACATAAAGGCCGTTTATAATGTGTGGCTCTTAATTGCACACTTTTAAATAGCTTCTGTTTTTCAAAATTTGAGTACGCAGACTCGGTACTGGAATTTATTTGTCAATAATGAATTTAAGAATACATTTTAGCAATTCGCCGCTTTAGGGAACGTACTTACCCAGGAGGATCCGTTCATATATCATTCATTCATTGGTCGCTCAATCGTAAGATTGGTTGACTGCAGCCCTCCAACCCTTCCCTATCTAATGCAAGTTCCCTTACCTCATGGAATCTCTCCCTCTGTACTTTCCTCATTATTTGGTCCATGAACTTATTACTGGTAATTTCGCTGGGGACATTTCCCTCTTTTTTTACCTTCAATCACGTTCTGCACCAATCCATTGTGCCTCAGGGTGCGTCCAATTCATCTGGTTCTTCTTTCCTGTATGGTATTCCATGTAGTCCTTTCCTCTTCTATTAAAATCATAATTTCTTAATTTTTCCGTCCATTTAATATTCTGACTCCTCCTCCAGCACCAGGTTGCAAAGGCTTCGAGTTCTTTCTAGTCTGCTTTTCCTAAGGTGATCACGAATGTTCTTTATTTATCTATATTTATTTATTTATATTCCTTTTTATTTATTTATTTAATTATATTTATCTATTTATTTATATTTATTTATATTTATTTATATTTATTTATATTTATTTATATTTATTTATATTTATTTATATTTAGTTATATTTATTTATATTTATTTATATTTATTTATATTTATTTATATTTATTTATATTTATTTATATTTATTTATATTTATTTATATTTATTTATATTTATTTATATTTATTTATATTTATTTATATTTATTTATTTATTTATATTTATTTATTTATTTTTATTTATTTATATTTTACTCACAACACTGAAAACAGCATAACTTGGCCTTTTACATCGGGTGTTTTATCATTAACAATAGACGAACACACACACACCCATGTCCTGGGCAGATAATATTCTACCCAGGCGGGACTCGAACCCGCGACCCTCGGGTTAGCAGGCGAGGACTTTACCTCACCGACAACGGGGCCGGGGCCTTTCTCACAGAAAGTATGGAAATTAGAAAACGTTACTACCTTACACCGTGCATTTCCAGCCAAAATGACCAGCCTAAGTGTATCGCTAACTAACTTTGACAAATATTATAGCGAAACCATCGTACTAACAATACCCCCTCAATAAAATTCTTATCGAAAACCCAGTGAAAGGAACCCTGGCTCTAATTGCACTTTAATTCACTGTTGAAATCACGGTTTTAAATTGATTTTAGAAAACTTTTTCCTAAGTGTATCGCTAACTAACTTTGACAAATATTATAGCGAAACCATCGTACTAACAATACCCCCTCAATAAAATTCTTATCGAAAACCCAGTGAAAGGAACCCTGGCTCTAATTGCACTTTAATTCACTGTTGAAATCACGGTTTTAAATTGCTTTTAGAAAACTTTTTCCCCAGTCATACTTGCTATCATAACTGAGTTACACGTTTATATTTCAGTAGCTGTGGGAAGCAAGATTTAAATATTGCATTATTAATGGTGCAAAAATATAATTCTATATGACTGAAATTCTAAGACATTAACTAAAGATATTCTTAAGAGTCTTTAGCTTAACACGTTTTTTCACGCGGTACGTTTAAAACTCCATCGCAACCGCAGATTTATTAACGATCCTGAAATAATTACTGTGGTGACTACTATGTGATTTATTTTCAATAATATTTGAGAAAACATACAAACTACTCACTGTTCGATTTAGACGAGATCTATGGGTAAGAAGTTTTTTATTTGTTCCTTAATATAAGGTCTCTCTGGAGTGAAAACACGTGCCATTTCCCACGTTAACGGGCAGGCACTATTCTTTTAAAATCTCGGATTATAGTTCGGTAAGGGACAAATATTTTGGAATTTTCGGAAGGATGAGATATTTTTCTTTAAAATGAGACCAAATCCATTGATTTTCAGACTAAATGATATTTCGCTCAACCTACGTTAAAATTTCGATCATATTTCTGAAACCACTCGAGCCAGCACCGGATATAGATCTGGCAGTGCTCGAATGTGTGAGTATAGTTCTCCACCGAAGAGAAATCACCGCGCCGATAGCGGGGAAGGAAAAAATATGCAAATTCTTCCTCCGTCTCGGCGAGTCCCATTGAATGCAAAGTAGGATTTTCCCATCCGTCGTCATGTCGGACGAGCCGAAAACATTCGCACGAAAGGGAATTGAAAATTTATGAGCCGTGACCACCCCCACACACGTACCCGCTTCGACTCGCGACGTTTAAACTGTGGGAGACCCTGGGTAACCTTCCCCGGAATGCGGAATCGAAGAGCCATCTCGCAGAAAACACATGCAACAGGTTTCGCTTCCGCAGGTATCTTAACGAAGGCATTCGGCCTCTTTATTTCTAATTATCCCGTGCATGAACTGAGGATGGAGCTATGAACTGGTTAATAATTACGAGGCTGGTGCAAAGGCTTCCGGGGTGCTCCGATGAAATAAGCTGAATTTTTGGGTTTTCACATCTGATGACATAGCGATCCTGGCTGGGAGTGAGGAGGAGGTGCGAGAGAAGTTGGAAGTAATGGAAGAATCAGAGTCCGCTACAACATGACGATTAACAGGAACAATACCAAAGTGAGGGTAGTGAGCAGTGATGGCACGTCGGCCAACCTAAAACTGGGAGATATTTCATTAGAGTACGTGGAGGAGTTTATGTACCTTGGTGGCAAGATAAGAGCAGATGGACGGTTCAAGAAGGAGATAGTGAGTCGTATCAGCCAGGTCAAGCTAGCTTTTAACACGAGAAACAAACTTCTCACCAACATCAGTTTGAAACTGGGGGAAAAACCCTTCTCAAGACGTTTCTGTGGAGTGTGCTGCTCTATGGCTGTGAAACGTGGGAATTCGGGAAATCAGAGAGGGAAAGGTTGGATGCGTTAGAAATGTGGTGCTACCGTAGAATTCTGAAGATTCTCTGGGTAGACAGATCCATCAACAATGAAGTGATAGCAAGGATAGGGGGTGTGCCATGCGAGCATATCATCCATGCTTGGAATGGAATAATTTCGATAAGAAAACACGTACCGTTTAGGTCTCGAACAATGGTTGAAGAGATTTTGGGCCACACCCATACCAATTGAGTCAGCTACAAGAAAATATTTCCATTTATCACAATTATGGTCTTCTATATTTTTGGTGAAGCAATGATTTTTTCACTTCAATTTCATCAATCGATTTCCATCAGTTTTTGTGTTAAAAATATTCGATTGTGACACTGAAGAAGATGGTGAGGGCTTTATGTCATCAAACTGAACCTTGACAACCGAAATAACAAACATTTTGTTCAACCCTGCTTGCTCCTTACATTCCTATGTCACTATTTACACGTTCCAGTTTCCTTTCCATTCCTGTCCTATGACGCGTCCTGCGCATGCGCTCAAATGTATTCCGGGTCTCGCCACCCGGAATAGATTAGAGCGCATGCGCAGGACGCGACATAGGACAGGAATGGAAAGGAAACTGGAACGTGTAAATAGTGACTATGGGTAGCACGACGGAATGGACAAATTAGCGGATGAAAAGCAAGAATATCAACCATCTGTTTGAAATTTAAGACAATTAATTTATCAAATATGCTTTGGTTACTTAGTTCTACAGTCTCTACTCAATTTTACCATAGGTTTCACCGGGAATCCAGAATTTAATTAATTTAAATAAATAAACAATATATGCAAGGAAGATGAATATTAAAGAAGTCAGTGCATTCTGATTTATAGTAAGCTATTGATGGAAAACATAGTAAAAATTTAAAAATTACCACGTTAGCCACATTAGTGCGTGAGCGCTTAATTTTATTTTCACTCGTTAAAAATAAATATTCGGTGAAACGCCCAGGAACCGTGAAGTTCGCTTAAAGTATGTCTGATCTTTTGTTACATAATGGTTACTCATTTTATGTTTCAGGAGTTGGAGTTACTTTCAGGGGTTGAGTTCCTATGAGTACATATATTGCAAATGAAGAGGATTTTACTCGCCTTTATCATATTTGTCACCCGAAAAGTAAATAATTATTAATTTAAATAAATAAATAATACTTTCAAGAAAGTTGTACACTGAAGAAGTAAGTGCAAGCTGATTTCTAGTAATCTATCGATGGAAAACATCGTGAAATTGCAAAATTAGTGCGTTATCCCACAAGCGCTATAGGAAAATGAGGGTCCACGAAGATGGCGGGCTGGATTCAGTTTCTAGCATTGGCCAGCATAGCAAGTGCCCTCTCTATACACATCAATAGCCATAGAAATACCAATTGAGTCAGCTACCAGAAAAATTTTCCATTTATCAGCAATATTATCGTCCATTTTTATGGTGTTGCAATAAATTTCTCCTCGTCGTTTTCATTCATCAATTTCTTTTCCCTTTAAAACATTTCCATTGTAACGATGGGAGCTTCGAAAATTTGATTGAGAACAAAATGAATAATGAATGAGTGACGAGAGCGAAATTTTTAACCTTACGTAAGGATTATTCTGAGGAACAGTCCCGATTTCAAGAGGAGTTACGAAATGGAGCAATGACGGTAATCCCAATGGTGTAACTCTCATTTTTTTTATCTCGAGGATTCACCTCCACTTTGCTCAACTTTCTCCAGCTTGCCAAGAGTTCCTGCGTTCAGGAAATTCTCTTTTGCCCGATGAATATGCATCAGAAAAATCCATCTCCAAAACGAATAAAGAATGCATTGGTACATGGTATGGCAATAGGTAATGCAATGCTCGGTGGGGTATCGGGTTGGTGTGGTGGTTAGAGTACTCGCCTACCACACGGGCGGCCAGGGTTCAAATCCCTGCAGTGGCGGATGTTCTTCAGAGGAACCCGATCCCTACTTGAGTATCTTGTGGAGGGCACTTCAAGTGGAGTACTCCGTCTGTCGGATGAGACGTTAAGCCGTGGTCCCCTTGCCGGCTTTCGTTAAGAGCAGGCTAATGCCGACGCCGGGTTTCTATCCACCCTTCCTCCCTTACCTATCCCCTACGGCGCAAATGACCTTAGCCGTCGGTCGCCTCCCCAAATATTCAATCCAGCAATGCTCGGTGCTTGAATATAAGATGAAATATAAGAGGGCGTTCATAGTCGCTTAGGTAGTTTGAGCGACATGTCTCCCTAGTCACAGTAGAGACCACATTATAACCTAGTTTTTGTGTTTCAGCAGCATTTAGAAGCATGAAGTAAATAATCGTATATTAATGGAGAAAAAAGTTGTCTCATGTGACTGAAATTCCACGTAGTTAACTAAATATGCATGCATAAATCATGATCGTGCATATTTATGCCTGCATGAATCTTGATCAAAATGCTTAAGGTGAAGTGGACGGAAAGAATGAGAAATGAGGAAGAACTAATGACAATGGGAGAAGAAAGAGAACTGCTGAGGGAAATAAAAAAGAGGAAGACAGCTTGGATGGGACATATATTACGCCAAAATTGCCTTTTTAAGAGAACTAAATTAATTGAAGGAAAAATAGAAGGAAAGCGAGGAAGGGGAAGAAGAAGAATGGGAATGCTCGATGACATAAAAAATGGCCGAAGTTACAGACAAATGAAAGAAGATGCTCAGGACCGACTGCGATGGAGGGCATCAAGTTGAAACCTGTCAGAAAACAGATTCCTTCCACTAATAAGAAGAAATCTTGATCTTACGTTGAGTAATGAACAATTATACAATTTAACATTTAATACGATTTGTCGATGTATGTGAAATCTGTACCAAGCGACCCCCGACTTTTCCGCTGAAAATGGTCGTTAAGACAGGAGTGGTCGTTCGCCAGGAGTCCAGTCGCTAGAATTACATATCATTCAAATGAACGGGCAGCCGATTTGAAAAAAAAACTGGAAAAAATTGTGAAGCGACTATTTTGCAAAACCTACACGCATGGCGTTTATTTCCTCATAATTTAGTTGCTTCTGGAAAATTTCAATGCATATTAATTTGATGTACACAGACTGTGAAACTTGAGTTAAGCAAACACCGACGGGGGATCGGGTTGATGTGGTGGTCAGAGTACTCGCCTACCACACGGGCGGCCAGGGTTCAAATCCCTGCAGTGGCGGATGTTTTTCAGAGGAACCCGATCCCTATTTGAGTGTCTTGTGGAGGCCACTTCAAGTGGAGTACTCCGTCTGTCGGATGAGACGTTAAGCCGTGGTCCCCTTGGCGCCTTTCGTTAAGAGCAGGCTAATGCCGACGCCGGGTTTCCATCCACCCTTCCTCCCTTACCCCTCCCCTATGGCGCAAATGACCTTAGCCGTCGGTCGCCTCCCACAATATCCAATCCAATCCAAACACCGACAGTTCCATTGAAAAATGGTCATTGTGAGGAGTAGTTACTTGGTGCGAATGGTCGTTAAGAGGAGTTTCTCTGTATCCGTATTTGTTGAATAAAATTCATACACACATTGATAAATTAAACAAAATCTCGTGGGGCCCGAATAGTATTACCATTAAAGGCGATTTTTTCCGAAATCAGGGAACTTTTTGATATTTCTAATCAATCGTTTCTGTTTATCATTAATTCCTGTGAAAATGAACGGAAACTAACGGGCAAGTGGAAAGATACTCAGAAAATTGCGCTGCGCATCGTGATATTGTTACACTTGCCACTTCCATAGAAGTCTAAATCCATTCGTGAGGCCGTCTCGACAGAGTCACGAATAGGACGGAATGCAAGAATGAATTTGAAAGCTTAAAGGCACGACGAGAAAAATGTTTTTTTTTCCACGAGCCGAGCACAATCTGATGAACTAAATGTCGCAGTCGAAAACTGGGCCGAGATTCACAAACGGCAGGAGTTCGTCAGGAGGATGGGAAAGGTTTCGAGAAGAAAAGTATGAGAAGGAAAGGGGAGAGACGGGAGGATACAACGGAACAGATGCCTATCTCCTTGCTTGTTTTTCCACTCTCACGTCTCTCCCAGCTGTCTGAAACAATTTCCCCTCCATCCCCGGTTCATTTGGAGGACCCCTATGGCGTTGACGGAATGGGGAACGCAGGGACAGACAGATATTCCCATCCGTTGAAAGAGAGAAGGAGAGAAATAAACGTAATAGCGAAGCATCGAGTGGAGAAAGTCGTTCATTTTGCAAGATTAAGGCGACGCGTCACACCCGTTCGATCGGTCGAATTTGTGATGATTTCCGACCCCAGATTTTTTGTTCAAGTCTTACGTCATCAACTTGAAATTTTAATAGTATAAAGAATAGATCTTTGCCAAGGGAGATTTGCATCTGTAATATGAAAAATTTATCTCGGAGCTTAATTAAACCATCGGGAAAACGGCAAGATGTAGGGTATATCTTAAACTAACGGAGATGTATCAATCCTCCTTCTGTCAAAATGCTAAGTAACAGCTGTCACGGTTGTAAGATGAAATCTGTAATTGGTATCTTTCGAGAAGCCACCCGAATGGTTTTCGGCCATGATGTGCTCGGACGGTGACGCAAATAGTTCAGTCTTCTCTCACAGATCTTATGTCAGCGCTGCCTTTTACTTACGTGCGGGTCACTGGGATACAAGTTACCGACAAATTTTGCCTCGTGCGAGAGTTATCCTGGAGTAAGAGACTCCTGACGCCAAAACGCCTCGATCGGGTGCGAGTGACGCCACCTTGTGGATTTTCGACAGAACTATTCCTAACCGAAGGGTATGATGCGTCCTCTTAATGTATTGTTAGAATGATCTTCATCTTACAAATAGAGACCCTTTGATCAGAGACTGGAAACCGGCTATTTGGATGGCCCGCTATGGGAGCTTAATTTAATCAACCAATCATATATATTATTTCTCAAAGGTGTTTTTGCTGTCGCAAACGCCGTAAATCCCATAATTCTTCATCAAAATTAATGATTCAAACATCGTTTTAAAGCTTATGTTCCCCGCTATTGACGAAAAATAGACAGATGGTTTAAAATTTAAAAAGGACAGAAGTTTTTTTTTTAATTTGAAATTAAATTTTTTGTTAAAAATGATACAGTGCCATCTGTTGACAATATAATCAACAAATATGTTGACTATGGTTACGTGCTTAAAAGACTGTAGGAGGCGCCATCTATTAACCCATCGTTTAGTTAGATTGTTTACATTTTACATGCAATCAGTGTGACCGTTTACCGTTTACGTTATGAATCTTTAACACAAACATATATAATATATAATTGTCCATGGGAAGAAACAGGTAGAAGAACAGGAAGAAAGAAGGAAGAAATAGGAAGAAGCTGCATACTGAGCGAAATATTTGACAGGTAGAAGAACAGGAAGAAAGAAGGAAGAAATAGAATGAAGCTGCACACTGTGCGAAATATTCGACAGGTAGAAGAAAAGGAAGAATGAAGGAAGAAACAGGAAGAAGCTACATACTGTGCGAAATCTTCATACGGGTCAGCTAATTAATTGAATGTACAATTAAACATTTCATTATAAAATAAAAAAATGTACAAATTTATTGTTTTGAAATACTAATGGCCGGTTGCAGGAACATTTAGTTATTGAATCAATAGTCATGAGATCCATGAAGTTATAGATCTCATAAAAATATTCGGGTTGCAGGAACACATCTACTACTTCCATAACTTATCAATAGCTTCGAATATTCGATCTAATCTTCTACCGCCGGATAAAATGTATGGATGTTTAGCCTATGATTGATTGCTAATGCACATTATAATTAGTCAAGAGTAAACAAAATGATCATTTATGGTCACACGAAAAACACGAGATGAGGCGATACTGCTGAATAGTAACTTTACTGATAATTCGAATTTATGGTTCCTGTGAGGAACTAATTTATATGAAACGACAAGCCATGTAGGAAATGTCATGCAAAGTAAGCTGTGAGTAATAACGATAATCCATTCAAATATAAGGACTACAGGTGTGAAGTGTCTTGCTTTATGGAAGGGAGACATGGACACTTGGCATTAATGGAAGAACGATAACAGAGGCCATTGAGATATGGTGCTGCCGGATATATATCTTGGATGGGATGGAGAGGTATAGCGAAGAGGTACTACGGAGAGCTGATGAGGTCCTCTGTCTGTGGAACACAGTGAGAAAGAGAGAAAAGACACCTGGATAGGCCTCATCGTAAGACACGAGGGACTATTAGGAAGCATTATAGAGGGCTCAGTTCAGGGTACAAATGGGAGAGGCAGACCCAGAAAGGAATACGTCGAACAATTGTAGAGGATATGGGCTGCCATTCCTACTCGGAGTTGAAGAGGCTGGCACAAGATCGGGCGGAACGGAGACGGAAAATGACTGCTGCAAACCAATCTACGGATTTCTGATCAGGGAAGAATAAATTTAACGTTTTGTTTTTTTCGCCTGCGTAATTGTATGGCGTGGTACCTGTAGGTCTAGACTGTCTAGTGTGAAACTTCGAAGGAAAATATCTCTTGCAATTATTATTACACCTTATTTTATGCGGAATAGATAACGTTTCAACATATAATTATTAGATTTTTCCTATTTAAATGGAAATTATCACCCTAGAGCAATAAGTATCTTACCTCTTCTTGTATCCATGACTAACTGCGATTTAGGTATGAGTTACGTATAATAATATCGCCACGAGTCCAAATGATGTGTTAAACTCTCTTTTTGACATTATCAAAGTAAAAACTTCAATAGCTTGCCATCTGGATCCTCTTCTTACGCAAGGAGGATATCTCGTCGTACACGAGCACTTCCAAAAACCATGTGTTCCCTTTAAATATAATAGCCATAACTAGCAAGATAAGGACTGCATGCCATATCATTCTCCATAAAAAATGATGATTAATGGGATTGTGACAACGTCGGAGAAATTGTATCATCAAAGAGACTAGAAGTATAGTTTATTTGAGAAAAACCTAGATGATGATCAGTCAACGAGAAAAGAGGTCGAACGTTCTAACTAAAACACGACCTGGCATCAGACGCGACGCCCAAGCCAGGGAAATACCAGCCTTTCCTATTATAGGCAACCAATTCCTTTCAAGTTTGAGAAAGGGAGAGAAAGAGACAAAGGTCATCAACAGGAAGAAACGATATATTGGAATTTTTCGGGTTCTCCCCGCGTTGCATTATTTTTGTGGACGACCGTTTCGCCGGCGTTCCAGTCGACATCATCAGGTCCTAATCCTTAATAATTAGTACGTAATGATGCCGACCGGAATCCAATGCACTCCAATACACAATAAAATCACGGAAGCTTTCGCAACAGGAAGAAACGATGTTGTAAAGGGTGCGTCATTATAACTTCCTTCTTTCCAAAAGCATTAAAACACATTGTACGAATGAGAATATTTTTATGTTTTTATGATGTCTTAGGTACATTTTAAAGTTTTGCGTTACACAGTTTTGAAAAGCATATCAGGTAGGTGATGCCCCCCACTGTCCATACACTGAAGAAGCCGATTTCTGGCGTTTGTCATGAACCTTACCAGCATAGCAGCGGGTATGTTGGTACTTTCTGCACGGATGATCGCCTTCAGGTCTTGTAGGATCCTTGGACGATGGACGATGGACGATGAACATGGAATTCCAAAAAAAAACACACAAATGGGGTTTATTGGGGGGGTTGACACAATTGGATGCAGAAATTGCCAACATGCCCATTGCTATGCTGGTAAGGGTCACGACGAACGCCAGAAATCGGCTTATTCAGTGTATGGACAGTGGTGGACGTCACCTACCTGATATGATTTTCAAAACTGTGTAACGCAAAACTTTAGATATGTACCTGCATCATCATAACAAAATATAAAAAATTTCTCATTCATAAAATGGATTTTATTGCGTTTTGAAAAAGGAAGTTATAATTCCGCACCCCGAATGGTAAAATATTACCTATCTTAAGAAAATAGAATAATTCTTAGGTATTCCGTACCCTTAGTATTTTGATTACCACTATGCTTGTCCCGGTAGGTATACCCAACTCTCGGTACCATTCATTTAAGTGGGAAGGAGGACTCCTTAGTTTCTGTCATTTTAACTCCATTAGACAAAGATTAGTCCTTAGTATAAACAAACTTGAAACTATCTACAACGACATTCCGACACTCGCACGCCTATAAATCCATTCACCTAATCATATCTTTCCCACAAATTCGTCCAGGGTAACAAAAAAAACGCCACCTCAATCATTTCAACATTCACCCTTATCCTTCAGATAATTCTTCCCACAGACTAGATATTAAATACAAAAAAAATATAAAATTGAAAATTACTCTACATTTATGTGTAACGATACTTTCTCTGTAAGAGTAACGATCAAATCATTAGGTCCGCATGAGGGAAAAATTCATTCTCTTCTGTTGCGTATAGTGGCTGATTAATAAGTGCGGCAGTATTAAGGCGAGGGGAATAAACGGAAGCATTCGATCAAAAAGGCAAGCAAGGTGACAGAGACAAATCTTGCGGAAACGGTAAAAGATCACCAGAAAGAGTTAAGTACCTCATGGCAAGGCAGGAACTTGAGGGAGATTTGATTGTTATAGCAACGAAAAAAATCTGACGCATTTATGTTGGCGCTCCGATGAGAAAGTCAGGCGGAATTATATGTATCCGCGGAGAGGAAATATTGCGAGCGAATATCGCTCGCGCAAGCACGACTGCATTTTCGCACGCTCGTAATTTTCCTCTCTGATGGCACCAAAAGTGCGAGATTTTGGAGAGAAAGTCAGGAAATGGTATTCAGATGTTCGCTCAGAAGTTCTTTTTTCCTGTGCGTGCGTTACGAAGTCGGAAACACCTTTTTTTCACGCTCTATGGAGTGATCGAGGGAGGAAAGAAAAAAAAACAAAATAGAAACGTTATTATCGTTTTTCCGGTTCATTAATCGGAAGCAATGTTGACCGGCTCCTCCTCTTTAAGGTTGAAAATCCACATCCTTTCTACCCATGTAACTTACGCAACTTCCCACACGATGAAGTATTCCCGTTGGGACACAAATTACTATTGAGGTGGTCGGAGCTCGAATCGTGAGTCTGAGCGCACATTTCGATAACTTTACAAGTGAGTCGCAAAAAAAATTACTGGCCCAAACTTCATACAAACACTTTGCGCGCTCGGCTTTAATTTGAAGGTCCTCTCAGAAAAACTGAGGATTTTACACACTTATGTACCATCACTTTCAAAAGTCGGTCCACACGGTGAGCGCGACAATCTCCGTCTTCTGCTGAAATGGTGTTTCGCCTACTGCATACGCGTTCCATGACTTTTGGGGGCCAATTTTACTGCTACGTCCAGCACAACGTGGTTTTATTTTGTATACGCTAAGAGACCCTCGCATGACCTTCTCCCTCCGACAACGAATAGCCGGCGTTCATTTTGCAGTGAAAATCAATGGGAAAGATTCAAGATTTCATAAGGTCAGGAATAAAAGTGCACTACTTAATTTGGGATAGTTAGTTTCAGGATATTACCTATGGGAACAGAAATCTTAAATAAAATGCTCATTCATCAGAGGACAACTTTCATATTTTGTTATATAACCATTATTTTCAATTACAGATCGTAATCGTGATTTCATTGACCCAACCAAATGCTCTATTACACGGGGACGTCGACTTAAAGAATTCCAAACATCCCGTGTGTGGGCTTCTAAAGCTTCCTCAGTTCTTTCTCCATCGTAATGCCACTCATTCACCATGATACCCCACACATTCTCAATAGGGGATAGGTCCAGGGAGTTAGCTGGCCAGGGTAAAACGCAAAGTCGAGAATTATCCTCAAAAACTGCAATGTGATGTTCGCTTTGGGGATTGTGAAAGAAGACCCTCTTAAATCTAGGTTAATTGACTTTTATTTACTAGTAAAATTTATTTTGGCGCTTGGTAATCATTTGTATGTCTACCAGAAAGACTGCAGCCGTACCATTTAAGTCCAGCTGCTAAATAAAGCAACTTGGCAGCAGTCGTTTTTTTATTTTCGATTTTTTTACTAAACAATACAGTGAGTGATAACCTCAATTTGAAAAATATACTTCAAAAGTAAGCAAAACATGCACCGTTACATTTCTGATGAAATCCATCACCATAATCTCCTCATTTTGATGTAAAATCTCTCTGGAGCGTACCCCATTTAATAAGAAAACGACTTGTATTTTATAGCTGATGCCTCTAAGAATGGTGCAGTTAAGTTGCTGATATTATGGTATCATTAGAAAGGTTATACCCATCATAATTAGGTCAAATTGATTGAATTGTTTGAGAAATACCTAGCATCCGCAAACGAACATAAATCGGCCAAAAAACAAAACAGAACATCGGCAGCTGTGCCACACAACGTCAGAACGTTTGTTTGCGTATTTCCGGTTCATTAATCCGCAGCTATGCCGTACGACTTCCTTTAAAGAGTTGAAAACTCCGCATCCTTTCTATCTCTATGATTTGCGCAACTTGCCATGCGGTAAAGTAAGGCATGAGCAATAAAGGAAGGCATTACCATAACGCGGAACCACTAAAACGGGACTTTGGGAGAGTGGCGTATCTTCCAAGACGCTACGCTCAACGCGGAGAAATCCCTCCACCGATAGAATAGGAAATCGGAAGTGAGGGACAAAGAAAGTAGTAGCGACCGATGAGGCGAGGACAACTGGAGAGGAAAATACCTTTAACGGAAGCTGCATCCCCATTCGGCGGTGTCCGATTTTACCTTCCTCTCCTCATCATCTCTATTTGGCGCGTTATATCACCAAAGTGGCGGTTTTCTTTGCAATCCCATTTTGAATTCTGCCAGGGAAACTGCTAACTTGCTGTTTCCGGACTTACCTGGGACGATGACACGTCGCAAATGTTACGTAGTCGTCTATTTGGAGATGTTAAAGACTCCGTTTCCACGCAGCTGCAACGGTACCCTCTTTATTAAAACAGAAGCAACAATTGCACTATTCCACAAGGTATTTAATGCGTACTATCCGTTTCAACTCACAGAGCCATCATCAGGTACAAGTCTTGTTCATCAGGTACAAGGTATTTAATGCGTACGACGCGTTTCAACAAGCCTTGTACCTGATGATGGCTCTGTGAGTTGAAACGTGTCGTACGCATTAAATACCTTGTGGAATAGTGCAATTGTCTTGTACCTGATGATGGCTCTGTGAGTTGAAATGTGTCGTACGCATTAAATACCTTGTGGAATAGTGCAATTGTCTTGTACCTGATGATGGCTCTGTGAGTTGAAACGTGTCGTACGCATTAAATACCTTGTGGAATAGTGCAATTGTCTTGTACCTGATGATGGCTCTGTGAGTTGAAACGTGTCGTACGCATTAAATACCTTGTGGAATAGTGCAATTCTTGTTTCTGTTTTTATCTGTTAAAAAATATTTCAGTTTGACGCGTCGTACGCATTAAATACCTTGTGGAATAGTGCAATTCTTGTTTCTGTTTTTATCTGTTAAAAAATATTTCAGTTTGACGCGTCGTACGCATTAAAAACTTTGTGGAATATCGCAATTGTTGTTTCTGTTTTAATATGACGAACTTCCACGATATCTCGCCTGAATCTGTTGAGATATCCTTTTTGTTTTACCTCTTCATCGAGGGTTTCCGTGAGAGTGCGTCTTCATCTAAAATCCATTGATAATGAGGCTGTTTACTGATAGCTTTTCCACCGAGAAAAGACATTTACTTTACTGATGACGCATTACTTTAACAATTTTACGTTATGTGCGTCTCTAAAGGCCGCTTTACACGGTACATTTAATTGTACAAACGAATGTAAGAACTCTTTTATGAGAAAAAAATGATACTGTGAAAAGCGGAAAATTTTATGATTGCCTGAATGACTGAACAGGAAATAGAGGTTACTCTAATTCGATCAATTTTCTTGTACAATCTATGATACATTCGTCTGTGCAATAAAATACATCGTGTAAAGCGGCCTTAACACAACTATCCAATCTAAATTAAATTTGCATTTTCAGGTTACATCGCAGTTTAATGTGCACATTGAGTTATTTTGTTCTCTCTTGTCTTTACAGTTGGCAGCCCTTCCTTCCGCTGGCAAATCCCTACTCGAGGTGTTCGCGAACGGCGGAAATCTGCCCTCGAGCAACGAATATGAGGTGATCCGTAGGGCGCCGGATGGCTCACTGCACGTCGTCCAATCGGACGAGAAGAACCCCGCGCTACCACCGCCAGGTGCCACTGTGGTCCTCCTCGAGGAGAAGCCGGGCGGTGGGTACGAGGTGAGGACATAATGAGCCATGCAGCCTGAGAACAAGGGCGGAGTTTCGTGATCATTAAAATCATCATTGGTCGAGCATTCCTAAGATTGGTTGACTAAAGCCCTCCACCCTTCCCTCCTTCTAATGCTAGTTCCCTTAGCTCCTGGTATCTCATCCTATGTTCTATTTATATGAAAACTTGATTTTTAAGGCCCAAACTAACAAGAGATCGACACGTATAACAAAAACATTGTACATCCCCAAATACCGCACAACAAAATATTAAAATACTTTCCACATCTCATCCTGTAAATTATGGAACTCGTTGCCTGATAGTATTAAATTTTCTAGGAATGTCTCACAATTTAAAAGGAGTATGGCTGACTTTTTGTCTCCCTAATGTTCTCTCGCCTCTATATGAGAAGGCAAAATGATATGAGATGACATTGTTAATGTTACTTGTTCACTATAATCATTTGCTGTTTTTCTGTCTTATAAAATATTTGTTTGTTTCCTTTTCATTTTTTCATATTAATAGGTATTACAGATTGCACATTTTTGTTTTAACATACTATTTCGATTATTGATATTGAGACTGTTTTTTCATTTTCATTTACCTCGCTCATTGTATATCTCTCTGCTGACTTGAAAGTTGTTTGTTTGTTTTCCTTTTTTTGTAAGGCCTTGTATTTTGTCTTTGTATTCCACTCCTCATGAAGGCATGTAAACTAATTCAAGGTCCTAAGAGACTTTTTCCCAGGATAATATATTGTTTTCTATTCTATTCTATGTACTTTCCTTTTTATTTGGTCCATTAACCTATTCCTGGGTCTTCCTCTGGGGACTTTTCCCTCTATTTCTCCTTCATTTATGTTCTTCACAAACCCATTGTGCCTCAGGGTGTGTCCCATCCATCTGGTTCTTCTCTTCTTCATGTTGTTTCATATGGTCATTTCCTCTTCTAGTCTTCTGTAAACTTCATCATTTCTACAATGTATGGAATTCCTTTCGGGAAATGCTGCGTGGTGCTGATCATTTTGTCTCGACGTTTCACTCCTCCTACTGGGAGCGTTTTCAAGGGAATGAGTGTGCCGTGCCTCGTCTCCAGAAACTCTCCCTTCTCTTGAAAACGCTCCCAGTAGGAGGAGTGAAACGTCGAGACAAAATGACCAGCACCACGCTTCATTTCCCGAAAGGAATTCCATACATTGATAAAAGAAGTTGCGAAAACCTTCAAGCAAAAATTCATCATTTCTTATTTTATCCGTCCGTTTTATCTTCAGCATCCTCCTCCAGCACCAGGTTTCGAAGGCTTATAGTCTGTTCTGGTCAGTTTTTCAAATGGTCCATCTTCCGATCCATTGAGTGCAATGCTCCATATTTCACACACTGTCTCCTGGTTTGTAGTCCTTGTTTCTTTGAGCACAGCAGTTGTTTTTTCCATTTGATGGAAAGTTTCCGGTAAAGTTTAACTTGGGTAGCTGTACTAGCTTCACGAATAAATAATACAAGTTCTTTTTTAACTTTGTGGTATTCCATTTTTAGATGATTTAATGGTAACTTTTACCAAAACCACAACTTAAAAAACACACACACGACCCGGGTTTCGACGCATGAGCGTCATCTTCAGGTGGTTCTCCATTCTCCATTTGATATCCGTTGAATTTCTTCCGACCCACGTGATGGTACTTCCCAGATAGGAATCCACGGGCATAGCAAAAATCACATCTCTATCTTTTATAATAGGGATGATATGGTAACTTAATTGATGTTAATACAACGAGGAAAATATGTCCTTGTGGGTTAGAGCTTTAATTTGTTTTAAAAACCTCGGCGATTAGTGACGCTAATTAAAACTTGCCTTAGACCCTAAGACCCGAGGTCAATTTGCAACCAAGGATATGGTCTGGTTGCTGAAAGTAATGAAGTTAACAGTCACAACGCACGACTATCACAACGCATGTGCCTACGGTCCGTTTGAAGGGCACATTTGTAGAGTTTTTGTTCGACTTTTAGCTTGAGAGGTAATAGCAATCAACGTTTCCCGTGACCGGCAAATGAATTGAGAATACGCGAATTGTCTTTAATGGTTTGTACTTTGTGAAATTCAGAGTTCTTATTAGTGAGAGGCATATAATAAACTTTATAGCTTCTAGATTAATTGATTGGTAATCTAGCAGTTAGTTTCCTTTTATTTATGACACGAAAGAGTAGAAACTGGCCAAGGGTTGTGAACCATTGAGATAGATGGATAGGTCACTTCCTATGGCGGCCAGTGCTTGAAGCAGTAATGTGGGCCTATTCTGTCCACCATCGTTGTAAACCCCGATTTTACTTTAGCGCTAAATTTGCAATAATATGTAAACTGCGCTTCGCACAATACTGCCGAGTTTCAACCCTATCCACCAGAGGGATACCTCCTTATTTCAATTCTAATATTTGTTACGAATTCATAATAATATTAACGCTGATGGAGTAATTTTGCAAATTGTCGAAGTTTTCCATCGATTTCTTACTAAAAAGTAGCAAATACTTATTTCTTTAAAATGTACTCCCTGTTAAATCCATTGCGCCACTAATTTCGAATTACAACATTTTGTTTTGAATTTTCGCATTAATAAGTTAATAACTCGAAAAAAATGGCAGTAGGATGCATAATATTTATTTTTAATCAGTTTACCGACAGTTTTCGCATCTTGGAAACAAATTGCCTTGAAAATGGAATTTTTATTAGATTGTAAAAAACTATATTTTCCCTATTTATACCACACTCTCGTTAAAAACACTATACTTTCAAGTTAAATTTGCGAGTATAGTAGAATGGAAAGGTAACATTTCGTCACCCTTACGAGAAAAAAGACGTTATTCTTTAAGGACCCTGAATATGAATGTTATGACGTCGCAACTCTAGTTTTTATTTAATTATTTCTATTCCAAAGTTCCAGATGCTTCTTTGTTTGAGACCACGATACATCTCCCATCCTCTCTTTGCAGCCTCTCTCATAACAATCCCCTTTATTTTCTTTTAACAACAATACCTTAACAATCTCTTCCAAAGAACAAATATTCAACCACTAGCAACATAGCGTTTCTTTTAATAAATTAAGAACATTATAATTATTCAATTAATACAAACGAAGAGGCCAACAACATAATAAAGAACAATTAACAATATCGAATCACAAACATTAAACAAAATAAATGCTTTCTCTTTTGTATTAGGCTATAGAACAACGTTACAATATAATTGTTTTGATGTCTATTCTCCGTGGAATCACCCTAAGGCTACAACCGGTAAGATAAAATGACGGTAAATATCTATGAGAATGGTCCATCGATTTTACAGCATAACTCGCTTCCAGAACGTTCTATTGGTGTAAATAATACTTCTTTTTAAACTTTAAACCTTGCATTTCCTTAGCTTATCTCTTTAATTTCCGTACTTCAACAATTATAGCGTTCAAAACTGTTTGAAAATCACGTTTCTCTGACATATTTCAACGGCACTTCGCGACATATAGCCGAGTTTCAACACTGTCCACCAGAATAGGGATACCTAATTATTTTATTTCTAATAATATTATTAAATGACAACTGGCTGGGTGGCCCCGCAGTAGCGGGTTTGGTAACAGTGGTCTGAAGGTTTTTTTTCTTAGTTAATTTTCACATCGCCCGCGCAGTAACAACCTAAGTGAAAATTGAAAAAAATATCGCGTATTGGTGAAGTAATACTGAAAAGACAAGATGTGAAATTTGCACAACCACTCCGCCACCGGGTGGCCATTTACATCAACTACCCGAAATAAAGACGGCCACCTTCGAAAACAACGTTTCCGGAGTGTAACATCTTCTGATATCCGTCATTGATAAGATGGGTCAGAATTTTGTTTACCAAAAAAATTTGCATTTTGTGCACACTATGCCGTTCAATTTTAAGTCGAAAAACCGCGTTTTTTAAGTGTGGAAAAAAATTTTTATTAATGGACCTGCCTCACGAACATATTCCTAAGTAAACCAATAACTGTGCTCTTTTTATAGGTCAGGGGCGTCCAGAGTTCAGCCCCCGTTGATCAACTCCAGGGCCTGCTAGAGAACATACAGGAGGGATCACTGGCGCTACCATCCCCGGAACAATCCAACAGAATCTTCCTGCCTCCGACCCCCACCGGAATCCCATCCGGACCCACGACCCCGCTGCCCTACACCCCGGTCGTCCCAAGGGACCCGCAGTCGCGTCCCCCCACGCCGCGCCCGACCACTCCGCCCCCACCGCCGCCCCAAAGGGTGTTGGCTCAGACGGCGCGGCCGCGGCGCCCAGAGTCCCAGTACACCGCGACCACCACCCGACAGCCTCCGGTCCGCAAAGGGGCGACCATCCGACTGAGGCCCGCCCCCGTCGCCACCACGCCTCCGCCGCCCCCACCGCCCCCGCTGACTCAGGCCACGGCACCGACACCCTACTACTCGGAGGAACCCGTCCCACAGTCGTCAGTGGTGCCCAGGTACATACATACGATAAAATTTACACTTCGTCATAAAATTCGAAAAATTTAATTCGTCATATTATTTTTTAGTGCTGATTCGTGATGCTTATTATAAATATTATAACGGATTGCCTTTTATGTCAATATTTTAGATGTGAATTCAAAATTTGAAGGTCTCACTTGGGGGGAGGTCAACATTGTAGGAAATCAAACTGTCTCCCATATTTTTATTACAAAGTGTGCTACTGGCTTCGGCAGTCACGCCATCTTCAAGGTCTTTATACCCAGTAAAGTTAAACCGTAAAAAAACTGTTAATTTATTAATTACAATAAAATATTTTCATAAAAAACTTGAATATTCTTTCGGATTCAAATTTACAATTTTCCGCTGCAATCTGATCAATCAACATATGAGCAAATGTGAAAATCTCCATCTTAAACGCTGAATTGCAGTTAGGTAGTTTGAGCGAAATATTATTTTACTTAGAAATCAATGAATTTGGACTCATTTTAAAGAAAAATATATCACCCTTCCATTGACACCAAAAATTCAACCCCTTATCACATTCCGAGATATTTGCCAGAATATACCAGCCCTTTAACTAGGGAAATGGTACATGTATGCACTCCAGTGAGACATTATTTACAAAATGAGGATTTCATAACGCTTAGATGACGTAAAAAAACTAACAGCGTGTAGTTTGTATGTTTTCTCAACCATTTTTGAAAATTTATCATATTGTCAACGCAGTAAATTCTGCGGAATCACAATAAACCTTCCGTTTTGATGGAGTTTCAAACGTACCGCGTGAAAAAAAGAGTCAAGTTAAGACATATTCAGATATTTTCATTTAATCACTTACCATTTTTGTCATATAAAACTATATTAGTGCACCATTAATAATGCAATATTTAATTCATGTGTCCAACAGCTTGTGAAATTAAAACATATAATTCGAACATGGTCTCTATTATGACTAGGGAACTATCTCGCACGCACTACCTTAACATAGCCTAGAAACTCTGTTTTATTTTCATCTCAGTTAATAAAGCACAGTTTGAAGGTGATACTTTAAAGTTTTCACCAAACCTGGAATCAGTGACCCTCGAGCCAGACCCACGTTATATCTCTGACGTGATCTTCATGTTATAAATTCTTCCTTTTTCCAAATAAAGTCTCTCTTGAGTACAAACCCGTGACATTTCCCATATAAAATTATTGGTATTTGTTGGAAAATAATACGAAAATTAGTAGGTAAAAGGCTGATATTTCGATATCTTAGGAAGGATCAGATACTAAATTGCACTGCTGCGTGACTTAAATTCGCACTTCACGTTATGCTTTTCCGCGGCATAAGTGCAAATCATTGCACTGCGCTACGCTGACGACAGATTCATTATTGCGCGAGACTTCACCTCAGTCACGCACGACTGATTGACAACTATTGCATAATTTGTACAATCAAATACAGTCGACAGATCGTAAATAAACACGCCTTACCGGTTTTATTTACCAGTGTCATAATGCAGAGGATAAAAATGTAATGCCATGCGCGGGATGTAATTACACACTTTTTTAATATCGTCCGGTCAACAGATATATGAGGACCCCAGAAGTCAAGGGGTCAAGTCAGAAGTCAAGGGGAAGTCAAGGGGGAGTAACAAAACCATTGTTTGGAGAAAACTTAAGTCAAAGTTGAAAATGTTTGGTACAACCCACTAAGTAGTTAAGAGGCATTACCCTAGATAGCAGCACCTGTCAAGAAAATCACTTGGATCCCTTTACCACCTAAAAGATTAATATTTTCATATCCCATTCCTGTACCTAACTTATTTTTTTCAAAAATGTCACTTAGACCCCTTGACTTCTGGGGTCCACATATGTAATTCCTCTCCAAATTTAATTACACAAATGTACAATTAACTTCCTAGCACTTCGTGAGTATATCAGTGTCTCTGACCGTCGGCGTCTGCTCACGATGGAAGTTTCATATGCCTCTTACATATTTCCTGTAGTAGATATTTCCTCTCTATCATTTACAAAGTAACTGTTAGGTCTCAAAAATAGCCAGCTATTATTCACTGCATTAATTAGTTCATATCTCCTCGATCGTTATTCAATATCCACCAGCCTCACATTAACAACGATCAACAACGGCCATTTAAGAGTCGACTGAGATGACATTTTTCTAAGTAGCGCCAAGGACTGGGTTAACTGAATGTGGAAATTTAGGCAAGTCGTTCCCTAGGCAACGATTCCAAACATTTGAATCCATTATGTATATTCATGCTCATGACATTCTCATACAGCAGAGGATGGTGGATTTAAGCTACGCGAGCAATGAATTAGTATACGATACTCGTGACTTCATTGGCTCTTATCACACAGCGCGTTATCTTTAGGTAGTTTGAGAGAAATATTATTTCACCTACAAAAACAATTAATTCAGCCTCATTTTAATGGAAAATATCTCACCCTTCTGAAGATACCAAAATATCAGCCCCTTACCGAATTAATTTCCGAGATATTTGCCAAAATATACCAGCCATTTTACATGGGAAATTATTTCGTATATGCACTCCAGGGAGACATTATTTGAAAATTGACGAATTTCTAACACCTAGATGTTGTCACAAAACTAAGAGTGTATATTGTATGCTTCCTCCACCATTTTTGAAAATAAATCACATTGGCGCCGCCAGAATTTTTTCAGAATCCCAAAAGACCGTCCGTTTTGATGGAGTTTCAAACGTACCACGCGAAAAAATGAGTCAAGTGAAGGACTTCTTAAATAATCTTACTAAATTTATTAGAATTTATGTCACGTAAAAATATGATATTGCACTAATAATAGTGTTATAATACAATAATAATAATAAAATTTAATACATGCATCCTACCATTGCTGAAATTAAAACGCATAATTTGAATATGGTCTCCATTATGCCTAGGGAGCTATCTCGCTCAAATTACCATAAGGCACTAATATCTAACTATACTATTTCATTACGATGAGACCAAATTCATGGAATACAAGGTGAACTGACATCTCCCTCAAACCGCGTTAACACTAGGACGCCCGGACTATTCGACATAATTCAACGCCTAAAGCGGGTCACTTTGACCCACAATAATTGATGAATTAATTCCTCACTTTGCACGTATGAGTTTACATTTTTCCGGTTTTTCCGACAAATCGCCACTCTTTTTCTTTACGTGCATCGATTATTTTCACCATATAACGTTCATAATTTTGCCAATATCGATGATTTATGGGTATATAAACTTACGGCATTTGTATCAATTTATCGTCGTTTTCAATTTCATTTTATTTTCTAGCCTAAAATGAAATTTTTTTATTTTTAAAATTTCGATCGTATTTAACAAGCTCAAATTTTTTTTTGTGGACCAAAATAGGAATTTACTTGGAAATTAAAAGCAACTTATATAGGGTGTTTACTATTGTTGTAATGAAAAATGTATAAATGTTTTATATAAAAATTTAAAAATATATATATATATATATATATTATTTGTTTTACATAAAAATAAATTATATTGTTTGTTTTTTAAATTATTTCTATATTTTTACTATGTTTTTGGTGATGACGCTGCATACAGATCCATCTCTGGATTAAAATGACCCAAGTGGGCGTTTAAGTTAAATTCTAAAAAATCTTATTCTTGGAAAATCCCAGGAAGGTTAAACATTTAGGACGTAAACGTGTGTTAAAATAAATAAAAGTCACGGGAGGAAATTCTGCTCTCAATCAAAATGATAATTTAAAAAATGACTTTAAAATCACGTTTGTGTCCAAATGATCCGCTTGGGCGTTCCAGTGTTAAGTCAAGTTATTCGATCGATGGTCGCAAATTGTCCCTGTCTTTAAGGCATCGCTTTAGTGGCACCCGGAGGCCCCCGACCCCACGGAGGCGTCCCGCTGAGGAATACGCGGAGGAGGCGGAGGAGAGCGCCATAATGGCCATCATGCCTGAGGCGAGCGAGAGCTTCCGGACGTCTCTGACTGAAGTGCTGAGGCGGGACGGGTACAAGGAGATGGCGCGCCTGGTCGAAAAAGCCGGCCTCGAAGACATGCTCGCCAAGACGGGTAAGCGCTCACCAAAATACTTCACCTCATTCTTAAATCCATATTAAAATGAAAAAAAATTGTAACTTTCCACACAGAATTTTTAATCTTTGCCGACCATGGTTTCAGCACCTAGTGCCATTACCTTGATAATGGCTTTAGGTGATGAAACCATGGTCGGCAAAGACTCAGTGTGGAAAGTTACGATTGTTTTTCATTTTGAAATGGATATATATCGCTTCCACAAAGTTGATCCTACATACATACATACATACCCATCACGCCGTTCCTTTCCGGGGTAGGCACAGTCAAAATGTTTCACTCGTTGATTCATAATTGTACACCTAACTCTGCTTCAATAATTTCCGCCATTCTTACCTATCCTTGCAAACCTCTTTAGCCTCATTTACCCCCATACACTGTTTCACACACGCCCTCCTGTTTTTAAGACTCCTAATATTCTTCCTCCTAAGAATTTCCTCAACCACATTCAACCACAACTTTCTCGGCCTACCTCTACCTCTCACACCATTCATTCTACTCTCATATATCTGTTTCGTTATTCGACTCTCATCCATTCTCTCAACATGGCCAAACCAACGAAGCACATTCCTTTCATATATGTCTATCACTGGAGCATCTAACCTATTAACTAAACTATTTATTACCCACTTATTCCTGACCCTATCCATCCTACTTTTGCCACAAATACTCCTCAGATAACTAATACTCACGGCGTTTAGTCTACTCTTATGTCTATCCTGACATACCCATGTTTCACTACCATATAGCAAAGTGGGAAGAAGTACACTTTAGTACACAATGTGATCCTGATACGCTTTTACATATACTCATTCTTAAAAATTGAAGCATTGTACTTGCGGTCATATCTTTGATCAAAAATTTCACCGAACGAAATCTCAGAACCGTCACGCATATAAAGCGTTGCAGGGTGGCATGTTACATGTATTGCGTGAGATGATTTATGCAATTTTTGACCCCACCCCTTCCCCCAATGTAAGACAATGTAAGATTTTCCCAATCCCCCCCTTCCTCTTAGTCTTACGCAAGACGTTAGATACTTGAATCTACTTGTGGTTAAATGCTCTCTTTGGTTGAGGATGGAGGTAATGTAGCTAGCGGGTCAGGCGACAGAATAGGAGCGATGGTGAAGCGGTGAAATCACGGAAAATACGCCATTCACGACCATATGCTCCATGTCTAATGCTAAATTTCATTCGAAAACGATGCAATGTTTCAAGACGGACAAAAATGTTACGTAAATTGGTTACAGGCCCCCTGCCCCCCTACGTAAGACAAAGTAAGATGATCCCAACCCCCCCCCCAAACCCCAAATACGCCTTACGAAATACTTGGCCCCTTAGTCCACGTAGCACTCTCTTGTCGCTGTCAAAATGATGTGCCACTGTACTTTGAAATTTTATATCTGGGTCCGTGTGAATGATTACGCTATGTTATAGGCGTTATTTTAAAGCTAAATTTATGGATTTTTCATTTATAGTTTTATCATATAATAAAATTAAAATTTTAGACACACTAATGCAATAATCGAATCCGTGATAATTCATTCAAATGGTCTGTTTTAGTGCGATGGAAATGAGCTGCGGCTCCGTCATGAAAGCTCGAAATGCTTGAACATACATTTGGGCTCATATAGCTTAGGATATGTCTTCTAACAACACTGTCTACAACACTGGGCAGTAGAAATTCCAGAAAATAGTTTTAAAACGAAAAAAACTGTAGTTACTGTCGTATACGTTCGGAATCTGGCATCTTTCGTGGTTTCCGAAGTATATTTGAGCGAAAAAAAGTTACGCATGTATGAGCCTCGAAACCGCGACGTCCCGCTCCAACCCGGCATAATAGGTACTGGCGCCTTAATCACCTCGTCCATTTTTTTCGCCTTGTTGTGTAAGGCGCGAAATCGTAAGTTTTTACTTGGGACGACAATGTTAATTAGCAATTTTCTCACGAACCCGGGAACATGGGGCGGAAAGACATTACCAATTTCCGACATTTTCACTCCACTTTAAGATAACGCATGTCTTGTCTTCGTCCTCAATTACTGTTACGCGATGCCTCCTTGTAAGAGGAGCAGTAAGCGATCCCTAAGGAACTGTAAATGACATAGTATGTCAAAACCATGGTCGGTGTTGAAGTAGTACATTAAAGTGTGGATATTACTATTGTTGTATTATATTTTATCATGAACTGTAAGTAAGTTCTCACCGTAAAACGAACGTTGAATACATGGGGTCCAATTAGTTGGTTACCCAGGATTCCACACCAAATGTTCAATAAAAACCGATGTTGGTATGGTTTCGATTGTTGCATGGGGATTTTATACTGAACATTGGTGGCTATTATGCGAGTTATTCACGCCAGCTCTCGTGAATGTAGATTCGTCAGTGAACAAAATGCGAGCAGAAAGTTTGTTGTTAGCGATAAACCACTCGCAAAAATGTAATCTTATATTTTATTAGCCTCTGTAAGAAGTTGCACAGGTGAAGGGTGGTGGGGATAGAGGCCTTTGGAATGAAGTTCCCTTCATACCATTCAGTGAGAAACACCCACGCCCGAAGATAGCCTCCGTGCACTCGTTCCAGGACTGCGTTAAATTGCAATAACACCTTAAAGAAGATCCTGCTGGCGTGCAGATTTCAGGGTGAAGGAGCCGGTTTTGCGAAGCTGACGATTACATTCATTTTGCGAAGCTATCGATAACCGGAAAACAATTTCACACTCGAAACTCCACGGTTCAGAAAACGCCGTTAATTCTCACGGAAAGCAGCTGAAGCATTTTCATCGCAGTACCAATAAATGTCATGGATGTCTGCATATTCTTCACTTATGAACATAGGTATTTTTTTCTTATTGCACCTATTTTCTTCTATTTCTTCCTATTGCACCTATCTTATTGCACCTATTTTCTTCTATCTATTTCTTATATTTTTATTATACAAAAAATGAACAATACACAGGATAATATGCTATAGTAACTGAGTCGCTGCGACTACAACTCAATATCAGCGGCCAATCTGTGTATGCTTTAAACTAAGAATGTAAAACTTAGCTGCAGACACACGAGGTGGCTGAGGTAGTATGAGTGAAACATAATTTTATCTAGAAATCAATGAATTTTGTCTCATTTTAAAGAAAAATATCTCTCTTTTAAACACACCAAAAATTCAACCCTTTATCACTTTACTTTCGGAGATATTTGCCAAAAAAATACCAGCACTTTTACATGGGAAATGGTACGTGTATGCACTCCAGGGAGTGCATTTATTTACAAAAATGAGGAATTTCTAACACTTAAATGTTGTTAAAAAAATTAACAGCGTGTAGTTTGTTTGTTCTCTCAACTATTTTTAAAAATTAATTACTATGCCACCGCAATAGGTTCTTGGGTGTCATAAAATACCTTCCGTTTTGAAGGAGTTTCAAACGCACCGCGCGAAAAAATTCGTCAAGTTAAAGACTCATTTAGATGTTTTCATTTAATTACTTACCATTTCTGTCATAGAAAACTATATTTTTTCACCGTTAATGATGCAATATTTAATGTATGTGTCCTACAGCTGGTGAAATTAAAACGTATAATTCGAATATGGTCTCTATTATGACTAGGGAACTATCTTGCTCGGACTACCTCAAACAGGAAAGCTCATCTCCAATTAACGGGACAGGACTTCCACTTGATGTGCGCATCTGATGATTTTGAATACTAAGGAATTGTTGAAGATATAAATTCATTCATGTTGTGCGGATAAATTACCGATTATCAACGTGTCCAACAATGATTATGAAATTGGGAGAAACTGCTCGTCCATATTGTTAACCCCACCGACGAGTATTTGTTGTCTTTGTTACTTTCAACTTTGTAACTCTCAGCAACCAGACCATGACCTTGGTTGCATATTCTCCTCGGGTCTTTTTCTCAAAGGCAAGTGTCACCAATTTCCGTGGTTTTCTAAGCAAATTAAACCTCTTACCCACAAGAACATTTGTTGCCTCGTTATATTAACATCAGTTAAGTTACCATATCTTCCGTATTTTAAAAGATAGAGATGAGATTATTACTGCAATGAATTAAGAAATAAAGTTACTAAAAGTTTCATTACTACACATTCTTTGATATTTCTGAATTTAAAAGCGCTATAGTACATTATTTGTTTTTGAGTAATTAAAGTTCGACGAATATTCGAGAGCCATCTTGAAAATGATACCGATAGCATTGATGATAGCAGAACAAGAACAATACATATCTTATGCACCACTGTGAAAGGTTTCAAATCACCTTAATTGATACTAGTCATTAAAATTCGGTGTTTTCACTGTGATTGCAGAATACTTCTAAAAAAGTGTTTACGTTGCCATAGCTCGGTAACTAAGGAGTTGCGACTCCATGTTGCTACTATAAAAAAATGCTTAAAATCACCTCCCCTACCTCCTCTAGAAGTTTCGAACTTTCCTCCTGAAACACCCTGTATATGTGGTTACCACACACGCCTTGAATAATAACGATTATATTTCGTCTCCCAATGACAACCAAAAGAATACCGAGGAACGCCACAGACCCGCTGTTTCAGATCGATCTGAAATCCTAGACTGGCTGCGCATGCGGGCCGGGTCACAGCAGCTTCTCCGATCGATCCCACTAGCCATTTGCGTTTACCATACCGAGCTGATTGATCCGGTCAGATCGATCTGAGATCGACTGGTAAATGTAGTGGATGCGGCTCTACGAAGTGGACAGGCTCTAGGAGCCTATATGAACAATCTGTTCTCTGGCATTAATCTTCTATTTAATCATTTGTAGGGCCCTACACCATTTTCGCCCCAACGGACACGGCTTTCAAGGACCTCATGGAACAGCTGGGCGGGTCAAAGCGAGCGGAGGCCAAGTTCAAGGAGAACCCAAGACTGCTGAGTGGGGTAAGTAACGCAAAATTTTCTGATTAAGAGTTACATTTAATTTTTCGTACAATTTCCTAAAATAGCACATATATTTTATTTCAATGTCATATAAAATGCTGAATAATATATTCTTTATTCACTCAATTTCCATTAAACATTCTACGGAGCATATCGAGGCATGAGGAATGAATGCCTGACTCTAATTACTGAGATAAATCTCAGTGTATGAAAAAAGCATAACCCTTTCCACTAATGTGTAACCTCTTCGGTGAGGAAAATTATCTGGATCTGAATTGCTCTTCAATCGATTGTTAAAGTAAAGTCGACTTTCTTTGAAGGCTTCCGCGACTCTTATAATTGTTTATATTGCTCTTTTCAGGTATTTCCGTCGCGTGTTTGGCTTTTTTGACAACAGTTTCTCCCCTCTTCCTGGGGGCGTCTTCAGGTCCGTTGGACATTTTGCAATTACAAAATGTCCAACGGACCTGAAGACGCCCCCAGGAAGAGGGGAGAAACTGTTGTCAAAAAAGCCAAACACGCTACGGAAATACCTGAAAAGAGCAATGTAAAGTCAACTTATTTGAAAAATATAATTTCAATAAAGTTAGTAAGACAATAGAAGTTAAGTTCACGGAATTTGTGCCTACTAAAAAAGACGAGAGAGCCTAAGTGTCGCGCAGATATTTTTTGGAAAATTTATTCTGCGTATAAGAATCATTGAACATATTCCACACAAACAGAAGCCTGACAGTAAAAACCCTCGTTGGTCAAACCAAAAAGTAAGGCTAAGGCTCATGTCTTAAAGGTAATTGCATAACTCGGTAATTGTAAAGTCATAAAGTGGTAACATAAAGGTAATTGGAAATTCAGGTAGCATAACAATGGAAGATGAAATAACTTATCGCTTTCTACATTCCACACTTTTTATCATTACCGACCATGGTCTCGACATACTATGTCATTTTCAAGGTCAACAATATTCAATGTCAGTTTCCCTGAAATGCTAATTGTATGACGAGACATTGATCGGTAAAAATAAAAAGTATGAAATGTATAAAAGCAAAAAAAAATATTTAATGTGTCGCGTTTCCACAAAGTCAAGCCTGAAACTGTTACTTAAAAAACTGCGGAACTTGAGGTGAGAGAAATTTACGTCAGTCAACGGT
Source organism: Ceriagrion tenellum (assembly GCA_963169105.1). Lineage (NCBI taxonomy): Eukaryota > Metazoa > Arthropoda > Insecta > Odonata > Coenagrionidae > Ceriagrion > Ceriagrion tenellum. The sequence continues at coordinate 82,065,258 of OY720642.1, read as the reverse complement.
CAAACGATGACAATAATAAGTACTTCTCAAAAAAACTTCCTCAATAAACCTTGGTGAATTGCTAAATGAAAAACCCAAGTCATTGTGGTCTCACGCGAGAGAGATTCAGGATGAATCTTCTATTGTCGTCCAACGGACAACAACGGCTAAGTAGTCACTAAACGTATCCATAAGACAACTTATTACACCAGTACTTAGAAAATGCCTACATAAAGGATAACGCAGTATATAATTCAGACATTCATAGCATTGATGGGACATTGGTTGACATGTTATTCAATTTCTACTCTATCAAAGAGGGTCCTTATTATAAGAAAATAATGGGCTTAAGAAAAATAAAAGCAATCACTTGAAGAAAAAAGTGGAAGTTGATGGGAAAATCGTTTAATTTTCTGAAAAGGTGAGTGTGTCTTGACCTAAAATTGCGAGATCATTTGCCTGTCTCAAATAGCACCTACTTCCATGATAGACTTGGGCAATTTATCATAATATATGGACTTCAAACATTTTAAAGAGTTCGTCAATACACGCTATGTCTTACAATTCGTCGTCATGCCACAGACATAAATTCCTCCAATACCTAAATCATGAAAAAACATGGCAAAGCAGTACGATGGTGATTAGCAGCTATACGATAAATCTTTACCAATGTCGAAAAAAAATCTCAGTAAATATTAACGAATTTTCATCGCGAGACAGTAGTTGATCTTCAATTAATGACTGACTTAAACATGCGCGGAAATAATTCATATGGATACTTGCAATAACATTTGTCGTTAATTTTCGTAGAGAGACAACATCGCTGGTCATTTATATCAAATCATGACAAATCCATGGTTTTTGACGTCGTGAGCAATTATATTAAATTGGCGTACCTGAACGATTTCCTTTTGATTCGATTATTGGGATGAACAAGTAAGAGAATAATTATTCAGATAAATAAATTTACCAGCGAGTGCAGAATTTTCCAAACATGATCGATGCTACCATAAGTGTTTTTAAATAAATTAGTTCAACTGTTTAAAATAAATATCAAACGAAAAAAACCGCCAAAAAAGTTTGTCGAAGTCGTCCCATTGCCGAAAGATAAATGTTTTTAAAAAATGAGTGCAACTGTTTTTAAAAAACCGGAGGAAAAAGCTGCAAAATAAATAGTCGAATTCGTCATGTGGCGGAAGATAATTGTTTGAAAAGATGTGTCCGACTGATCGAAAGAAATGTGAACGGAAAAAAGCTGCAAAAAGCTGGTCGAAGTCGTCTCATTGCCGGAAGATATCTTTATTCCAGCTTCCCAGCTGGTGGAGACTTGTCCGAACTTCTCCGGAACGGTTTGACATGACCTGCCAGAGTGCAGTACCGTCACCTTTTCTTTCTCATGAAGAGTTTCATCTATGTACCAAGGAGGCAATCTTTGACGTATTCAAGAGTATACGGACCCGCAAGCGGGTGGTATGGAGCCTGGCATGAGACATCGGACCAGCTGAGAGGGGGAGCGTCCAACTTCCTGGATATATACTAGACTCGTTCAGGCTTAAAGTGTTCGCGAGAAGTAACTTTTAATCTTCTCTTTCACGGAATAGAATGCTTTGGCATGACATTACTTACTGCCACGTGGATAGGCATAGTTTTAGCCGAATAATGGTCACTAATTAACTCGAAGTTTTTAAATAATTATAGCAGTTTTCACTTTCGGCACCTTGGGTACGGAGAGCGCAGGATTGAGAATAGTAGAATTTAACGTCTAACTCTCGGCGTGTCCTTCAAAGCATACTGCGTGGAAACTATCTAGCCAAAACTTTTGAATGCGGCATAAGTAAATAAGTCCCAACCCTTCTTCTGACATTTTTCTTCTTCTGTAGCCTTTGACTCGGAAGTGGTGAGTATCCCCGAAGTACTCACTGTACTCAATATTTTTTGTCTAAAGCTTCAAATTTACGCGAGTTTTCTTTATAAATAGGCAATATGTAAAATATATATATCTCAGTGTGGGACAATTTTAATTCATTCATGAAAATATCAAATAATTTAGTTAGGAGATTGATGTTTGTGCCAAAACGAGAACAAAGCTTTGATAATTATAATGTTTGTATTCCATTATCAACGAGGCTTGCAATGCTACGCTGGCTATGAAGCAAATATTTAAGGATATTTCGCCTTCTTAGAGCGTACTTATATTGATTATAAGAACATTTTATCTTCGCCAGATATGATTTATTATGGACCTCATTTACAAATGCAATTATTTGTGACGTTTTCCGATTCTTCTGATGTAACTTATCACTGTAACGGTATTGATGCAAAAAACTCTTCAGGTTATCACATTCACTGACATCTATTTCACCTATTGCCGCAAACATTTGTTCAAACTTCAAAACTTAACGAATCATTTTTTTCTAAATATTCCTCCAACACGATCTTTTAAAATTTTTTTCTCCATAAATTCTGATTACATGCATACTTATCTATGGTCTTTTTACGATAACATTTTTAAGCATTAATGTAATGAACGTTGAGGATACTTTCCCTTCATTTTCTATCCTATATAGAGGTATACGTGGTCGTAGACGGTCGTATTTTGTGAAATTTTGACATAAAAAATGAAAAATGGCTCCGTATTTTCCGCACTTTTTATTAAAATACCTCTTTAAACGATTTTATTCCTGACAATTCGTCTCCCTTTTTACTGTGCCTCTCCCCCTATCTATAAATATTTGACGCTGTAGCTTTTTGCTTTCCTGTAGTAGTCTCCTCGCTTTGTTAACCAAACTAATCCTCTCCCCTCCTCCCGATGATCCTCCTATCCCCCCGCGACGTATCCTCCCTTACACATTTAAAGCCATCCCACCTGTACTTAACGTACGACCTCTGAAGATGATGTTGTAACATCGCAGCCGGTAAAAAAATTGTATTTTTATGAAATGTGTGGAAAATAGGAAATCATTTTTCTTTTATTTTTAGGGCGATTGCTGTAGTTTTTGGTACTGAAGCGTTGATATTGAGTCCCAGATGAATACGCAAAAGTATAATCTTCTATCTGAAGTAGTATTACTGTAAGTATTTTTATTTACTTCTTTAACATTTCCCTCCGAGCCCCCGGCAAGCAACAGGTTTCGTTGCCTTCAGTCATGGCCGAGGACTCGAGAGGGGTGGGGCAGTTGTTATCGAGCCATACGCGGTCGAGTGGGGGACGGACTGCGGGGGCGCGGGGTGGGGAGGGGGGGCACTGCGTATGAGGCATATGAGGCATAAACTACCGCTCCTCCTAAGCGTTACAATCGCAACATTAGCCCATCAAAATTGCCTGAATAGCAGAAAGCTTCTCTTGATGGTTTCGTTCTTTTTAGAGTTGCTATATTCGACAATTTGTTTTTTAACTCTTTAGGCCGCTTTACACATTATATTCATACTATTGCACCAACGAATGTATCATTTTTTTTTGTTTTCATTTTTATTAATAATATAATGATTATTTTGTATCATGTCTGGCGACGTACAAGAAAATGAATGGAATTAGAGCAGGTTCAATTTCCCGTTCATTCATTCGGATGATAATACAATTTTCCCCATTACACGGTACAGTTTTCCTCATGAAAGAGTTCATACATTCATTTGTACGATACAATTTACCGTGTAAAGTGGCCTTAAAAATCCGTCATTTATTTAATACACGACATTCATTGAGGTATCAGCTTCCGTGGTGATGGTCGTCATTCGAGGTAAATATGTGAGAAACAACAACACTTCAAATATTTCTGACAAATCACAAATCGAGCTAATTCCACAAGTGCAAATTTGTTACACGACACAGGTTTCGCCTTTTACAGCATCATCAGCATGTAGAACTTATACCTTACATGAACTGATGATGCTGTAAATGGCGAAACATGGGTCGTCTAGTAAATATGTATTTGTAATATTCGCTCGTTATGTGAATTCTCAGTTACGTTTCGGCTCCACAGAATATCGCCGGAATCTCCAGAATTTGTACCTAACATGTTCATTTTATCCATTTTCAGAAACAAATATTCGAACGCTATTTTAGAGAGTATCAAATGCAAATCCCAATCCCTGGCATCGACATCAAGGAGAAATTGGATAGAAATATGAATTATGACAGATTTTCATTTAGGTACGTCAAGACGTTATCATCAACCAGCTTATGAATAATGCCGCTTCACTATCTACTTCGACGACTCACAAATTATATCTTACAACGGCAATTGTCATATATTACTATATAATTAATACTTACTTTATCATCGAGCCATCGACCATTCGCAGATCTCGCACGGAAAATATCTTCGGGAAAATATGACAACTTTAATCAGTTTACCTCGTGAAGAAGATACACCACAGAGATTTAAAATCAAACAATGCATCTATGAATTCACAACATATATTGTATGCATATATCTCGAAATCCCAGTTTGCACGAATAAAGTTTGTATTACTAGGGCTAGAATGGGTTAATTTGGCGAATTTTCAACACCTATTATCGTTTTCAAATGTCTTGGGGGATAGGAGGCAGGAATGAAATTTGCGAGGGGTGATGTCCATTTTATAATACTAGGGTTAGAATGATAGTTGATATGACGGCTTAAATAACTTGCGATTACGCGGCATTCCTTAACCCTGGTTAACATGCTGGTGTTCTCTGGTGAAGAGTTAAGAAGGTAATGTAGCCCACAGCCCGGCTAAAATTGCAAGTTGCTTTTCATTTTTTTCAAGGGCTGTAGGATAAATTGGATTGAATATGCAAAGTTATGCACGGTTAGACTTCTCAAGTATTTGTATTTGACTATATACTTATCACTTCATGTTACTTCACATTACTTCATACATCGAAAGTTGACAATTGAGAGAGTGAATTTCCTTAATAGAACGACATATCACTTTGGTATACTTTTACCATTAAGATACCCCGAGATTAGTACGTTATTACGTCTTTGGCACTCTTTATTGATACATAAAAAAGTCAATATGTTATCTTGACATGCAATATTTATAAATAACTTCCATTTTGAGTCCTTTCCTCAATAAATGCCGCGGAATAAACCACTATTCCTTCAAAGTTTTGCCCATGACCCGTCCTCGCTTACACCTTTGAGGTAAATTTTGAACTTTAAATGTGGTGTATCATTCACTCATGCATATAAATACATCAAGCAACTTGGCGCTGACGCTTGGATACGAAAGATGGCATGAGAAACTCTCTCAATACATTGTAAGATTCAAATGAAAACTACACGAGGACTGGATCACTTTACTACTATTCTAACTAACCTACGTTCACACGAGTTAAAAATGATGGTAACCACGCCAACCCTAATAACTTCAGCGCGGTTAAAAAGTTGACTAGGGTCAGCGCCAACGTGCGTTCACACGACGAACTTTAACTAGGGTTAGAGCTAGACCTGGTTAGAGAGCTAGTAACGTAAACAGGGCATTCGCGGCGATATGAAAGCAACATACGCATATTTTTATTCTCTACACGCGTATAATTAGAACACACGTAATGAGAACAGGTTAGCATGGACTCACAGAAATTGTTTCCCTCGGAATCATTCACAAATTCACCGGACATTTATCGTTTTTAACACGAATCAGTGCACATCACTCACTACACGCTGCGACGGAAGGCATGTTTACCTACGAGCATCGGAAAATTTCATATCCGCCACCAGCAGCCGGTGATTGGCTGATGTCACGCGATTGTAACGCCGAGGAGGTGTGGTAGTGTATGCCTCAACTTTGTATTCGCAACTGTGTTGAACCTTTGGAAGCAGGTGACGCGGGAAGACCCGTCAAAGCACTTCAAAAAAATCGCGGTGGCCAAGTTGTTCTCGGAGCTTTTTCATTTACGAATGCCCGCCTGTCTTCTGCTACTGCTATGGAGACAAGGATTTATTTAGCGCTTATTTCTCTCTCCAGAGGACTGACATGGGGTAAGAATAGCTGGAAACTATAGAAAAAAATCAGCAGTTACTCATAACCGAGCAGTTACGCGTTTTTACGGAAAACAAATTATTTACTTACACCCCCGTTAACAAAGAAATTTAAGCTGAGCCGAGAGACCTTGTCCTCTACTGTCGGCGCAGAAATCATGTGCACTCGAGTTTGGGAACATATAAAATACAAATAAAACAACAAATAAACATAAAAATAAGAATAACGAGAACACCAGCAGAAAAACTAATCACACCATAATTTTCCTCATTTAATCCTACACTATTTAATGGTAAACTTAGATTTTAAAAATGTACATCAACATTTTTTACTACGAGTGTAACATAAGAAGTATCGATTTTTGACGGTGTTCGAGCAAAACTCCGAATTGGAAAATTTGTAACTCAAACACAACTATTTTCATGAAAACCATATTTCTGTTGATGGTAGATAAATATATTTTCTATATATGTTGTTAGTTTCAGCGTTGTATCCTGATCAGAAAATAAGTTATTATTAATTTTGTAAAATGATTGCATTTCAAAATTGGGTCATCGTACGATTTCGTTCTTGGTCTCGTAGCCATTCGCATGTCTTGAACGTTTTCAATATGTAAAATCGAGTTCTATTTATAATGTATGAAGTGAGCGGTACCGTTAGCCGAGTCGCCTGGGTAAATTTGGAGTAAACAGAGTGACCCCAGGGGGGCTATTACGTATCATAGGCGACAACTTTGACGCCCTCTCGGTCTCGCCCCCCTTCCCCCCCCCCCCCCGCCCGAGTCGCCCTTTCCTACTACGCATCAGGAGGGTCACTCATTCCCCGCCGGCGACTCGTCGGCCTTTTCCACGGCAGTGTATCAGAATTTTCAGAAGCCGGCTAATAATGCTACGGGCCAATGAGCAGCCGGTTTATAAAAGTCACATGGGGTCCTACGTATCAGCAGACGACTGGCGAGTATTTGGGCAACTTTTTGTTGCCAGTTTATATAAAAACCTCCGAAATTGATGCTAATGTCGCTCGTTAATTGGTAGGAGTGAACATAATTTCACTGGAAAAATGCGATAATGGACTCCACAATGGCATCTTAGAAACTATAGAACTTGCGATATATATGACGAAATATTTGTTTATGAACTCACTAGGACATAAATGGATGCGTTAACATAGCCCGTAATAATGCAAAATCCCTATGATTCGCGCCCTCAATCATTTCCGCTTTATAACTACCGGTGATTCATTGCAATTACAATACATTACGCATAAATGCCGCGGAAACACGATGATGATCAACGAGTCTCTCCAGTAAATATTTAATTTTCCTCACAGTAATTTATGTTCCTGCTTCGGTGGTTAATTGCACATTCACCCTTAGTAATTCCCTGCAAATCTACAGGCTCAGCTAGTAAATGATGAAAGTGATCATTTGTTACGATAAACTGATATTTTAGGGCAATGAACAAGAATGACATCGGACAAAGCTGTTAATAATACACTCTTTGAACGAGTAATGCATCGGCTGAACCAATCTAATGTCTTCTCACTTCGACCTTACATAGATAGCACAATTTAAAAGAAATAATTTCCTTATTGCTGGTAGCTCTAGTGCACTGGCTCCTATAAAACACATCCTCCATAATGCCCTAACTTTATTTAAATCAATAAAATACAAAGGAAAGCAGCGCGTTTCGTTAAAAACTGCTACGAGCGTACATATAGTGTCCCACAACTTTTTGGAGGGATTAAGGTGGGAGCCCCTAGAGACTCGGAGGCTACACGCTAGACTTAGGTTGTTTGATTAATTCAGAACTGATATTTTTCAGAGCGACATAGATAATATTATCATGACTCCTCACAACATCTCTAGGTCTGACAGATGCGATAAAATAAAAGAGATACACTGCCGAACAGATAGATACAAGTACTCGTTCTTTCCGCGAACAATACTCCAAAAACTTTCAACTTTACACGGCTGGTGACCTCACACCCCCTGCCACACACCAATGTGGAGGCTCTCAGGGAATTATGTAGATGTAGAATGCTCGATAATGGATATAAATCCTTTAAAATAGATATTCCAAGCTGCTTTCTTGATAATACCTAACGGACGCACGGAGGGAAAAATTTTACCTGCGAAAGGACGGGGTGGGGGAGGGCTCAGGTCAAAAAGGCTTCGGTACTCTTTTGTGGGCGAGAATGAATGGGGGATGGCTCGTTTCGGTCGCTTTCAGACATCTCGTTCACGATAACTGCTGGAAGACGCGGAAAGCCCAGCCTCCGACTTTATCCCCGTTGCTCGTTCCATTTCTTTTAAATAATTTATTTCATACGCGTATTTATAAACATTAAAAATTTTTGATGAGTAGACGTGTATTTGTTAAGGCATCTTTACCCGGGACATTTTATCCCAAAAACGAATGTATGAATTCCTTCATTCGTAAAATTGTAGCGTGTAAATCGGCAAATTGTATGATTGACTGAATAACTGAACGGGAAATATTGTACAATCTAAGATACATTCATTTGTGCAATAAAATGTACCGTGCAAAGCGGCCTTTATATAGTTTTCTTTGTGGCTTCGAAAGCCTCAAGGTTACTTACATGCAATGATTGACCCAGTGGTAAGTTACGTAGTTTTTCGGTAGTTGATTCAATTTATGAAATATTTCCTTCATTTAGTTACTATTCCTGTAAATGTGTCATGAACGTTTACGAAGAACATTTAGGAAATGCATTTACGTGTTAATTTGAACTCTCATGCTACAAAGTTATAGGCGTAATAGGAATTTGAAGATGCAATAAACTGCTCGAAATGCCATATTCTCAAAGACGAAAATCCACTGCTTATACTGTGATTCGATTTTTGAATAAATAATAACAAAATTTTTAGCGTAGCCGGCATCACACAGATACATTTCCTAGCACAATCGTCGCCTTTTAACTCGTAAACACCGCTTTCTTTGGAAACGCAGCATTCGTCTTCGGGGCTGAAAAGAATTTTGCCCACTGTCATTGGGTTGTAAAAATGCTTCTCTGACTTTGTCATTCGAATTTATTTACACAGTTTGAAAGAGATGTTGTGAATGAAAGGTAGCTTGCGTCAGAGAGATGGTTTGCCCTTGTTTTGAGTGGAAGATATCATACTATCATATCATTCTCGACTTGAATGTTCTAAAAGTCTGTCTATTATTGTAGGATCGCAATCATTTCGTCGTGCAATATATACGCCTCCGCTTTGAAAGGAGAAGAAAATTGCTAGTACCTTGCGTTTTTACTAAAAAATACCGCCATACACGAACAAATCCTTTTAAAATTGTCGAAAAAATACAAAACTCTAGTCTATTTGGAGTTATTTCGCCTAAGTATTATCGTGGTAGCTTCTTTTATTTTCGAAAGGGAGAGAAAATGTTAATCGTTGGAGATATATCGTCTTCCCCGTTAGTAAATCTGCATTAGCAGTTAGCGACCGAGAGAGGCTTAATATATGATTACGAAGTGTAACTGATAAAATGCGAAGTCAGTATGCTTTGAAAGTTCTTCAAGGATTGTCATTGGTAAGTACAGAGAACGACAGTTGATTTTAAGTTGTCTTAAGTCTAAAAAGGCTTACATAACTACAGATAGCTTTGCAGACATGCTAAATGGTAAAAGCCCAGGGTATTATGCTTTTGGAAGCCGTTCCAGTTCGAGTCGCGAAAGTAAAATTTCATTCCATTTTGCCTAGCATAACGTATTCCCAGCCTCGTTGATAATGTAAAAATCCCATAGCAATGAAAGTGAAAAAAGCATTATAGTTCCGCAAAATTTTTAAAATGCAGTTTGTTGACAGATTGAGAAAAAATTATTACTAACATTAAGATTCTCAAAGCTTTTTTTTTCTCATTTTGGTGCAAACGTTAATCTCCTAACCTAATTCTTTAAAATTTCAATGAATAAAATATAATTGTTCAATACGGGGATTTTTCGTTTTCCATATTTACCTCATTTTAAATCAAACTCTTGTCTGAGCTCTCATCAAGGACAAATATCGGGATATTCGATTTTTTTACCTGATTCCCTTGACAATAATAAACCTCCCCTGAAAATTTTAATTTTTTAGTTCGACTAGAAATGTTCTGGAATATGTATAAATGGGTGAGTGAATGAGTCAGTTTTTAGCTTTGTAATTACAAGAAATAATAAACCATACTATTAATAGCAACTAACATTAGAATTGCGCAAAACGTTTTCCGACTCATAATGTCTAGAATTTAAATTCTGGCCGCCCAATCGATATCATGTTTTCTAACTGGAGAAGAAACTTAACGCAGTGTTTTCAATTATGAGTAAAATTAATCCGGGTTTCTTTGAGCGATACAAATATCTTCATTTTTTTTATATATGCAATACTGACGTGAATTATTTATAATAATTAGATCGGTGTTTGAGCGGACCATGCTTTGTTTTCTAACTGGAGAAGAAACTTGACGCAATGTTTTCAATTATGAGTAAACATTTATACGGGGTTCTTTGAGCGATGCAAATATCTTCATTTTATAATATATTTTTATGCGGACGAGATATAATTCTAATAATAACTAGCTCAGTGTTTGAGCGAATCGACGCTTTTATGACCGTAAGGAATAATTTCAATGCTGCCTGAAAACAAGTGTACTGGATTTAATTTTACATATTGCCTGTTTCTAAAAAACACTAGCGTAAATGTGAAGCTTTAGACAAAAAATATTGATTACAGTGAGTACTTCGGAGATACTCATCACTTCCGAGTCAAAGGCTACAGAAGAAGAAAAATGTCAGAGGTAGCGTAGGGACTTATTTACTTATGACGCATTCAAAAGTTTTGGCTGGATAGTTTCCACGCAGTATGCTTTGAAGGACACGCCGAGAGTTAGAGGTGAAATTAAGCTATTCTCAATCCAGTGCTCCCCGTACCCAAGGTGTCGAAAGTGAAAACTGCTATAATTATTTAAAAACTTCGAGTTACTTAGTGACCATTAGTCGGCTAAAACTATGCCTATACACGTGGCAGTAAGTAATGTCACGCCAAAGCATTCTATTCCGTGAAAGAGAAGATTAAAACTTACTTCTCGCGAACACTTTAAGCCTGAACGAGTCTAGTATATATCCAGGAAGTTGGACGCCCCCCTTCTCAGCTGGTCCGATGTCTCATGCCAGGCTCCATGCCACCCGCTTGCGGGTCCGTATACTCTTGAATATGTCAAAGATCACCTCCTTGGTACTTAGATGAAACTCGTCATGAGACAGAAAAAGTGACGGTACTGCACTCTGGCAGGTCATGTCAAACCGTTCCGGAGAAGTTCGGACAAGTCTCCACCAGGGGGGTTACCACGTAAGCTTCGAATTCGACCCTTCGGTTTCGGTTTCGGCAGCCGGAGTCGAAAATACGTCACAACCGAAGAGTTGGACGAAATGTGCGACCACGTAAGCTTTTCCTCTCGAAGATAATGACGAAGTTCGACTCGAACTTCGACTGGCCTTGCCGAAAGCTTTTGAGGCTTCGAATTCTCAGTATTCGAATCGAATTCGCCGCGGAAGAGTTATTTGGATTACTCTTACCGTTGTTTTTGTGTCTTTAGTTGTGAAATGAATTGACCCAGTGATAATTAAACGTCTATTTTTTAGTTATAAGAGTTGTTAAACCAGCATAACGAGTCCACAAGCTTCGAATTGCTTGTTCCCCATAAAATATTGTACCAACTCTCAGTGGAAGTGTTGTTTGGATTCCTCTTACCGTTGTTTTTGTGTCTAAAGTTGTGAATTGGTGATAATAAAACGTCTATTTTTTAGTTATGAGTTGTTAAACCAGCATAAGGAGTCACAGCCTTCGAATTGCTTGTTTCCCCATAAAACATATATGGACATTCGCAGCGGAAGTGTTATTTGTATTACTCTTACCGTTGTTTTTGTGTCGTTAGTGGCGAATTGAATTGACCATATGATAATTGAACGTCTATTTTTTAGTTATAACAGTTGTTAAACCAGCCTAAGGGGTCACAGGCTTCGCATTGCTTGTTTCCCCATAAAATATCGTACCAACTCGCAGTGGAAGTGTTGTTTGGATTCCTCTTTCCGTTGTTTTTGTGTCTAAAGTTGTGAATTGGTGATAATAAAACGTCTATTGTTTAGTTGTGAGTTGCTAAACCAGCATAAGGAGTCACAGGCTTCGAATTGCTTGTTTCCCCATAAAACATATATGGACATTCGCGGCGGAAGTGTTGTTTGGATTCCTCTTACCGTTGTTTTTGTGTCTAAAGTTGTGAATTGGTGATAATAAAACGTCTATTTTTTTGTTATAAGAGTTTTTAAACCAGCATAAGGAGTCACAGGCTTCGAATTGCTTGTTTCCCCATAAAATATCCTACCAACTCGCAGTGGAAGTGTTGTTTGGATTCTTCTTACCGTTGTTTTTGTGTCTAAAGTTGTGAATGGGTGATAATAAAACGTCTATTTTTTTAGTTATAAGAGTTGTTAAACCAGCATAAGGAGTCACAAGCTTCGAATTGCTTGTTTCCCCATAAAATATCGTACCAACTCGCAGTGGAAGTGTTGTTTGGATTCCTCTTACCGTTGTTTTTGTGTCTAAAGTTGTGAATTGGTGATAATAAAACGTCTATTGTTTAGTTGTGAGAGTTGTTAAACCAGCGTAAGGAGTCACAGGCTTCAAATTGCTAGTTTGCCTATCAAATATCGTACACATTGTCTGAGGTAGGTGCCCTTGTGCCATGATAGTAATTGTTAAATATTTAGGCGACTTCAATTGATAGCATACCGTAATTATTAACATTTTAACGAAGGCAGACGCAGACGATTGTCACACAATACGTTGTGTTGGTTTTCTAATCAAATTCTCATCGAGTTTTGGCCGGCACCCTCTTACCGTGAATTGTCTCCTAAGTGATAAAGTAAGCTGATTTGGTGATAATATACTGTATAATTGCTAGTTATTATAGTCGTTTAACCAACTGAAAGAGTCATGAGGCTTCGAAATACTTGTTTACCAATCAAATTCACACCCAGGGAAAACTAATTGCTTGGTAGCTTCCCTGAAAGTATGTCGCCACTCTGAAAGACTGACATATGATCAGGAAGTATTCTGTGTCTGCATTTGATGCATCTTCAAAATCCAGACAGGCTAAATCCAGTTACTGTACTAAAGCTAAATCCACTGCTAGTAGATTATATATTAGTTTTCCATAGCAGATAGACAAGTTTCAGAGGATTTAGCAACAGGTCTAACATTTTTACCTGGAACATTTTGCCAAAGGCATTGCAGGCTCAAGTGTCAAAGGTTTTATATTAATGTCTCTGTGGTATTGAGAGAACATACACAACAGCCAGGCAGCTATTTTACTAGCCTAACATCTATCCTCTGTCTATCCCACATCATGATCAGAGCAATGGCCTTGTTGAAAAAGGAGTGCGAATAAGTAAACAAATATAATGGAAAAGGAAAGAGGCTGGGATAGATTTCAGAGATTTGCTTTGCAAGTATATAAGTACTCTAGTGAAAGGGCTAAATGTCTCCCCTGTAAAAATTCTATTTAGTTACTACTTGAGAATAAGACTTCAAGTTCCTACTGAAGCACTTATGCCAAAAGTTCAGGAGGACATTCATGCAGCATTATGCGCCAAGGAGACCAAAATGAAAGAGATTTATGATAGGTCAGCAAATCGCAAATTAGCTCAAATTGTGGAAGGCAGTAGGGTAATGGTGAAAGCATCTAAAAATGAAAACTGGGAATAATATATAATAATAATATATTTATTGAACGGGTTGATATAAAACCCTTTATAAAGTTATACATTGAGTACAAGTATTAAGGCAACAAGGAATAGCAGCTTTAAAGTAAGTAAAGGCACATCAAGGATATGAAGGTAAGCTTAAAAATAAAGAGAAAGAAAAAGAGTAAGAGGAAAAAAAATAGATATGACTTAATCTAACAAGAACATCATACATTCACTACTGAATAAGGCAATTTTAAATGAGAATATGGATATGACTTATATAAAAAAAGGCAAACACTCAAGGAACATTGCTTCTCACATATCGTTTGAAGGTGCTTGAGGAAGAATTAACAAATTCAATGTCCCATGAGATTTCATTGGCATCTCTCATTGCACGGTACAGTGGCATGTAGAATGAATAGTTATTTGGCAGATAGGGTACATTAAACAAATTGCTCAGTCTTGTGTTTACCTAAGGTACCCTAAGAGAGAGAAATGGCAATAGAGTTGAGCATTTTATGTAATTGTTCAAGACATAATATAAGAATATAACACCATATTGTTTTCTTCTACATCGAAGACTAGTCAGGTTTAAGTAATTCATTACACTGTCATATTCTCCTTTCATTCTGGGAATAGAAAATTTGATTGAAGCAAACCTTAAAAATTTATGTTGGACCCTCTCCATGGATGATTCATATTTCCCATAAAATGGATTCCACACAATTGAACAGTACTCTAAGATTGATCTGACAAGAGACACATATAATATCCTCAGACAGTGGATGTTTTTAAAATCCTTACATGCACGACAAATAAAACCCAACATTCTATATGCCTTGGATGTTATGGGGATCAGGTGTAATAGTTGAAAAACAGGTTTCTTAGGATTGTACTGGGTAAGAAATATAAAAGGTAATATCATAAGGCAATAATGCTCACTTATGCAGGAATCTTTCACAAGAGGTGCTGTTGAGGGAACCAGCAAGCCTAACATCTACCACAAGAAGTGGTTGGGCTGTCAGAACTCTTCAACAATTGTACCTTTGACAAAAAGGGGAGGCGATGTCGATGTACCAAGGTTGAAATGCCTGTGTGTAGTCAAGTCGGCTACCCAGAATATGATCTGGAAGTGTGAGTGAAAATGAGGGCATGCATTGTAAGTTTTGAATGTCATGATGGTGGTCATAATTAATATATATTGTCGATCATCAAGCAATGCTTACATTTACATGCAAACCTTCATGCCTTCATACATGAATAGAAAAGGACCTTATGCTGATGCTTAGTTAATGGATATGGAATAGAACATTAAGACCAGTAAGATAGAAGTGTTAGAAAAATGAAGAAAGCAATGCCAAAGGTGAGATAGGAATAAGGTTGTTAACAAATATTTTAGTAGTCTGAAAAGGAGGGTTTTGGGGTGGGCCTTAAAGACAGTGACTGAAGGAAGAAATTGCGTTAAGTAATGTTGAGTGAGGGAGATATTTAAAGAAGGGTGGAATATAATGGGCATTTAGGGTGGTATTAAGGAATGTATGATACCTGCTGTTTGAAAATGGAAATTCATTCAATAAGTTGCATGGTATTTGTAGCTAGACCATGAAGGAAGTTCATTGCCTTTTCATGCCAACATTAGGATCAATGACTGATAGGTTACTTGTACCAATGATTGATGTAATATACAGTGGCTTAATCATGAAACTTGATATTTATAGTTGATGAAAATGTGAAATACGTACTGTAATCTCTTACTTTATGCAAGGTGATGCCTGTGATACAACTTCAACAATTCTAATGCCTCGGATGAATATTTTTAAAAAATAACTGTAACCCATTTCTCAAAAGTATGAAAATAAAGTAGTTCCTAGTAATTAGAAATGCATAGTCCTTAGTAATTAGAAGTAGTAGACCATTAAGTTTTATCGGCCATCAAACCCTTAAACTAATACCTGCTGGATGAATATTTCATACCACTGTCATAACAGTTCATTCAACTTACTCAGCTGCCACCTTCTTTGCCTCTTCCTTAAGGGAGGTGAAGAAGGAAGTGTATTGTAAAATATTGTCATAGCTGGACCATGAAGGAAGGTCGTTCCCTTTTCATGCCTACATTAAGAGCAATTACCAATAGATTTCTTGTGCCAATAAGTCATATGAGGGTTTTTAAAATAAACTTTATTGGATCACATTGAACAAACGAAAGTTCTTTCTAAGTGTGAAATTAACTGGCCTACATATTGAAGGCATATTTTTTAACTGCTTCAAAAGTGTCCATCATCATATTGCAGAGATAAGAGAACTTAATGTGCCTTAATTCAAACAATGGTCAAAATTCCATATTCCATTGCATCTTCACCTCTTCTGTCACAGTCTCAAATTTTCCCCCATGCCTGTGCCCTCTTCTCAGTGGTTATCACAAGCCTCTCATCAAGGGAAGTATCTGGAAATGATTATTTTTTAAATGAAATAATGAGACACTAGAAGGCTATTTATCATCAAGGTGAAAGTATGCTCATTTTTCTTAAAATACTTAGTGCTTTTATAATCATCTCTTTATCATGCAAGTGGAAAAATTAACTAATTGAAGAAATGTTTGCAGTCGACATGAAAAAATAATTAAATCACAAAGAAATTTATACTTCTACCATATGATTTCATATTGCCTTAAAATGCAGAAAGGATAAATATTTTACACTGAAATCCTAAAGTGTATTAGTTATCAGAAATTAAAAACTAAGTTTCTCTCTATAGGTTTAAAATAAAACTGAAGTGACATAATGGAATGTCCCTTGTGTCATACACAAACGAAAGTTCTTTCCAATGGTGAAAGTAACTGGCCTACATATTGAAGGCGTATGTTTTAGTGCTTCAAAAGTGTCCTTCATCTCATTGCAGAGATAAGAGAACCTGAATATTGACCTGTCAAATAACTCAAGATATAAAACTCAACTTGATGTATTACTCAGGTCCTTTAATTTGCACTACGCTAACCATCAACCAACCAGCAACTCTGCATGCTTGGATAATGTTCTCACTTGTTTTTATCCTCATGAAAATTCTTTTAATGTTTTTAATCCTATAATATCTGACCACAGTGCCGTTGTCTTTGGTATATTGAATATTCTGCCAGTTGAGTACTGTGATCAAATTATCTTAGCGTGGCCAATTACTTAAAGCCCAAAAGAAATGTTTAAAAAATCACTCATTGAAATGGATTGGGTTTCCTTACTCACTGCAGGTAATGGCTCACAAAAATTTACTTTGTTCTTTGATAGAGTTACCTATCTTAGCATGTAACCAAGCATTTCCACAAAAATTGATCAAGCTTAAGCAAACCAGGAATGTAAAGGCAAATTGGTTTACTCCTGACCTTGAGCATCTTCGTGGAAAACTGTTGCTTAGTTATCAAGATTCTAAAAATAAGCCAACTCATACTAACATTAAGTTGTACAAGGAACTGAAAAGGGATTATCAAAACAAACTTTCTTGGGCAAAATGCAAAGCTAATGTAGAATTTGTAGACAGCTCCCAAAACAAATCTAAAGCAGCCTGGTCAGTCATCAGGAATATGACTCCTTCAACTAGTGTTACTAAAGATATCCCAATCAAACCCTCTGAATTTAATAATCACTTTGTGCATTCCATTGATAATACTCTTAGAAACATATCCAGTGCCAACCTAGATTTTAAATGCTGCCTCAATAGATCTTCTGCTCCCACTGAAAAATTTCGCTGGAAGTGGGTTACACCATCTGAAATAGTCAAAGCAGTTCCTAAATTTAAGGGATCAAAAAGTAGAGACATCTACGGTCTCTCCAATAACATTATAAAGGCCATTATACAGCAAATCTCCTTTCCATTGTCTGTGGTCATCAACTCTTGCTTCCAGTCAGGACATTTCCCTGATGCTTTAAAATACTCTAAGGTGACACCTATTTATGAGAGGGGTGATAAAAATCACCCTAAGAATTATCGCCCCATCTCTATCATTCCTGTAATAGGAAAAATCATTGAGGCTATATCTAGTGCTCAAATACTCATATATCTGGAAAGAAATAACTTACTCAGTTCACTCAGCCGCAAGGGTCTGTTTTCAGTCCATTATTATTTCTACTAATGATTAATGACCTACCAAGTAACATCTGTTGACTGTCTTCTATATGCTGATGACACTACATTTCTTAG
This sequence comes from Ceriagrion tenellum, assembly GCA_963169105.1. Taxonomy (NCBI): domain Eukaryota; kingdom Metazoa; phylum Arthropoda; class Insecta; order Odonata; family Coenagrionidae; genus Ceriagrion; species Ceriagrion tenellum. The sequence continues at coordinate 82,047,378 of OY720642.1, read as the reverse complement.
CAAGTGTGAGAATCCTGAGCAGGCACATGAAGAGCTATGTGATGTGGAAGAGCAAGCCAGGTATTGGTTCTCGGCTAATAAACTACTAATTAACTCTGCAAAAACACAACATCTTACTTGTCATCTTAGATATGTTGGTTAAGTTGATAACTCTGTCAAGTTACTTGGATTCAATATTGCTAGTAAACTTACCTGGAACTGTCACATTACTGAAGTCAGCAAAGAACTTTCCAAGTGTTTGTTCCTACTCAGGAGACTGAAAAACTGTGTTTCATCGGAATATGTGAGGCTCACTTACTTTGCCTTCTTTCAAAGTCACCTAAACTATGACTTACGGCTCTGGGGACATGAAAGTGGCACAAGAACTTTACTTTTAATACAAATGAAAGCAGTTAGGATCATCTCAAACTCTGGCCAACAGGACCATTGCCGTCCACTCTTTGTGAGATTGATTGTAATGACAGTATTTAGCTTGTACATTTATCATTGTTTGACTTAAGTAAAAGACAACCTTGATAAATTTAGATTGAGAAACAGTGTGCATGGACATGACACCAGACGTAAAAACACCATAGACATAATGCAATGCTGAGAATCATAACGATGTCACCACAGGATATTCCCTAAAATTTCACAATAAGTATACACACCAAGGAAATAAAGAGCACTGGACGATTTAGGCGCTACACAATTCTTCTACTAGTTCGCTACAGAAGTAAATAATATGGCTAGGATGTGAGAATGCACAAAAACTGTGAGCAGAAATACAGCAGATTTAAAATTAAAATTCAATCTTTGTACTGGCAGTCAAGCGTATTCAGTCAACCAATACTACATAATGGTTTGGGTGGAAAAAGAAACTTACCATACGGAAGCATTTTTTGGGTAACAGCTGGCATAGAAATTGGCATTTCGCTGATATGGCAACGATTCAACTAGCCAGTAAATAAACGAATGAATAAAAAATACATTTTACTTAGATGAATTTTTCTGACAAGTTAATTAAGTTAAGATCACGTTATGTATACGATCTCTCCCAAATAGTGACTTGTACGAAATGGGTTTTTGTTCCCAACGAATGTAAAGCTCCAAAACAATTAATCTGAAAAGCTTCCCTACTTTCAACATGAGCGGACATAATTTAGCGTATCTATTTTGGAATATTTCAGACGCACCCGTGCGTACTTCGTCCCGCTAGTTTAATTCAATAGATATATAAATGATCGTGTCTCTTACAAAAAGTAAATAGGTAGTTGATTTCCAGTCCAAGCAATCCAGCATAGAATTTTTTCCGTTCATGACGCAATATTTACCATAAAACACATATTTTCCATCGACAACAACTATTATACTGGCAAAGTTTGTAGCGGGAACATTTTATGATTGTGCATAAATGAAATACAGCATTAATTTATGCCATATTAATTCAAACGCTAATTCCTACTGCTCCCGTTTGCACCCATGCAAGGCCCACGCGATACGTCGATACGTCCTTCTTCTGAAATACGTGTTTTGTTATAATTAAGCGCGACTACTCGCGATTATGTGCAGACAAGAACTCAATAAAAGTCAAAGACACGAACCAATGAATTAACGGCAAATAACAACAACGGGAGTGACACATAATACAAATAAATGAACAGGTAGCTTACCTTTCTGTGATTTATTATCCATGTCAAAAGAGGCGGTACCGAACGCTGGCTCTGAAATTTCATTGGCTGAAAACAGTGACGTCATCATTTGCTTCGGCTCTCTTCGCCAAGTTACTGCGTCACTTCGGCAACTCTTTCGAATCGAATTCTGGCGAGTCGAAAGTGCTTACGCGGTCGCATATAAGCGCACTTTCGGCAAGACTTCGAATAGGCGTTCGAATTCGAATTCGTTGCCGAATCCGTTGCCGAAACAGTTTTCGAATTTACAAAATAGCCCCCCAGCTGGGAAGCTGGAATAAAGATATCTTCCGGCAATGAGACGACTTCGACCAGCTTTTTGCAGCTTTTTTCCGTTCTCAGTTCTTTCGATCAGTCGGACACATCTTTTCAAACCCTTATCTTCCGCTATATGACGAATTCGACTATTTATTTTGCAGTTTTTTCCTCCGGTTTTTTAAAAACATTTATCTTTCGGCAATGTGACGACTTCGACAAACTTTTTTTGCGGTTTTTTCGTTTGATATTTATTTTAAACAGTTGAAATAATTTATTTAGAAACACTTGTAACCTCTGGTAGCATCGATTATGTTTGGAAAATTCTGCACTCGCTGGTAAATTTATTTATCTGAATAATTATTCTCTTACTTGTTCATCCCAATAATCGAATCAAAAGGAAATCGTTCAGGTACACCAATTTAATACAATTGCTCACGTCAAAAACCATGGATTTGTCATGATTTCACATAAATGACCAGTGATGTTGTCTCTCTACGAATATTAAAGACAATTGTTATTGCAAGCATCCATATGAGTTATTTCCGTGCATGTTTAAGTCAGCCATTAATTGAAAATCAACTGTCTCGCGATGAAAATTCGTTAATCTTTACTGAGATTTATTTTCAACATTGGAAAAGACTAATTGTATATCTGAGAATCTGTATCGTACTGTTTAGCCATGTTTTTTCATGAGTTCATTGTGGAGGAATTAAATATTGTTGAAGATGTAGCGTGAATCGATGAACTCTTAAAATGTTTAAAAACATATTTCGGCAATGAGACGAGTTTGACCAGCTTTTTGCAGTTTTTTACGTTCCATTTTTTCTTAAAAACATTTTGACTCATTTTTTTAAAACATTTAGATCTCCAGGCATCATCTATCATGGAAAGAAACTTCTGCACGTGTTCTTAAATGTATCTATCTGAAGATAGATACTAGTACATCCCAATTATTGAGTCAACAGTAGTTTCACGTAAGCCAATGTGTCATCACGACATCTAAAATTCACAGAACTTTTTATGAGTTGATAAAAAATGACCTGCTGGAATAAAAATATCTTCCGGCAATGCTACGAATTTGACTGGCTTTTTGCAGTTTTTCCCGTTTAATTTTTTTCGGAATAGTTGGACATATTCTTTTTTAAACATTTGGGTCTCCTGGCATCATTGATCATGTTTGGAAACTTCTGCACGAGCTCGTAAATTTATTTATTTGTAAATAGGTACTTGTTCATCCCAATAATAGACTCAAAATTAAATCGTTCAGGAATGTCGATTTTATATAATTGCTCACGGCGTCTATGATCCCCCAAATTTTCATGAGTTATAAACATGACCCTTGGTTTCGTCTCTCTATTAATATTAGCGACAAATTTTATCAGAGCCATTCATGCGAACCGTTTTCGTACTTGTATAAATCATTAATTAATTCTAAATCACGTGTCTCGCCGCGTAAATTCGATAATTTTTACATATATTTTCCTCTTTTCACAGTGTATTTTTTTCTCATCAAAGATATGCCTGTTTTTTGAACATGGGAAAAGGTTTACAATATACCCTCTAATCACCATCATATAGTTTTTCTATGTTTTTTCATGATTTAAATATTGGTGGGATATGATTTTACTGGAAGTAGGTGTCATTTTAGATAGGAAAATTATATCGCAAGTTTAGTTCAATTCACACCAATTACGTCTTAACATATCGAAAATTTCCCTCGTGTGTTTTTTCCTTGCTTTCGCTTCTCTCGTTATAAAGCCTATTATTTACGAATGATAAAAAGGCTCATTGAAACAGCATAAACTGAATAAGTGAACAGCAATTTACAGTGCGACCGTTTCTCGTCGTAATCCCATTTGGAGAATCGCCCATACCGCGATTTTCGATCCGGTGATCTTCCGTGTTGCTGCTGACGGCAAATTACGCTCTCTTTTTCGGCCATGAAAAGGCTAAACTAATATTATTCACTGAATTAAAATCATCAATTTCAATCGTATAGTAACTGGCGATGTGAAGGATTAGTTAGACTTTGAAAATAGATTAGTACAATAAAAAATTCAAATTTATCCCTGTTTTAGAAGTTTATTTTTATGTGAAACTACACACTACGTTGCGAGCCACCGCATGGGTGTGTGGCAGGGGGTGTTAGGTCACCAGCCGTGTAAAAATGCAAGGATTTGGGATGTGAAATGGTGACGTGTTTTATGTTAGTGTATTTATCGGAGGTCATTTTTTATTTTGGTCGCTTATTGTGCGCGGAAAGAGTGAGTATTTGTATCTATCTGTTCCGCAATGTATCTCTCTTATTTATCGTTTCTGTCGTCATGATAATATTCTCTGTATCGCTTTGAAAGACACCAGCTTTGAATGTCTCAAGCTAGCTAAGCTTAGCGAGTAGCCTCCGAGTATGGGCTCCTATCTTAATCCCTCTATAAGTTGTGAAACAATATGTTTGCTCGTAGCAGTTGTTAACGAAGCGTGCTGATTTTTTTTATTTTTATAATTTTTTTGGTTTAAAATTTATGACCAGGGTCCCAAATGCTCATGCCATTTACGAGGTGAGGCCTAACTGGAGCAAAGTAGCATCTCTCTTTGTCTTTTTCATCCGAGGACCTTCCTATCATACGCTTAACAACACATAATTCCTTTAATGTTGTGCCGCATATGTTTTGTATGTATGTTCCCCACGATATATCAGAATTTAAGGCAATTCCAAGATATTTTACTGTATCTGAAGATTTAGGTATACTCCAACCACAATATAGGTATGGCATTTGTGTGGTGACTTTCGCAATATTGAACCCAGAGTAGTTAAGAGCCCTCTTTTTCAAGCAAATGCTCGCCATGCTATACTCTAGTGTGTGGTTTGGAAAAATGGATTTTTTTACCCATGGTAGTTCACATATTAATCTGTTCTAATAGATATTAAGTCCATGCCTCGATCACTAATTTTAAAATTTAGGCATTTCTGACCTTTATAATGATCTGCGTACGAAAAAAAAAACAATGTGTGTTCACAAATCAGGTGTTTCAACATTTTGGTAGAGATTTTGTGGTGGGACAATAGGAGTAGTTGTCCTTGATGTGAAAGTGGGCGACTTTGCGGCTTCAATTATGATATAATGTGTAGCCTAAGACAAAGGCCTTGACCACACCCCAGGAGTATTTACCCACGAGACGGCATCACCCATATCGGCACGTAGATCACTCAGAAAGTAGGACAACAGATGAATTCTACGGATTATTTCCCACAGAAATTTTATTCTTCGCCCTGTATTATGATGAGCATAGGAGCATTTTTCCTTCGGAAAGCAAAGCAAACAGTTCTTTGGTGTCCTTAGGAATTATCAAATCAATCAAAAATCATAAAAATATAACGGTACGTACAGCATGTAGAAAGTAGCAGATCACCACATATTTTATACTTTGTATTTATGGCCGGTTGCAAGAATATTTCGTCATGGAATCAATAGTCACGAGATCTTTAAAGTTATAGATCTCATAAAAATATTCGGGTTGCAGGAACATATCTACTAGTTACATAACTTATTTACCAATGCTTCATCTGTTCTAATATTCGATCTAATCTTCTACCGCCGGATAACATTTATGAAAGTTTAGCCTATGAATAATTGCTAATGCACACAATGCTAATACACTCCCACAATACATGTCACCATTTCGCCTCCAAAAAACTTACATCTTTACACGGCTTGTGACCGACCACCCCCCGCCACCATGTAAAAGAAGTAAGTGAATAATGATTTTAAGTGAGCTATCGATGGAAAAAAAATCGTAAAATTGCCAAATTTGAGCGTCGTCCGGTAAGCGCAAAAGGAAAATGGGGGGTTAACAAAGATGGCAAAAACCTACATCTACAACATATCGTGCCAGCCACCACTAGGGTGTTTGGCACGGGGTGATTCCACACCAGGCATGAAGCCATCATCCCAGCTGAAATCCGAACCGCGCACGTTGCCACGGATTGCTAGGCGCAAGGCGAAAGCAGTCAGGACAAGAGTGCGCAGTCAGACCAGAAACTATGAGAGTGATACGTAGATGAACATGCGATCATGTAGTACTTTGGGTGACTAAGTGAAAATATTACTTCTGGTTATTTTTTTCAATGCGTCAGATAAATAGCACCACAAGTTACTACACCATGCAAGAGCCATAGCATGCCGGAGATTACATGCGAGGTTAATATCTAATAAGGATGTTAAAATATTGAGCACAAGTGCAAAAACCTATGTTACCTAGTCACAGTCAAAGTATCCTAGAACTGATCTATCGCAACTATTATGGTCCCTTATTGTACGTGTAAAAATGGCACTTTAAATCTATCGGTTCTGTTATCTATTTCCTTAATCTTATGCCTACAGCAATAGTTTGGCTATAGCAAAATATGTCAAACAGCCGGCAAAAAACAGTCTATATCAAACTTTCGTAAAAGCTTTAACCTATATTTTTCCCTTCGATCGGATAGTGGTTCTCACCCTAATTACCTCTACAATTTATTAGCACCGCTATGCTTATGGTGACAATTTTTAACAAATCTAGCTGCTTTCCACTGTAACCGATCTATATCTGAAACTAGTCCTACTTCTTAATGACAGGTCATACCCACGTTACAATTTTATCACGATAGAATGCAACCTATCTATCAAACTCAGTGGGATAGACAAACTAAAAGGAGTCTCTACCGTCACATGTCTCTAATTTGTAGCTCGCTTTCTTCTTTTCATGAACAGTTAATGCTTCACCACGTGATACCCGGATCCTTCAAGGTGAACACACTGCAAGACGAGATGACTGGAGTAAGTCTGGCCGGCACGCAGCTTCGAGTCAACATTTATGAGCCAAAGGTGAGCACCTGATATTCCCAATCCTTGTTTTAATAAAAATATATTAGTACGGTAGAAACAAAAAGCAGTCGCTTATGCTTGAATCTCATATCACCTGCATCATGTCTTCATGAAATATACCTCAAAGTTCTACATTTTCACGCAATAACTACCAGTTAAATACATATTTTTTACACATTTTTACACATTACCTACACATTACACAAATAAACACATTAAATACATTAAATATACTTTTATTAAGTTATACGCATCGTTATCATTAACTAATCAAGAGAGTGCTTACAGGCACCTTCACGCGATAAAATGATGACATTTAAATACAGAATTACATGAAAATATTGACATCCCGAAGCCTCAACGGGACCGTATATTACTTCCTTGGACAAATGGCTGAAAAAGATTAGTATTTGAATTATTACGAGCTGGTTACAAGTAGGATACATTTTATATACTTTCATTAAGTTATACGCATCGTTATCGTCAACTATTCAAGAGAGTGCTTACAGGCACCTTGACGTAATAAAATGACGGCTATTTAAATATGGAATGCCATTAAAATATTGACATCCCGAAGCCTTAACTGGTCCGTATATTATACATCCTTAGACAAATGGCTGAACAAGATTAGTATTTGAATTATTACGAGCTGGTTACCAGTTAAATACTTTTGATACACTTTCATTAAGTTATACGCATTGTTATCGTTAACTATACAAGAGAATGCTTACAGTTACCTGCAGGTAATACTGAGATCCCGAAGCCTCAATTGGTCCGTGTATTACATCCTTAGACAAATGGCAGAACAAGATTAGTATTAACACAAAAAAGACAAGAGAATACTAGCAGGCACCAGTACGTAATAATTCAAATACGGAATTTCATTAAAATATGATTACGTTGTAGGATGTGCCCCATTAATTTGTCTCGTCTTTTTTGAATGCTAATCCATAATTTTCTTCTCCCTTAGGCCCTTTGAAACACTTCTTCATCAGTCATTCTCTCTACCCAGCTGACTTTCAGCATCCCACGGTAGCACCAGGATTCAATGCTTCCAGTCTTCTCTTCTCTTGTCTCCAAACAGTCCATGTCTCGCATCCATACAAAAGAACACTCCACACATATACTTTCATAAATCTCTTCCTTGTGCTTAGATCAATGTTTCTATTGGTAAGGTATTTTTCTTTGAGTTAAAGGCGAGCTTGGCTTGTTGAATCCTGCTTATTATTTCCCTTTTACATTTATCATCTTTTGTGATTTTGCTTCCTAAATAGGTAAATCCTTGAATTTCTTCCAGTTGTTCAGTTCTCGTCAAGATATTTATTCTCTGTTCCTGGTCTTGATCTGTGCTGCATGCCATTACTTTGGTTATGAAAACGTTCTTTATATTTTTCTTATCTTTATATGCGAATGACGGTAGCCGTCGAAGCACCTCATAAAACAAATCCTACCTACCTTATCTTTATATTTTTTTATATTTATATTTTTATGTACGCGTGATACATTTCCACGAAGATTTTCTATTATTTAAATCGTTTCATTAATTTGTTTTCTCTCTCTCTCTCTTACTTTCTCCCCTGCATCGACTCAAATACGCACTGCGATCCTCAATTTAAAAATAAAAAAATTCGTAAATAAACGCACAACGCAGACCGTGGTGATCAACGGCGCCCGCATTCAGAGGCCGGACATCTGGGTGCCTGGAGGGGGCGTGGCCCACGCGATTGACCGTGTCCTCTTCCCGCTGCCCGTCGGAGACCTCCTGCACACACTGATCGCTGATCCGCGGTATTCGATATTCCTCAAAGTCATCCACGCCGCCGACCTGGAGGATGTCCTCACGGGTGAGTTTTATCTTGATCACCCAGAACTCTTATTTTCAAACTTGGAATTTGTTTCTAGACGGCTATAAATCTGACCTAACGTGAAGATGTCTACCCTAGGATAAGTTTCACCCGAAACCACTGTATTCCTACGAGAATATATTTCTTCAGTTATTGTATTTTTCCTAGATTTATCCGAATTATGCTATGTTTATCTAAATTCATCATTCATCCCCTTCCTATACAAATCCATCCTGAATATATCCAACTTTACTCCGAGTTTATCAAAATTATCATAATTTATCCAAATTTATCCCGTATTTTTCCGGAAAAATACTATATATATCCGAATTTATTCTGTACTGATCTAAATTCATCCATATTTATACAAATTAATCCTGTATTAATCTGAATTTATCCGATATTTATCCAAACTAATCTTACATTTATCCAAAGCGGTGGCGATACGAGCGATGTAGAACAGGCCAATTCTGGACAGTTATTAATGATGACGAAGGGTATTAATTTTACAGTCTGTCCAACAAATTAGACATTTATGTTAAAATCATTACAAAACTTTTAAGGTAAACAATTTAATTTAGTCCATTGGTTAAATAAAGCAATATAATATATACATCTAGCAACAAATCTATCAAATGAAGTCCAGAATTTTTTGAGGCGTAAATGCAACGCAGAAAATAGGTATCAATGCATAAGACATGGTGATAACAAAAAAAATCCTCTAAGTAAAATCCTCGATAGTATCGATGTATATCGATCCAGTTTAAACCTTGGGCTAATATTTAGGCGGTATGAAAAACCAAAGGTAATGCGTCTTCCTACTGACAACCCTTGACGTAATCAAGTCAATTTTCATTGTAATTTGTTTCCCAAAATATATTGATGGTTTTGATCGCAAAAAATAAGAAATTTCTGTTTAAATTCGGATAAAACTCATAAAATGGATAGTTAGATGCAATGTAGTAATTCTACTGGCCTCGAGAGGTAGAAACTTGGTAAAATATTGATATTTTGTAATTCATACATCATGATGGGAGTCTCAATAATATTCCTAATTTGATACCAACATATTTAGGCCCGGTTTTATAATCCTGGTTAAATATTTTCACGATCTGAACACCTGTAGTAATACGATATCATCTTGTGGTTAACGTCTTACCAGACATGATAAAATCGGTCCTCAAGTTATTTCGTCGTCATGGTGGAACTTAAGCTGAAACTTTCTCTTGTTTATTTAAGACCTTTGGTCATCTTTATACACTACTTGTCGTAAAAAGATGTGATATAATTAAGTTGTTCGGCTCTTCAAAAAATTCACTAATTAGCAAATTACTTCGTGTTAGCAAAATTTTTCAGACTCGTCTTTTCCTTTCTTTCCTTTAATATTAGGAGGAGAAATATTATCTTGAGTTACTCTAAAGTGAGTTATCAACCTAGCTATTGGTTTTCTTGAATGGATATTATGTATATGTCAGATAAAACTAATTTTTTAAACATGATATCTTGTCAATAATGAATGTGTAAGTAACAAGATCAGCAGTGGAATTCAGTAATTATGAGAGTAAAATGTTGAATAAGTGGAACATGATGTGAAGACTCTTATTGTGATATCAGGTGAGTTGACGAATAGGTTTACCATTATCGCGCCCTTCTTTCGTTCTTCCTCGCAAGAGAATAATACAGGTCCGCAGCTCAATGGTATTACGCGCCATGCGTTCGGAAAGGTAGCCGAGGAGGAGGAGGGCACTCGGCGATATACCGGTGAAACGGGGTCCAGATTTCAAATGAAACCTCTTGCGACACGTCCGGCGACCCCAATGAGATATTTTGAGATGCTTCCGAGGAAACCACAAGGAAATAAACTTGCCACCCCTTCTCACGCGCATAACTTAAACGTCTCAGGACCCAGTGGGCTCTACTTCAGATGACCGAACCGACCTTCGGCAAATGTGACGTTGTGAATGTATCGATATTCGGGTATAGAAATAACGAACATATATCGATACTTTTGTTGTAAAGATACTGCCAGATATAGAATTGAATATATGTTAATTATATACATCGTCATTACCCAGGCCAGGGCCTGGATAAACCAATTTCCAAGCCTTTCAAAATGATTTACGCCATAAAATTAATAGAAATAATTGTTAAACCAAAATGGTTTCAGCAACTTATTTTTTTTTCTTTTGAATGCAGATTAATTACCTTTGGTGAACAGATAACTGCTCTTATTACATATAAATAACCTGGGGCACAAAATTCCTCTGCGAGTATAGTCGAAAACGGAATGTTCACATAAAGAAAGAGCGTACTTGCTAATTTAATTAGCACTTGATTTCAACACAGGTATCTAAATTCAAAAAGAGCAAAAATTAGAAAAAATAACGTCATTAACGTGCTTTAAAAAGCCTTAGCGTAGTATTTACCTTCATTACTGTTAATTCGAGAACTCTTGACGCTGTCGATACCAAATACGATCATGAGATTATCGGAATGTGTAAAATATCAAATAATTACTACCCATTTGAAGTATTGGGTATTTGATCCAAAGTATCGATACTGGTATTGTATCGTTCTATCGCAGAATTCCTGCCTCGGTTAAGGTTGCAGCGACGTACAGGCGTCGGAATGACATGCCGTTGAAATAAGAGATTTTACACATCGGATGAATATTGCCCAAGCAAATGGTATCACAGATGGTCTGGGAAATATGTCTTAACCCTTTACGTCAATTTATATTCCCCTTAAAATATAAAATATCTCTCTTTGAATATTTGAAAAATGCAAAACTGACTGACTTCACGCTCAATAAAAATTTTATTTTCAATTGATTCTTTGTCTACCGGCTTTCAGCTATCCTTCAAATCCTGGATCAACAGCAGTTCTTATCTATCAGATATGCTTTCTCTCGTATATTCCACACGAAATAATTTCTTTTCTCCAATTTTGGAATATTCACAATCTCTTTAATTGCTAGAGCCATCTTCGCCGCGTCGTCCTCAGTCTCAGCCGTCGTAGTATTCTCAGTATCACGTCATTCACTTAAATCCACTATCTAAACTTTAGCCACGTATCCTGGGCCCATAACCTGTTATTTTATATTGGGATTGGGTAAATAAAATGAACTATTTTCTGATTCTCTGATGTCATTGTTGTAACAAGATGGTGGAAAGATGAGATTGATGTAACTACATGCATCTTTTGTGAGTGTGAACAAAGACATGAAGAAAATAAAGTCAGCGATTTTTTTCTACATCTTCTACTACTGTAACATCGATACCAGTACTGAGAAAAGTAAGCGTACTTCGTCCCGTTCACGTAACCTGTATTGCGATCAAAAAAATTCTTACGGTTTAAGTGATTAACTGAATCATTTCAGCACAATCAAATTCTGCATTATCTGAGACATCTGAAATTGAAATTAACTGCCATTTTTCAGTGTCAAGAATGCCCCACAATACACTCCTCTTTCGCTGATTTCCAATAAATTACTCCCATTTGTTTTCCCGAGAGAATATTTAAAAAATAAAAGCCATGCCAAATATGACAACGGGTATTCTTCAGGTTAGCAAACTGTTTCAGTAGGAGACAGTGGCATTCGACATTCTGAAATCAGAATTGTCACAAATAAGACGCCAGTTAAGGTAGTGCGTGCGAGATAGTTCCCTAGTCATAATAGAGAACATATTCAAACTATACGTTTTAATTTCATTGGCTGTAGAATACATATATTAAATATTGCATTATTAATGGTGCAATTATATAGTTTTATATGACATAAATTATAAGTAATAAAATGAAAACATCTAAATAAGTCTTTAAATTGACTCATATTTTTCGCGCGGTTCATTTGAAACTCCGTCACAATGGAGGATTTTTTGTGATCCTGAACAAATTAATGCGGTGACAATATGGGCGATTTTCAAAAATAGATGAGAAAACAACTACACTACGCACTGTAAATGTTTTGCTCAGAAATGTTAGAAATTTCTAATTTTTCAAATAAACTCTCTCTGGAGTGCATACATGTACCATTTCCCATGTGAAAGGGCTGGGATTTTTCGTCAAATATCTCTCTAAGTAATTCCGTAAGAGGTTGAATTTTTGGTGTCACTGGAAGGGTGAGATATTTTTCTTTAAAATAAGACCAAATTCATTTATTTCTAGGTGAAATGTCATTTCGCTCAAACTACATTAAGTCTGGAGGTTGTTAACGGTATCGGATTTGTAATAATTATGCACCGTAGTTGATTTAGCGCGGGTGTATTTCATGAAAGGAAGAGGTCAAAGAAAACTAGAGGAACGTAATTGAGTGTCATTGAGGGACATGAGCATAGAGCAACGACTTTCAGCAGATAATGATTGATTTCAATGCTACTCAGTGGAGAAAGTTTCCCTATTATGATGCATTATTAGGAACTTGGAGGAAAACCATTCCACAAGCATGATACCAGAGAGCGAGCAAAGTAAAAACGTCGCGCGATGGGAGAGGTCATTAAAAAATTCACGGAATACTTATGAAGTGGAAGGTAAAATAGAGGGAAAAGTCCCCAGAGGAAGACCAAGGAATGAGGTCATGGACCAGATAAATAAGACAGTACATAGGGAAAGATACCAGGAGGTAAGGGAACTAGCATTTGATAGGGAGGGGAGGAGGGATGCAGTCAACTAATCTTAGGATTGAACAACCAATGGTGATGAATGAGATTCATGGTGTGACATACATGACAGTAAACCTTCTAAGTTGCAGGATTTTTTTTCAACCCCTTATCAGCTAAACCGCCATGTATATTTACAACCACTAATGTAGTCTACCGGTGAAAAGTAGGTTTTATTGAAAGTCAGAGGAAATCCTCTAGAGTTACACGACCTAATCTACAGTTGTCATTTCTTGTATTATCTCCGCGTTCATCCAACCCTACTTCATCCCCTCGGTTTCAATAAGTTATGAATCCAATGAGTTTATCGAATGTTGCAGTCACAGTTGTTGATTGGTTGTCATGGGTCCCATGACTTTATTGAGTACATATGTGTCTTTATTTTGTAGATTTTCGCACCTCATGATGTATATCTGGTAATCTTTGAGTTCTGCGAGTATTTTGTTCTCGAAAAACCCAAAGATTACCAGATATACATATGTGTCGTTCCTGTAACTGTCCTAAAAGCAATATTTCAACTGCGTTTTTTTTTTAATTGCAAAAGTATCCATACTATCGGATTCCAGGAGTATATTTTCTCGATTTCCCGACCAACATTTCTCTGGTTCGGGAACAATTCATCATGGAAGTTTCTAGAAACGGGCGGGCAGGAATCCCGCGCAAGGAAACAACAGTGTCCAGTACAACAGATGAAAATCGAATCCCATTACTTGATTTTTCCCGAGTGTATGGGAAGTTCTGTTGAGAGGAGAATCCTTTCTCGTTCGGAAATTTCACTCGCTGTCCCACATTTGCTAATCGTAAGGGCAGCACGCTGATGTGTGTACTTGAGCTTGCTAATAGAAACAGTCAATTTGACTCTTTCTCTCGTCTGCCTATGAAGAAAATGGAGAAAGTTCGTTGGAGGAGAGAAACTGCCATTCAATCAATTTTTTTGGCCGAGTGCATTACGTACGGCACTTTGCTCAGGTCTTTCACTCATATCATCGCCGTTTTCTCGATCAAAAGGAAAATTATACGCGCAGCGGACTCGGTCCGGATGAGAAATACAATGCACTATTTTCAGTTCGGCACGCAACAAAAGAATCAGAACCTATAGTGACCGTCAAAATGATATAGATCTGGACTTTGACATGTTTCACATGAGCACTGAGCGTGATTGATTGGGCATATAAAACATCGTTGGAAAGAAAATTTATTTACCTTTAAAATGAAATATATTTTGGAGCGATCTCATTTGCCTGCTTGATGTTAGTCTAAAGAAAACGAATAAAAACACAGTAAAACCGCCCAACTTCACGGCTGGGTTATGTTCACAACATTGTGGAATAACAATGGTTGGTTAATGATAAGTAAAACTTGATTCACAAGTAGAGTACATAATCATGAAGCCGTCAATACCTTTTTAACACCCGTTCATCGTTCCTCAACTGTTAATACGCGATTAACTAAGAAATCGATAGGAGCCAATATTTTTTGTGCGAGAGATTTGTAATTTAAACGCTGCCTCTTTAATCAGATTTATATTAAATTAGTGAGAGCGATTTTTTCCTAAAGAAATGGTACGGGAGATATGAAGGGACCACTTCTGATGACGTCATCATGTATGAAGTCATGAAAAATGAAGTTCCACATTGCGAAGCCTGGAGCTTTCGAACTTAGGAAGAATTTTGTTGAATTCAGAAGTAATAAGTTTACTTACTATTACCTTACTTAAGAGCGACTTTGAGCGTTTAGGGGGCGGGAAAAATAATTAAAATAAGAGTTAACATTCTTGAACAGGTACGGAAGGGGTATTTTTATCTTATAAACATTATATGGGTATCTTATATTAACCCATTTCCGCCCAGAAAAATTTTTGCTTGCGATTTTGATAAATTTTTGGTATTTTACTCACATGGTCACCTGCAGTACTCATGCAAAATATTTTGGTGATACATCTTTTCGTTTCTGCAGAATGGCCTGTAGCCATATGGCTACGCTGGGCGGTAACGGGGTCAAAATCTCGTATATTGCGATTTCTACGAGTATTTTCCAACCAAAATAATGAAGGCACTGTGCAAACATAGTTTTGGATTTAGAGGTAAGTAAAAGATCACAATTACCATGCAAATCCTTACTTCTATTCTTCTATTTCTTGCGTCTCCTGGCACAATATCCTGTTAGTATCACAAGGTCAGTCAAAATATCACAAAAAAATCATGACTGAAGAACTTTGAGGAATGAATGAAAGTTAGTCTTTTCTGACCAGTATGTTGGTAAGATAACTTTTTACCTAAGTTTTATGGTATATTTTGCAGTACTCAGTACTGGCCCATGATTTAGGCACTTTAGTAAAAATCACACTCAAAAGTCTCATTAATGTCTAACAGCCCCAACTCGAAGTTTTCTATCTAGGACCCATGAATTTGATAACACATTTCTCAATTTTTGGCGGAGAAGTGAATGCATTACTTATTCTAGTGGAATTTTTAACACACGGTATGCAGAGTCCCCGGAGGCATTTAGAACAAGATGTCCGCACTTGGCTACTGCAATACTCGCCAGCACACTGTAACCTCCTGTTGTCCGGATTCTGAACGACGAAGTGATTCAAGCCGTCGAAACGGAGAAGATTGTGAGCAAAATTGCCGACCGTCAAAATACGACCAGGTCCCCGACTTTCAGTTTTGTATCGCACAAGGTCAAATAAAAAAAAACGCCGTCTACAAACAAACCCCTTTCATAATCAAATTTCACTTGTTTCTTGAAAAAACTTCGGCAATAAAACTGATTTAAATAACACAGGTAATGAAAATCAAGGCAGTTAATAACCTTGAGGTATCAATTTCATTATTTCGGTCCACTTGGCGCTTGTCACTATATCACTTGTAACAATATAATTCCACGAATATCACCACATTTTTATCATTGTGATCCACATCCTCTAGGTTATTGATCATAATAGTTCAGATTTTTTTTACAAAGGACTTCTAAGAAATTTCAATGTTTTATAGAAAGAATAAAAACTCAATAATTTAAGCTCACGTCAGTCATAAAACGTACTTCAGAGGAGAAACTTGATGATTAAGAATATTTCTGACGGTCGGATTAGTCAACATGGTGTTTTGTTTGGACACACATTCAACACATCCTCCAAGTATGCTGTTATTATTAAGGGATTTAAATGTGGATCATATACGGCAATAGGGTGAACAGAACTTGGAGGAGGAAGGATGGTAGGTAACTTGGTACAAGGCATGCTCTATAAAAAAAGAAGCGGAAATGTGCTCTAAGAGTTTCGAATTCAACGACCCATTGGACATACCTACAACTTGTCAAGATTGGCTACCTGACCTTAGAAAAGTTTAAAAACATCCTAAGCCAAGAGGAGTTGGAACTAAAATTTCAACCGTACTTGATATCCTCATCCCGTTCCCGAAGAAGTTGTCTACAACGCGTGATCGGATCTGCTTACGGTTGTACCAGCGAAACCTTGAAAATTCTCTCCCGTCTTTTGTGTCTAGAGTTTGTTGGCATATTAAATGACAAAGCGACTCTAAACGAGCATATTGCTACGGTCAACAGGCCTCGAATGATCCAGAGAGAAAGAGAATTTACAGAATCAACAATCAAGAATGAACCTAGGTAGAGCAGATCGTATGACTCAAGGGAGTGAATGTGTTCGGAGTTAGCAAACAGACGGTCGACAAGGATTAAATCCTCTTGAAGAGTAAATTACCGCGTTAGATAAAGTTCGAGCATTGGATTAATATCGTGCTCTTCCTTAGACTATATATGTACGCATTAATAAGTATCCACTTAGTGTCGAAAAGTATTCTATGACGATATGGGGTTCAAACTTCACTCAGATCCAAACAAAAATACTTCACTATGAATCTCATCTCTAAAAATGAATGATGATCTCTAAAAAAATGAAAATCTCAATTAAAGAAATGAATGAAGGTTCCAACCCAAGTAAAATGCTTCAGTTTGTTTAGAATGGCGCATTTAATCGGTCATCGCGTTGACAACCACACAAGCAATGCGCGGTTAGACGAGGAATCACGCAATGAAAAAAGAAAAAAAATTTGAACTCACTTTCAGATTCGTAGAACACAGAAACTCGTTGACTTTCCGTTTAATATGAATTGAAACCCCTTTGCGACGAACGTGAGCTGCTTGGTCTACTTTGCCGGAATGTTCGAATGTAGTTTTCCATCTCAAAAAGCGGAAGAAAACCGTGCGATGCATAGCCACCGAGGAAGCAAGAATTCTTGAAATTTCCCTGAAATGAAACACGCAGTATTCGCTCGAATGAAGACGGGAGAATTGGCATGATCATTTGACTCTATGTATCAGGTCACAATGCCTTACCTTGTCGGAAAAAGTCCTCAATA
The DNA here is from genome assembly GCA_963169105.1 of Ceriagrion tenellum. NCBI lineage: Eukaryota > Metazoa > Arthropoda > Insecta > Odonata > Coenagrionidae > Ceriagrion > Ceriagrion tenellum. The sequence goes on along the minus strand of OY720642.1, from coordinate 82,029,704 downwards.
CCTCAGACAGTTACCTTCAGCGAGGCCAACAAAACAGCTTCTCCTTAAGCTAACTTCCAAAAAACCATTTTGAGTGATTTGAACTAATTAGCAAGGATTCACAAAGTAAATTTGCAGGCTTTACTTTGTGGAAGTTTTCCATGATGGACCAAATAAAAATGACTTTGTTAGCCCCACTAGATGTTTATTAGCACGACCCGGGTTTCGACACTTCGTGTCGTCTTCACCTGAAGAAGCCACGAAGTGTCGAAACCCGGTTCGTGCTAATAAGCATCTAGTGGAGTGAACAAAGTCATTTTTATTTGGTCTAGCAAGGATTGTTCGCCTCTCACGCCAGAAAACGTAGTACCATAGAACGAGGAAATGCACTGAGGAGGCGATAGTTCCTGGCGCACACCTGCGCATTAAGGAGGGGAGTTGTAGCTGGAGGGGGCGAAAGGAACGGATGAAGGGGAAGAGGGAAGCAGCGATAGAGAGTGACGTTGGAGAACAAATCTATTTCACCGAAAAGGTACGATGCAAACACATGCGTGGCTGAATGCAAGGCCAGTCAACATGTCTCTAACGATTGAATGGCACGGCAAGAGAGTTCTCCAACGGGTAAATTTAATCGCAAAGGGAGAATGTCCCCTCTTCCAGAGGCAAAGCGCCCGCAAAAGCTCCTGGCGCAGGCCTGCTTGGCAAGCAGGGGGAGGCAGAGGTTTAGGGAGTGAAGGGAAAGGACGGGAGGAAAGAGAGAAAGGGACGAGAGAGACACGCACTATCTCGTGAAATTAGATACAACGTAAGGCTATTAGATAAATGGTCAAATTACCCATCATCGAGTTTAATTTTCTGCCGGCGAATAATTAATGTTAATTCTTCTCGGGTTTCCGTCCGCGTGTAGTGCTTCATCTTCTTCTTTGCCGACGTTTCGACGAAAGACTTTTCCAATTACCGCTCAATAAATTAAGGAGTACCCTGGTACGAGTAAAGGACCCTGCCGGCCAGAAGGTGCCTGGTGTCTACCTTATACCCTGAGAGTGCGGAGAGGTGTATTTTGGTGAGACTGGCAGAACCATCGAAACAAGAATTGAGGAACATCAACGGCACCTCCGGCTGCGTCAACCTCCGAAATCGGCTGTCACAGAACACTCCATTAACTTCGACCATACCGTTCAGTGGGAAGAGACGAAACGACTCGGCCTTTCCAAAGGATATTGGGACAGACACACCAACGAGGCAATAGATATCCGCCTTGAGAGCAAGAATTTCAATAGAGACGAAGGGTTCCGCTTAAGTAGGACCTGGAACCCAATCCTGAAATCGGCGGGAAAAGTGAAAACGCCTCCACCAATCAAAACCGGCCTGACCTGAGAGACTTCCCATATAAACATGGCACCTCGATACCCGGCATCAACGGCCCAGGTGACGATGGAAAAGTCTTCCATCGAAATGTCGGCAAAGAAGAAGATGGAGCATCTTACCCAGACGGAAACCTGACAAGAGAAGGATTTACATCACCCATCATCGTATTTCAGAGCGACACAGAGAACATTATCTAGACGCCTCACTACATCTCTAGGTCTTACAGAAGCGATGAAATAGGAGAGATACATTCTCGAACAGAGAGGTACAAAAACTCGTTCTTTCCACGCACAATAAGCGACCACAATAAAAACTGAGCTAAAATAAATACACTCCCATAATACAGGTCACCATTTCACCTCCCAAAACCTTACAACTTCACACGGCTGGTGTCCTAATAACCCCTACCACTTGCCAATGCGGCAGCTCGCATGGTAGTAGGTGACTCTACTGCACCCATCACCATGGCCTTATCTTGAGGTCTCATTGTGAAAAGAATCGAAATGGGACGGCAGTTAGTTGTGAGCAATCACATTCCTTGAAGTGCTTGTGTTGACAGCAATTATGAAGTTTTTCCAACTGACCCTCCGCAGTAAATAACCTTCTTCCCTTGCTCCACAGAATGTTTATAGTTCCATAGCAATGTTCCAGGATCATCATCTGCTCAGTGCCAGAATATTTTGAATCAGGACAAAGAGTTGATTATCCTAGTCAGTAATCCTGACATTTTACTCTGATCAAGAGAGGCAATGGAGAACTAATCACTATATGAGTCCTATAGGAGTAGACTTATTCTTCTCTCTGATGGTGCTACTTTCCTGATAGCCTAAGCTTTTATGCATAAGCAAAAGGTATACATATGAATCGTTCATTAATCAATAGAAATAAAGAATATATCTGTTTTTTATGCTATGCGAGTTACCAATGTATTTATGCGTATATGTATGAACATGCTGTTGAAACTGGACAGTGTGTACAGATCATCTATTTTACCCACCGGGATGATTTCTGAAGTTTGATAGAGATTTCTGCCCTTTTTGTGTTGAACTTTCAATTTCTGCATCTTTAACATATCCCCTTCATACATTTTCTTTGCTCCTACAAACCTTTGAATAATACATAGAATCTTTCGTGGAAATATACAGAAGACCAGTGCAATTTAGTAATCTTTTACAAACATTTTGGAACACCCAGAGAAATGACCTACGACTGGTCATGTCCTGGCCAAACCAGTAAACATGATCAATTTAATTAAACCACATATCACATCGTAGTAGTATCTAATTACTTTTCTGGATAAATTTTAAGAAAATATCTCCATTCTGCGAGAGAAATTTTATTGGTTCAATTTATTCATGCATGATAATTTTAATAACCTTTGGCCCACTTCTGAACTTCTTCCCTGGCTGGGGACAAAAACATGTTGCTTAACTCAAGGAGCCAAATTTTCTCTGCAGGAAAGAGGACATACACCTTATTCGCCCCCACAGACAAAGCTTTTGAATCATTCAGCGTTGGAGATATGAACAAATTGCTCAAGGATAGGGCCAAGTCAAGGGGTATAGTGGCAAGACACTTGGTGCCAGGAGCCCTGTTCACCTCTGGAATTCGTGATTTCCAAGTGAAGTACACCATGCAGCAAGGAGTGACCATCAAGCTGCACAGTGAAGCAGGTGAGTCCTTATTATAGTCTCCGGTACTTCCCCCTTCAAACAACCAACAATAGTCCTTATAACCGAAGCTGTCCCAAATATTTCTGATTATCACTTTATCAGTCTACTCTATTTCTCTTGATCCACATCCACCTCCAGCATTAAGCCATGATCGGTCTTAATGAATGTCAAATTTATCAATTATAATTGATTAGCAGTCATACTAAAAATTTGAGTGTGAATGGCACAACTGCTGTGCCAAGCGAATGCCCCAATGCCAGGCGGATGGCATCACTGTTGTGCCACACGGTTACATAAAAAGGGATACCCACAAAATTGAGTCCATTTACATAAAATGTTCCACAGTCAAAGTGTTAATTTGATTAGCTATGAACTTTATTGTGCATGTTTTTTAATGCCAAGTTAATACTAAAGCCAAAGCCTTTTAGGGAAGGCCCTAAAGTTGGTGGTGCCCTCAAAGGCTACCCAAAATCAGTGCTTTCTCAAGTAAAAATGTTTGGTCTGAAATTGCTCTCAATCTGGTTTTCAACTGTTCTGAAAGACCTATAACTAATCTGGATGTGGTCTGTAACAGTTCTGGATTTGAAACACCTTGAAACATTTTTAACCTCCTAAATCCTGAGACATACCCAGCATTATTTTTGGATAATTCTTCATGCTTACATTTTGCTTTGTAATCCATGTTTGCAGAGTTAATATCTCTGTAAATCAAGGTTCTTAATGATGCTGCTACTTATCAGCAAGCGCTGAACTAGTGGCGTTACCAATATGTTGCGTTGCTGAGTGGTAAAAAATTCAAAATTCTGTGTATTGTATACAATATGCCAGGACCGAGGAGGTTAAATTCCAGACCAGTTTACTCCTGTTTACAAAACACTTCCATATCAGATATTAATCTTTCAGAGCCATTACAGACCAAATATTTTGACCTTGGTTTGGCACTACTGCCATCAGTGAAGAATTATCAGTGATTCAGGCAGAATTTTACATCAAAATTTCCTCATTCCCCGTAAATGGCTATTTATGAAGTTTATGCTTGCTACCTTCTGATGCTGTCTTGTCCTCACTCTCCGTAAATAAACTTAATAATATTTTCCTTCAAACTGATCTAAAACTTATCCATAGCACACTGAACTCAACCATTGACTGCCCCAACATTCTGTCCATAATAAATTACAGAATACCCACCCAACACAACAGGACTCACTCATTGTTCCATATCCCTACTCCCAGATTATCACTTATCAAGCACTCCCTCATTTCTTGCCTCTCTTCTCTTGTAAATTTCATTCCTGAGAAAATCGACCCTTTCACCTCATCTTCCAGCATCTTCACTTACCTAGCCATATGTCATTCCCAAAAAAGGTAATTTTTACTATCTCCCCATGTTGGATTACTATTTGTTACCTTCTTCTTGTTAAGTTTTTACTGTATGTGTTCTTTTTTGTCTGTTGTATGTTCACTATAAAATGGCTTCACGCTGTATGTGATCTTTTTCTCAGATAAATAATAGAAATAAATAAACTGTAATAAAGTGAGTTCACTCATAGCTACAATTGAGTAACTCCAACCAAATGCAATATTACTCAGATTAATTGATTGTATGGATTACTCATTGAAAAACAAATCCTTTTTTTAACTAAACAATTCATACTGCATTAGATATTGACCATATATTTGATTTTTAGTTTCCTTTTATTGAGAAAGTATTGTGAAGTGTTGACATTTGTAGGTAATGTGGTACATTTAAAATTAAGACTTTTATAACATGTTTTTTTGTCTCTTACAATTAGGCAATTTGAAAATTAATTCATCACACGTCCTCCTGCAAAATATTCCGGCTACAAACGGAGTGGTTCACGCCATTGATACTCTTATTTAGTACAGTATCTTCAGTTGCATAAATGTGATAAAAATTCTAAAACATAACTTAGGCATTCAATGCCCATTTTCATGTTGGTGATTAGTTAATTAGAAACTGACATTATGTTTGAAGAATTTAACAAAACAAGCATGTCTATCATGAATGAATATCTGTCTCATTGTCTAACAAATTGTTCACGATTTTGTGAATTTATTCATGAAAATCATTGGTACTTATCGTCTCATTTGGTACAAACTTATCCAAGTTTCATGGGGCATAAAAATATGCAAGGGGAGAGCATTACCTTGAATGCATTCAATGTTGACCACTTCTTCAATCATGCAACACGGATCATCTGCTGAAGGAGAAATTTTTATCCACTTTGTACCATTCAACCAAAGTTATACATAAGATATCTTATGTAAAACATCATTTATGTATGAAAGTTATGAATGAAATGTTGTTATATTTGTATCATCATGTCCTATGTAAATAAATATTCATTAAAACAAATTTATAAAATGTAAGTAATGATATAAGTTTTCATTAAAAAAAAAGAATCTGTCAAAAGAGGTTGCTTCTTTAATGTTCCACAATTGCAGTTTCAATAATCCTTTATGTATGAAAATTAGACAAAATACATTTTCAAGTCCTTGAAAAGTCCATATTCTCTGGCACATACATTCTAGCTTATTTGAGCACATCGAGCACAGTGAAGTAACAGAGGCTTACAACAAGTTGTTACATAGAGCAATAACTAAGTAAACTATGGCCAGAACAACCTCTAGTTCTATACAGCACAACATTGTTCAGCGAGGATCATTAAAATTCATTGTCGTATAGCCACCTATGATATATAGCCAACATCAACATTTAATTAAAGCTGTAATATCAGCCTAGTTTGTCCATCTAATTTTCTATATTGTTTTCTGTACACTTTGATATGACAGGTAGTTAAAGACTCCTTGGATATCTGCTACACCTACGTTTGCAAGTCAACCAGCTTATTTTATCGGTCAAGAGAACTAATAAAGCCAATTTATCACCCCTCCAAGATTTTCTTTAGGAGATTTCCTTGAAATTTGCTTGGATCTCATAAATAATTCATTTTAGGTATAAACCTACTCTCATTTTACACTACATAGTTACAATCAACTCCAAAATTAACACACTAATGAATTTATAAAATGCTTTAATATTTTTATAAACTTGAAACATTAGTAATACTCTCATATGGACTCAAATACCACATTTCAAAAATCAAAACTTAAAGGTACAACAAATGCCAGATCCATCACGGAATGATTCAAAATGTTTCTTTTATTTCTTGCAGTACCTCCTGGGAGAATCTGACAGTTCAATTTCACGATTATAATCACAGATATAATAAATGTTATGGAGATAGATATGATTAAAAGCAAGTATGTTCTCAATCATTCATAGTTACCCTCAAAAGTCATGATTTTAATGCTTCTTCATACATTACGTAAGACCACCTATTAATTACATTTATTATACAAACACTGGCAAGTCCATGGCTTGCGGAGTTCTGCGTATTTTAGGATTTTTGCATCTCTGTGAAAGTTCACTGGGATTAAACTTTGAATTACAACTGCCAAAATGCTTGCTATAACCCTTTATCTTTTTAGGCTTTGACTGACACGTTTTCATGAACTGGGTACCTACATGTTTTATTTAGTTAATTGCTAACAATTATGCAATGCATTAAAACCAACAGATATTGAGGGAATACAGTTCATCCATTGTTTCATGAACTATTACCAGTTGTTAAACATACATGCATTAAAATTATTATCACCTAATTTTGATCTAGTTCACGTCACATAGGAAACCATCATGCCCAGCTTGAATAGCTCAAGTAAATATGGTGACCATTTGCCAAATACTTTCCATCATTCATGGTTAATATATTTTTCACCTTCTTAATAAATAGTCAAAATCATACTCTTTCAAGTACACAATGATTTTACATAGTCTTCATTACTGCTTTTGTTTTACTTGTAAGCTTACTTTTACCTCTATTAAATTGCCATTATACTGGCTTCAAATCTAAGTCGTGACCCCAGGAATTATCAGACCAGAATGTTCCATCATCACAATTATCAGGGAACAAAATTCTTTTAAGCTCTTACATACATATACATAAGGGATCATTCATAAATTATGTGAGAAGATTCTTCAGAGAGGATTGGGTAACTGGTGCAAACTGTGTTGCACTGAGGAAGGAACATGAATGTACATAGGAAAAAATTAAAATTCAACCTAATTCATGCTTAACATGGTCAAGAAATGTAGGGCTGCCAACTCTCCTTCCCTGAAACTGGGGAAATATACTCATAAAAAGTTGTTTTTACCATTGAAACATGTCTTTCTTAGTACAACGAATGAATCATATATGAATATTGGTGGTTTCTCGGACTGTTCTGTTCTTACTCTCATCTCCCAGATTTATTGGTCCTCTCTAATCCAATTGTCATGATTCTTTTTTAAATATTAAGAGGACGCATCATACTCTTCGGTTAGGAATAGTTTTGTCGAAAATCCACAAGGTGGCATCACTCGCACCCTATCGAGGCGTTTTGGCGTCAGGAGTCTCTTACTCCAGGATAACTCTCGCACGAGGCAAAAGTTGTCGGTAACTTGTAGCCCAATTTCCCGCTTGTAAGTAAAAGGCAGCGCTGACATAAGATCTGTGAGAGAAGACTGAACTATTTGCACCACCGTACGAGCACATCATGGCCCAAAACCATTCGGGTGGCTTCTCGAAAGATACCAATTACAGATTTCATCTTACAACCGTGACCGCTGTTACTTAGCATTCTGACAGAAGGAAGATTGATACATCTCCGTTAGTTTAAGATATTTCAATAATAATATTAGTTTTTGTAAAAATATACCCTACATCTTGCCGTTTTCCCGATGGTTTAATTAAGCTCCGAGATAAATTTTTCATATTTCAGATACGAATCTCCCTTGGCAAAGATCTATTCTTTATACTATTAAAATTTCAAGTTGATGACGTAAGACTTGAACAAAAAATCTGGGGTCGGAAATCATCACAAATTCGACCGGTAGAACGGGTGTGACGCGTCGCCTTAACTTGAAAATATGTGTTTGTGACCTTATTGCAACCAAACCAACTCACTGATTGATACAATACTTTATCACATATATTTCATCTGCAAGGTATCATGGAAAATGTCCAGGACTCCATAAAGATTCGACAACAATGCCATTCACCGACCACCATCCAAGCTCAAGAATCAGCAGGAGAATGCCATAGACCCAGTTGGACTCAAAACACCAACTGTTCACTGCATATCCAAGGAATGAGGATGAATCGACATTGGAAACACATACTGGACAATTGAAATGAGAATTGACGAATTTTGCATGCACCTCCAACTGGAAATAACTGCCAAATAAAATAACTAACTGAATGCAGCATACACAAATACCACTCAAAGCACAAGGAGGACTATAAGGGACATTGGGCATGTAATGTGAAGAAAGCAATACAGATGTGAATGCGCCAAAACAACTTGGGAATCGGTTAAAGACTGAGCAATGCATGGAATTAAATTTTGAAAAAGACAGCCAGAGATTTTGGATGGAAAAGAAAGATTAGGTACGAAACACAATTGGCACAAAACAAATCAGAAACGACATAATCACCAGTCATACGGAATATGAGGCAGGCAAAGCAAAAAATGTCATTGTATTCCAAGACGCCTAATGAGGATGGGAAGATGTCACCGGTCAATACATGGGAAGTAGTGGAGAACCTTACCCAGTGGAAAAATCAAGAACTTTTCAAACATAAACAGACTGATTATCTTGAAAATTTGCTCATAGATAATAGCACTAGGATGGAAATAGGTAACAAAAGAGAAGGTCCTAGGACTGAAAGTGAGCCCTCAGGTTGCTCGACTGAGATTTCTTGCATACTCAGAAAAATGAGCAATGATCCATTTACATGGTAAGAAGACTGGAGAGCTGATTCTTCATCATCCTTATCCTATATATCATTCTTCACACACATCTCTTAAGGAGGCAGAGAACCACAGCTAAAAATCCTTCAGCAGACCTCAATGAGATGTTATTTTACAACATAGCTTTGCTACTTAAAGCAAATCTGTTAGTGCAAGCCTCTGGAATAAGGATAAATATTGACAATTGGTGCTGTAAATTTTCACTAGTTCCTTTCTATATAATAATTCTAACTGTGGAAGAAAATGAAATTCATCAAAAATCAGTTACTTGCTGTAACACACATGACATTAATTTTTAAAATCTTTCAATTAACCAGAATGGGTATCATTCATCTCCATGTAGAATCATCATATTGGGTTTTATAACATCACAGTGAACATTCTCAGGAGCTCTTGCAATTGATTTTCTATTGTGCCATCAGTGACACTGCTGTCTCAACAGGGGGTGGGGAGGAAGGCAAAGATCTCACCAAGGATGCAGAAAGCCAGAACTAAAAGGTAGGTTATCTGAGATATACTGCCTCCAAAAAGGTTTTCAACTTATAATAATTCTCTTTGTTCCTAGGCTAAGTTTTGGAGCTCTGTGTGATTCTACATTCCATGCCAGGGTCATTGCCAGTCTTTTTCGTATACCTTAAACTTCTCTCAATGCCCTCCCAATAATAAAGGCAATAAACCTTTAGGATTAAAAAAATTAATACTCATGACAACAATACTCCCCAAAAGATCATCATATGTCTCTACACTGATTTATGCCTTCAGCCTCTTTTAGTAGTCAGGGTTAAACTTTAAAATTAATCACGCAATTCAAGTTTTAGGTCAGCAAACTACTTGGAATACATCATAAGTCACAACTCAGACCTAAATTCTAAATTAAAAACAAACTCCATGACTGTGGTTGGATTTGAACCCATGGCCTTTAGGTTTCCAGGCTGGTAAGTGGCCCTCATGGCTTCCCTTGCCGCCAAGCCATTCAAATTCAACCAAAGATATAGGTTAAAAGCTTTCATATTTAGAAAGGCCAAAGTTTTAGATATTTTATGAATTCCTCCGAGAGAGCTAACATTGAGTTAAAATTCATACAATATTCCATACATTCCCTGGTGGTTAGCAGCCCTAAAAAAACTTGGGAGGGAAAATTAATAAGCATTGGGAAAACAATAGAATAAGGAAAAATGAATAACAATTACAAATAAAGCATTAAAACACAATACATAAGGGTAGTTACTGACAGTAAATTGGATAATTTTATTTTTTGAAATTCCCAAGAAAGTAAGCAATACAATTTCTGGCTTACTTTTGAGGAGACGTTCCATATAAAATAATGAATTGATAATTAATCATTCAAGAAGTTTTATTTCATCCATTTCTTCTCCACGGCCTATCAACCTCACTTTCCCAATCCCTAAATACAGGTATATCCCGCTTAACACAAGAGATGTGCCACAAAAACTGTAATGTTATGTAAACATGTTAAGGTCATTACAATACACATAAATAGTAGGGGGCGCAATGAGAAAATAACAAGATAGGACCTAGCACAAAACATTTTTATAGTGGTTTCTGGGGCTAAAGGTTTGTAACAATTGCTTCCATTGCTACAACTGTGCATATCTGTTTTGGGAGGAATTTAAAAGATTGATGAATTGAAATAGCTAAATATTAAAACTTCAGATGGTTCCCATTGAGCAAAATATCATTTCACCTAGAACTCAATGAATTTGGTCTCATTTTAAAGAAAAATATTTCATCCTTCCAAAGACACAAAAAAATCTGCCCCTTGCCACACTACTTTCCAAGATATTTGATAAAAAATATCATTTTACATGGGAAATGGTATACATATGTAAATCAGAGAGATATTATTTATTTAATGAGGAATTTCTAACACCTTGACAAAATTAAATGTTTAGTTTGTATAGGTACTTTCTCAACTATTATTTAAAATGAATCTTATGATCACTGCAATAATATTTTCAGGACCCTGAAAAAACTTCCTAGGTGAAGGAATATCAAACATACTGAGAGAAAAAAATGAGTAGAGTCAAAGACTTATACAGATATTTTTATTTCATTATTCAGAATTTCAGTCACATAGAAGTATTAATACTTCTAATCAATTGATTTGGACTTTAATAATGTATTGTTTAATTTATGCTTCCTACAGCTGCTGAAATTAAAATTTTTACTTCAAATATGGTCTCCATTATGACTAGGGCATTGTCTTGCTCAAACTACCTTCAGAACCTGTATTAATACAGCATTCAAAACTCAAGGGAAAGGTATTTGGAGCTATCCTAAGCTCAGAAATCATGGTAAAATTAGGAACTTTGGTCATCCTACGAGAATACATTCACAATTGGCTTGTTGCATAGTAGCAGAAATCATGTTACATGAATTTGTGCTAAGCGGGATGTACCGATACCTCATGATATTCCCAAATCTCTCCTACCCTCATCACATACAGCACTCTCACATATATAATTTTAATGTGAAATTAAACATCAAATAAACAACTGATTTGACCTCTCTTAGCCCCCAACTTCTTCATGAGTCACAATGAATGCATTATCAAAACTCATGATCTAGATAATCATGTAGGTACAGCATTGTAATACACCATGACATGAATCTTTCCAAGAGAAAAATGAATAGTATTCCATGAGCAATTTCATTGAAAGGATATTCATTTAGAATTTAATACTCGAGAGAGGCAGGAGAGTTCACTGAAAATTAATCAGATTAACGATAATAATTAAAATCAAGTATAAAGTCCTGAAAGAGCAAAACATTATTAGACAAGGCAGGATCTTCATGACCATGGAAAGAAATAACAATTTTGCGTATTACTGCAGGCTTGACTGCTTTGAATGCCATTGAGTTCACACCAGTAATTCCTGCAAATAATATTCAAATTGCATTTTAAATTAGAGTACGCAGAAACTCCATTCTCGGTGATATTATTCATGCATAACAAATATCCAATCATGTGAATAAGAGTTTCAGAGGTATAGTTTAATTCTATGGGAAACTTACACAGATTTCAACACAATCTGAAATATTCCAATAGGAAAAGAGAGGGAGACATGGTAGCCTGAAACAACATAATTTTTGAATGGCCCCTTGGGTATTTCTTTCTTCACATTTAAAATTTGTTAACAATATCAAATTCAGCTACTCCAACAAGTCTATCAATGTGACAACATCATTTCATACAAATAACATATTACACTTGAAAGTCTAACTAGCAGGCTGTTATGTGCTGAATGACACTCATATCATTTCAATATGCAACATTCAGTATGAATTGCTGTATATGTAGTATCTCTTGATAATTTAATTTCCCAAAGTGATATCTTTGACTATTGTTTTCACAAAATCAATGGAAATGAAATTAATCCATCACATACGACAGTTAAATGATATTTTTTTGAACCATAAGATCTTGGCTTTGAAATTATGCCTATACCATGTAAGTAATAATCTATCATTGATTTCATCTAAGTAAACTCAAGGCAGGTTGCTATGAAGCCCATAATCAGAGCCAAAATAATAGAACATGACAATCCTAATATCCATGCAATGAAGAATTTCATGGCATCTTTCAATCATTTGTCCCCTCATACCATATTCACTAGCCTTATACGTTAGCTCCTTTCATTCCTGTGTAAGTGATAATTCTTCTAGATTATTGGCATATTGTTACCATAGTACACATGTAGAAGCAATTAGGTTTCTTGCAAATGTACATGCTCACAATGTAATTTTCTGCCAGTAGAAATTTTATTGCAGCCATAAATTTGATCACCTCAAAACAAAAATCTCCAGCAAAATAATTATGTTGATTACCTTCAAACTACTAACAATTCAACACTACCAAAATTATAAAAAGAGATCCTACACTGTTTTGCAATTGTTGACTGGAAGAATACTGACAGGAAAATAATATATTTTTAAGGTACACCTTTAAATTAGTCCATGGTCCACTGACTGTTACCTGAGATTGTTCAGAGCTAACTGAAAGACAACAGAGATTCATTGCACTTTTTAGTTTTCACCATTATATTCAGTATTTACACACCTCATCCTACAAGCCACATACATGTTTCCCATATCAGGCATGAGAGAAATTTTCGAACTTTAATAATCATCTCATATTGACAAATTTCAGCATTTATTGGCAGTAGTAGGCGATTTATATATATTAGCTGCGAGTGTTAGAAATTTAACCTTTCTTGTGTTACTTTTTTACAGGAAAAACCTATGTATCATAATGAACCTTTAATTTTTCCTCATTTAAATTCCTCTTCAACACTCCAGAAGTACAATTGGTCTTTTCTATTGTCTTTAGATCACCTAACTTTCAAAGAAATGAGCTGCGGATACAAATGATTTGGCAGTATTTTATGCCACCAGAAGCTTCAGATGCATTGCACTGACAAAGGCTTCACTTCGTGGAAACACCCCTTAATTACGAAATAACTTAGAACTTTCAGCATCATTTTATTCAAAATAGGAACCATACCAACGGTTTCAAACAGTATAACCCTCAAAATGACTGCTATCAGATGAAACCCTGGTTTGGTAGGCTAATGAGTAAAATTGCTGAAATTACTAAGTTATTTCTACATTATGCTTCAGATCGATTAAAAATCCATTTGATCATTGAAACACAAAATGATGTGCATGTAGGTGAAGCAATCATTAATATTTTACTCATAATTCTCGTTATATCACATGTATGACCAATTAAAAATGCACAGTAATATGTCCTGGCAGTGCTAAAGGAACTATTTTCTTGTTCCGTCCACACACACACACACATATATATATATATGTATATACATGCTATTCCAGTTATTGGTCATAAACAACCAACTACAGTCAATTTAATTTCTTTACATACCTATCTACTATTTTAATATGTCACAATGGAATGATAAATAAGCACAAAGGGTAGTTTTGTGCACTCACGGGCAAGCAGTCATGACTGGGGTACTACTCGGACTAGCTGGAAGGGGTGGTGGTTCACACTTCTCTGACATGAGGTTAAGAACCCTTTCAAACTTTGCGTGCCTCTCCGATGACTCGACTGTCGCCCCCCTCGAACCCCACAGGAACTTGAGGTGAAACTCTGTCCTGAAGGCATCCATCAGGAGCTGATCGACCTTTGGGGTCACCACCCCATCGCCACAACCACCACCGCTACCCAAAACAATCTCTGCATTCCGTCGGTAGGCTGCAGCCGCGCCGGGAGCGCCAAACTTCCTCGATGCCTCGAGATGCGCGTGCAGCGTGCTGAGACCGAAATCTGCAGAGGATGATTCCCATGGCTGGAGACACGTGTGTCGGTACAGGTGTGACCTCGGGCCCTTGCTCTCCGGGGTTTCGTTCGGGCCGAGGCCTTCGGGGGCAATGCCGTTGAGATCGTCGAGGAGCCTCTCATGCAGGAGGGCGATGGGGAGAAGGTGGGGGATGGTGGTGTTAGGTGCTTGGGGATTGGTGCACTCGTTCATGCTCTTGAGCGTTGGACGCAGCTTGGCCTCAAAGTTGAAGGCACTGTCCGTGTGCCGTTGCCGGAGGACATGCCACGTTGCACTCAACCTCTCCACCTTTTCCACCAAAACAAAGGGTGGTGTGTTAATAATATTTATATGGGAAAACAAAAGGCATGAGTTGGTGTATAACCAAGTGGGAGAGCTAGATTTAAGCTATCTTGAGACCATTTCTCCTCGGATGCTACACACTGTACAAATGACAAAGATTACTTAAATAAAAATTCTGATCAAAGGATTTTCATTCTCAGAAATGGAGGATACTACTTTGAACCTGTGTTTATTATAATTTTATTAGCTATTTATGTAAACAGAAAAATTTCTGTCTGTCTGTCTGCAAATTCTCATAAGGAAATTTAAAAACCCACACACATTGAGTTCATTTCATTCACTTGCAGTCTTTTTTTTGCATAATTAAATTAGATATCCTGGCCATACAAAGTAAAGACAGACACCAAACAAAAGAAAATACAACACAGATTCCTATTCTTACAGTAGAATATCACTTTCAGTCCCAGACATAAAAATTTTAATGAAATGTGCTCAAAATTGCTCAAAAATTTTTGGTTAAGAGTCCCCTTCATGACCACTAGAATTTTTGAAGCCATGTCTCATATACATACATGAGGTTTAAGGCCAAAAACAGATCAACTAAAGAATAAGGCCATAAAAATATCTACTAAAACTGACTGATAAGGAAAGCATTGGCAAATGGAAAAAAATTCCTGAGTATGTCAAATTAATTTATGACTATTCTAAGAGAGACAGAGACATGAGTTCTACCATAGATGGGGAAAAGAAGCCTATTAGGAATGTAAGGTAACAGTCTGCCATAGAAGATACATTGCAAAATGATAGAAATTCAATGTGAAGCATAATTATGAAAAACACATAATACAGTGTAAGTGACAAATATACATATATTCAATTATTATCCCCACTAAGTCTAACTTGAGTCAAGTTTCACCACTGGAGATTTTACTTGTCTTTCAACACCTTGAAATCATAATCTAAAAAACAACTAAATCCAAAGTGTTTCCCCGATTTTAATGTCCAAGCAGTGGATGCAGGCACTTCTTACATGCAAGGAATTTTAGTTTGGATGTAGTGGCAAAGTTCATATCCTATACTGTGGCAATAAATTGCTCAACTGTCAGTTGCAAGCCAATTAACATGATGGCTTCACTTTGTTTTACCAAAAATTCTGAAATATAGATTGTTATTCATTCTTTTTCTGAAGAGAAAATGCATTGGCCACGGAAATTCATTGTTATCTATGCAGTGTTCCCCCTGGTAAAGATGAAGTCGAAGGTGAAGATGAAGTGGAGGTAAAGTTCCCCCCTGCCAATCCTCTTCATTCCTTGAGAAACCTCCCCTTGTGAACGACCCATTTGCATTCTCAGTTCTCCTGGCCTACCTCCCCAAACATTCCCCAATTCGGTTATTGGTAAGCTTGAATTTCTGTGCCTTTTTGTGTTCGACGTTTTATATTTTGTTCTCTCACGCACAATGAACAAGTCCCTTTTTTGAGTGTCACACTCTGTTCAAGTTTTCTCTTCATGTTCAAGTGTCAAATGCATGTACAGTTCCTTTTGAAGTGACATTCAAATTGCATCTTTCAAAACTCAGTGTATTTCAGTCAGCATAACTCCATCACCATTTCCTCCGAACCTTCCATCCCCACAGATATTCCAGCCCTAGTGAATACCTCCGCCCTCAGCTAAAACACCTGAGCCTCCAAAAGTCCACCCTAACACTCAACTGCAAAACTGATATGAATTGCCATGGTTGATATTTATTCTTTGCTGTAAAAAATTAGTCATTATCTAATTTTTAAAACTGGTGGAAAAATTAAGTGGAGTATATCTGGAACTCTCCTTGTTGCTTACATTCAAATGCTTCTAATCTACCAACTGAGATGTGAGTGTTACCACTGTATGGAATCTGAAATTCCAAGCAAGCGGGAACTGCCAGCTTAACTTGTACTTGGATATAAAAATTAGGGAAACTTACTTTTTAGACACTCCTCGTATTTTACAAGCAATAATGGGTTGCATGCATGCATGAAAAATTTTTAAACAAATAGGGCTCTCATGAATATGACGACATGTCATAGACTGAGGATCTTAGGTACAAGTTATTGATTGGACTAGGTCTGATTATCAGGAAAATTTTTTAAGTGACTGAGCTAGAGCTCAGTAAATAATTCCAGGCCAAATCAAGGATTAATGAATCACCTGTTTTGATGCCCCATGGGAATCAATGTGGATTTTTTTTGTTTTTTCACACATATTGCTGCAGTTGATTTAATGAAATAACCTACTACCTTGCAAAAAAACAAATTGAGGTAAGAAAGAATTACAAAAATATTCCAAGTTAGTCATTAAATTATTACCTGAGGCATGCACAGACCCATCATTACAGCACAAAATCCAAAGAGATTCCCCAAAGCAGTCTTGGTTTCCACAGCAACCTGAATCCACTTATGTAAGGCTTCAGCTCGTTCCTCTTGCGTTGGACACGTGAGAATGGTCACCGCAACTATGAGCTTCAAGCACTCTGTCCTGTAAGAAATGTCAAAGCATGTGTAATGCTGATTCACTTCCGTCAGAAGTTCAGTTATGACCTATACTCAATAACTTGATAAAAAACCAAGCTTTATAGCCATTTAAATTACCCCTAAGTAAGAGGGGGAAAAACTTTCTTGGTGACCTAATAGTAAATAAAAGAAAAATGCTAAAAATAAGCACAACATGGAATCTGTGGTCATGTACTTTTAAAAACATTGGATGAACAAAAAACAATTTGTTGCATACCTGTAAAAATGATGCTAAAAAGTAACTTTATAATTAGCATGTAATAGTACTTTTAGCTAACCTAAGATTCAGGGTTCTACCCAATGATTAAAATGTAGAGCATTTTGAATGGTTTCATTAAGCAATCATCATTCCAGTCTGGACAGTAAAGTATGATTTTTCACAATAATCCACAAACAAAAATTTCTTGAGCATAGCCCGACTACCAAGGAACAAAATGGACATTCGAATGATTTTATATGAGGATTACAGGATTACACTATACAGCATGATCAGCATCTAAGACGATGAAGACATTCAGATGAAGAGGATCTTGCAGAAGAATAATACTCATTTGTCCAAAACTGTACAATTTTTAAGCCATCATACTTTGAGGAGTCTGAATGGTGAAATTTGAGTTTTGTCAATCTCTTTTTCAGCAAGTATGTTTTAATCTATTAAACAATTTCACGATTTTATATGTCCTCAGTAGTTATTCTATTAACCCTATTGCTGTGAACACCATGTTAGAATGTCATGGGTTTTCCATGTGAGTGAACTCCATCTATAACTGGTGTAAAAATTTTCCAACTCAAGAGAATTAATGCAATGCCAACTCAACACTGCTGCTAAGCAAGAAAAAGGTCTCAGATGTCATTATGGGTCTCTATTTACAGAAAGCCTTTCCTAAGCTTGCAGGTGGGGGTTATCTTGACACTTTCTCTCAGTGACAGGCTGACCCACAAAGCTGAATACATGGTCACGTACTTTTTAAAAAATTGGAGAAACAAAAAACAATTTGTTGCATACTTGAAAAAAAAACCAAGAGCCCAATATTTCACTGAGAATTCAAAATTTAAATGGAATTTAAATGTTAAATGTAACAAAAAAATTACGAGCATTCTTTAGAAAAGAACATCATGAATTACTATTGTAGACTTACATCAACAATTTCTTAATGTTCGGCAAAACTTGAGGAATACGCTCCTGAGTTTATATTTTCAAAGTACAGAACAAAAACTCATTCTACCCCACATTGAATTAATAAACCACAGACAATTTCTACACGTGAGACAAGCACTAAGGCTTAAGGGTCAAGATTTCCTCTATTCACCTGCTTAATAAAGGGTCCAGGGTCATGATAACTTGGGCCCCAAAAATGATGAAAAGCATACCAGTCTGATTCCATACCACAAAAGAGTTGCAAGCAGAGCAATAACATAAGGGCTCATGACACTCACAACACAGAAAGCTCTACCAATGGCAAGACTCAAGCATGAAAGGGTTAATCTAATTTGCAATGATGAAGACTAGTATTGGAAAACAAGTAATAACAAATAGAAAAAAATATCTGTAAGTTGCATGTCAATTTGGAGAAGTTACTGATTACAAAAGAATATTTTGCATACATTTAAGTGGTTGTAAAAAGTTAGGAAATGGCCAACCCATGGCATAAGGAGAGAGAGATTGCTATAAAGAGATGAAACCAAAGTGAAGTTTCAACTATCGGAGGTACAGAATGTAGACTGAGGATGTCTGAGATAATCAGAAAACTTGATAATATGGAAGGATAATGAGGAGACATCGGCTACAACAAAAAACTCGGGACTAATAAGCTTTACCGCGCTTCATTTTTGGGCATGGTTACGACATAATATTTCTGTGGATAACCTTTTATGCATCAGGATATTGAACTGCGGAATAAGTACAATTGATACCAAATGGAGAATATCCCAAGCTATGAAGGAGTTCATGGGAAAAAGACAACTGCTGTGCTCAAAGAAGATAGGACTACAAACCAGGAAACAGTATGTGAAAACATTCCAGAGGAGCATAGCACTCTATGGACAAAATAAAAAATGATGAAGTGTATAGAAGAGTAGAAGATGAAAAGACCTAATGGGACACCATAGAAAAAAGAAGATGGATTGGACACACCGTGCGACACAATGGGTTTGTGAAGAATATAATTGAGGGTAAAATAAAGGGAAAACTCCCCAGATGAAGACCCAGGAATAAGTTCATGGACCAAATTAAGAGGAAAGTACATAGGAAGAGATACCAGGAGGTAAGAGAACTAACATTAGACAGGGAAGAGTGAAGGGCTGCTGTCAAGCAATCTTAGGATTGAACTACCAATGAATGATATTGAAGTAATGGCTGAATGGTGATATTAGTTCGCTAGAACTGCACTGGCTCGGATAATTGAGGATGTACCATACGATGTGGCATACCTCTCCACAAGATCCACTCGCATTTGGTGGCCATGAGGAAGGGTGACTAGTTCAATTCCTGAGGAAACTCCAGGCCCTCCAACTTCCCCTGGCCTCTTCTCGTACCCATCCCAAAGACAGCTGCCGCCCTCGTCTCCATTCCTCCCGTTGCCATTCTCGACTCCAGCATCCCCCTCCCCACTCCCATTCGTATCATCCCCATTCCCTTCGCCAACGTTACTCGAGGGTTCAGCATTCTGAAAAAAAATGTAAAAATTAATTTATAAAACACAAATAATGAAACAGGTAAGCAATAGAAGAGCAAATGGTGTGAGAGGGAGAGGTGGACTGCAAAAGTCATGGATGGAAAGGGTAGAACAGAAGAACATTAGCAGTCTTAAGGCCACTTTACATGATACATTTTATAGCAGAAATAAATATATCATAGATTGTGCAAGAAAATGAGTGGAATTAGAGCAGTTTCCATTTCCTGTTCAGCCATTCAGACAATCATACAATTTGCTGCTTTACACAGAACGAATCTCCTCATGAAAGAGTTCATACATTCGTTGATACAATAAAATGTACCACGTAAATCAGCCTTTATGGACAATAAGAAAGGATGAATTTAGCAATGAATGAAAGTGTTTCGTATGGATACGGATGTATGTAGAACTAATTATATTAATTCAATAATTAGTTATTTTAAATTGAATAATATTAGTTCTAAAGAGATTCATTGATAAAAAACTGCAATTTCCACAAATACTCCACAAGAAGGAAAAATGATACACATATTTTCTCAGTCAGCAAAGAAAAGACTGCCGAAGGTCCTAAGGAAATGGGTGTGAGGCTATACAACAAACTCCCCCAGAATTTAAAAGGTGCAAGCAGTACTGCTTCTTTTAACAAGAAGCTTAAAGAATTTTTATTGGGCAAATTGTATTATTCTGTGAATGAATTCCAAATGGACAAAGAATTGTAATTGAATATATTGTATTGTTTTGACTTGTCTCATTCAACATGTATTTGTCAGCACGGGATTTAAAAAATTATTATTATTAACATAACTATATACATTCATTATTAAAACGCTGGATTTCAGGAGGGAAAAGAGTTTGGTGTTAAAAAGAGTTTTAAGGAAATGAAATGATTATAGTATGCCATGGACTTTATCTGCAAAAATTGGTGTCTCAGGCTTAACTTGGAGAAAATTCAAGATGACAACTATTACTGGACAAGTACCTTGAAATTTTCATGAGAGGCTTACAATTTGACAATTGGTTTCATCACAGAAGCCTGATGGGAAACCTGATGATGTTGCCTTTGTGATGAATTCAGTTGAAAACAAATAAACCAATTATGAAAATTGCAAAGTTAATAAGTTCCTTTAGTTATTCTATCCAAGGTACATTTGAGTATGACCATCATACACATAATTTTCTTTTATGCTGAGGTTCATTTTACCTTTGGCGTGGTGGGTGTGTTGACCTCCTCTGGAGGCACCATCAACAAGGTATGCAGGTCAACACGCGTTAAGTGGTTTGCAAGCACTCTGGCTCCAGTCTCTTTCAACATTAGCCTCACACCTCTCAGTGCTGTCGAGTCCAATGGTTTATTCTCCAAGCTAGGGAGGAGCAACGTCTGGAAGTTTTCCAGGTCATAGGCATTCTGATGGGGCCAGTCACGTGGCTGTGCCTGCACTGATTGCATCAATGCTGCTTCTATCTCCTCATATGAAGGTGCTCCAAGAGGCATTGCTAGAACAGAGTAAGGTAAGGATTAATGTTTGTCAGCATATAGGCAAGGAGTGGCAGTTGCCCTCGAAAGTTTGAAGGGAAACAACTGTCATAATATTACCATCTCAGGTATATAAAGTCCACAGATATGTTTTTTGTTACTCTGCTTGATTTAGCTCAATGATGTTATTTAAATGATTAACAAAGAATATGAAAGGGAAAATAGAGAATATTAGCTGATCATCATCAGCTAATAATCTCTATTAGCTGGTCATTAATTGCTCTTTAAAGTGGCTTCCAAAACCAAATCTCATCTTGTTTAAGATATCTTTTGTATATTTGGGCCCTAAAGTTTTTAACTCCTTAGCTGAATCATTAAAAGTTTAAAAAACAAGATGAAAAATTGGAAATTTTCAAAGGAATGGATTATGGAACCTAACAATACTGATGTTTTATACTAGATCTGTAATGCACGTATGTGTACCCTATGTTATAACTTGTAACAATTAGTGTTTTATATTAATGTAAGCAAGATGAATTATTATTATGGTCTCTGCTTTTCATGTTCACAGTTGGCCTTAAATGAAATCATCTTTGTTATTATTATATACGCTTTTGAAAGTATTTTTGCTAAATGCCAATAATGAATTTCATGTATGGAAGGCAGTCTCTATACAGATCTGTGACCTTTGAGGCTGCTGTGTATTTTTTAAGAAAAAACTTACCATCTTTATGCCGTAGAAAAGGAACTATAAGAAATATACACCCCATGAGCTATTGTGAGATAATTTTTTGTTTTGTTATTTAATGTTTCCACTTTTTCAAAATAATTTAATGCATGATGTATGAGCTCCATTACTTTATTGTATTTTTTGTATGTTCATAATGGATGATGAATATCCGAGAACAAAAAAAATTCATTTCTTTAGATACACCTAAAATGTGGTGTCTTATATACCAGTACTCAAAATTATGAGTTGAAATTTTAGTTATTCCAAAACTTTTGGTCCACACTAAAGAAAATGTAACATAACTATTCTATAGCATTATTGATAAAACATGTACATCATTGCTTTTTTCGGAACACTGTGTGCGGGGATGAATGTGAATAAGACCATAACTTCATAGGAGTACTACCTAATAAAACTTTATATCAGTTAAAATTACACAAATCTCTTCTTCCCATTACTATGTATGTACTTGTAAAATGCATGTCTCAACGCTCATATTTCCCTCATTCAATTATTCGGCTTTGGTCTGTAATGACCTTCCATTGGAATTAGAAAATAAGCTTCAGCGGCCCTTAAATTCTTGTGCAAGATTTGTCCTTAACCTTCGTAAAGACATGCATATCTCCCACCATCTTCACAACTTGCCATGGATTAAAACCTCTTATCAGAGGGAATATTTACTTGAGTCATTTCTCTCCACTCTCTTCTGCAATAAATATCCAGTCTATCTTCTTTCCATGTTCAAATCCAAATCAGTCTCTGTTCTTAGAACCACTAGAAATGACCCCTCCTACCTCTTACACCCAATACCTCAGAGAAATACTTACCTTAAATCATTTCTCATCTCTGGTTCCAATCTCTGGAATTCTTTGTCATTATCTATAGAAAAATTCTTCTCTGTCTGTTTTTAAGGAAAAACTATTTAATTGCTACTATAATGAGCATATGTCTATGGTTAACATTTGCATCCTCCTATAGAATTGTATGTTTCCAGAATGATTTGAGAAATTATTTTTTGTTTGTTATCCCTTTCTGATTGATATTATATTTTCCATTTAGTATTTAGTGTTAATTATCTGTGGCTGTAAAATTTTTGTTTTTCATCTCTGTGAGATGTTGGCCAGGTATATTTTTTGTTATTTTTTCATTAAAAGCAGAATTTTATATGCATATTAATTGTTGCTCTTATGGAGAAGAAACCCAGAGCATAATAAAACTTTTCTATTCTATACTACCTACCTTCCGAGGGCGCTATGGGCGCAATGGGCGGCATGTGCGAGTGCCTGGGATTCCTTATCACGACGCCGATACCCCTTCCGGGGACACCCTGCTGACCATCCGCCTCTACCGAACTCTGCGCCGAATCCCCCGACCCGTTCCCGGAATCCGACCCCGAAGCGTGATGAACCCTGAACGCCGCGTGCCCGCACGGGATCTGGGCTACCGCTGGCGCACCGTCCGCCCCCGCGTCCCCCGCCGCCAGCGGCGGTGGCCTCCCCGGCTTCGGCGGCGGTGTGCCGTCCTCGGCGGCCTTCGGAGGCCGCGGGACCTGCGGCGGCGTCGCAGGCACCGACGCCCTCCTCTCCGGCCGGGGGCTGAGGGCGGGGTCGCTCGTCACCCGCACCATCTTCGCTCTCGCCGGGGGCGGGGGGGGCGTGGAGAGGGGATGCCTCCTGGGGTGCCTCCCGCCCCCGCTCCCGGAAGCTCGAGGCAGGGAGTGAGCGGAAAAGAGCGGGGCGGCCCTCGCGGGGGCGTCATCCGCCCCCGAGGCACCCAGGACGCCGTCGGCGCTGCCGCCCCCGCCTCCCCCGCTGCCGCTGCCCCCGCCGTCGTCCTCGGTCCCGGAGGCGGAGGAGGAGGCCGCGCCGTGGTGGTGGGCGCGCTTGGCGGGGAGTCTGGGTGCAGTCGCGAAGTGGTGGTGCGGGGCCGTGGGTATGGAGGGTCTCCGCGCTGGCCGCGGCGGTGACGGGGACGTGAGGTGCGGGCCGTACTTGGCGGCGTAGAAGGACAAGGGATAGAGACGATTGCGGGGGGTTAAGATGCGTGCGCCGGACGCTTTGGAGATGGGCTTGCCGCTGCCCACGTAGAAGGTTATGAGGTCCGGTACCGTGTCGTATGCATCGTCCTCGAACTGATACTGCACCCTCTCGTATACCGTGTCAGCTCGAATGGCGACCTGGAAAATTCGGGAGGTAAATCAGTTTATTGTCTTCCTAAGATTGTATGGGACCCACACAAGATAGGAGAGGTGATGAACTTGGAGAAGGTGTTAAGATAAGCGGCTAGGTACAGTAAGTCCCCGGTATGCGTCGTTTCGATTTACGTCTGATTCGATTTTACGTCCGTGCTGACAAGGGTCGTCGGAAAATTTTTCCCAGTTTAAAGCTGATAAAAATAGAGCGTATGAACACATGCTAGCGTTTTTTGATAGCTGAGACACGAGGGGTACGCAACTTCAAAAACAAGTGTACAACGCATTTCTATTTCAGCCATTTCTATCAATTTCCATTTCCGACCATTTCTATCCATTTCCATCCATTTTTGTCCTTTTCAATCCATTTCTGTCCATTTATATTCATTTCTGTCCATTTCTGTTCATTATTATCCATTTCTTTCCATTATTATCCATTTCTGTCCATTTATATTCATTTCTGTCCATTTCTGTTCATTATTATCCATTTCTTTCCATTATTATCCATTTCTGTCCATTTCTATCCGTTTCTGTCCATTTCTATCTATTTCTATCCACTTCTAACCATCTCTGTCCATTTATATCCATTTCTAACCGTTTCTGTCCATGTCTATCTATTTCTATCCACTTTTAACCACCTCTGTCCATTTATATCCATTTCTAACCATTTCTGTCCATTTCTAACAATTTATGTCCATTCCTCTTCATTATTATCCATTTCTTTCCATTATTATCCATTTCTGTCCATTTCTGTCCATTTCTAGCCATTTCTGTCCATTTCTATCTGTTTCTGTCCATTTCTATCAATTTCTAACCATTTCTGTCCATTTATATCCATTTCTAACCATTTCTGTTTATTCCTACCTATTTCTATCCACTTTTAACCATCTCTGTCCATTTATATCCATTTCTAACCATTTCTGTCCATTTCTCTTCATTATTATCCATTTCTTTCCATTATTATCCATTTCTGTCCATTTCTATCCATTTCTGTCCATTTCTATCCGTTTCTGTCCATTTCTAGCCATTTCTGTCCATTTCTAGCCATTTCTGTCCATTTCTATCTGTTTCTGTCCATTTCTATCCATTTCTAACCATTTCTGTCCATTTCTATCTGTTTCTGTCCATTTGTATCAATTTCTAACCATTTCTGTCCATTTATATCCATTTCTAACCATTTCTGTTTATTTCTATCTATTTCTATCCACTTTTAACCATCTCTGTCCATTTATATCCATTTCTAACCATTTCTGTCCATTTCTAACAATTTATGTCCATTTCTCTTCATTATTATCCATTTCTTTCCATTATTATCCATTTCTGTCCATTTCTGTCCATTTCTATCCGTTTCTGTCCATTTCTAGCCATTTCTGTCCATTTCTAGCCATTTCTGTCCATTTCTATCTGTTTCTGTCCATTTCTATCAATTTCTAACCATTTCTGTCCATTTATATCCATTTCTAACCATTTCTGTTTATTTCTATCTATTTCTATCCACTTCTAACCATCTCTGTCCATTTTCATCCATTTCTAACCATTTCTGTCAATTTCTAACAATTTATGTCCATATCTGTTCATTTCTGTCCAATTCGCGACCATTTCTCAACAAACGTACACCATTTCTCAGAGTTGCATACCCCTCGCTGAGACATAATCATCCTACCTGAAATTGCTATTTTTTTCCTGGATAAAGGCAAAAAAACGAATTTTGAAATTAACGCCTTGATTTATCGCGGTTTTAACGTGGTCGCGAATATCTGGATCCGTTTTACGTTGTTTCGGCTTACGTCGTTCTTCCTCAACACGCATCTCCGACGTAAATCGAGGACTTACTGTACGTGCCAGGGAAACACAATAAAATAGAGTGTGTTACATAAATGCTTAGAGCACTGGGACGGGAGAGTTTACAGGTCGGAAATCAAAAACTTTTAAGTAATGGTCCACTAGTATTTTTGTCGTTTACGTCCCGGGTTTCGTCACGTAATGACATCTTCAGGTCATCCCTATACAGCCAACCACTATACAGGTCACCTGAAGATGTCATTACGTGACGAAACCTGGGTCGTAAACAATAAAAATACTAGTGGACCATTACTTAAAAGTTTTTGATTTCCGATATGGAGAGGTTCCACAAAGGGAAGCCTGAATTTATTAGAGTTTACAGGTTAGGAGGAAAAGGGGCAGGCTATGTGGGATGTACAAAATAGTGAGAGAGGAAAAAGCATGGAATGAATTTGGGAAGGACATAGTCAAGTCAAACTTTGAGGGGAAAAATGATCGACAGTTGAAGATAAAGTGCCGATCACAAAGGACAAATGTAAAACAGTTCTCCTTCTTGAACAGGACCGTACGGGACTGGAACGACCTACCAGCAAAACTATTTGAGTCCTTCCCAAAAAATTAATTATTTTAAATATAGGTTAAAGAGGTGAAGTCAGTCAAGGTTTATTCTTTTTACTCGGCTGTTTTTATTGTTACCACCAATGGCCAATGGCACTCTTGTAAGTGTTTAATTCTAATAATAATAAGACACTAAGAACGTCCATGGGAATGGAAAAAGTTTCAGAGTAAACATAGCTTTACTCAGACTTTTTTTGGAATGATAATTATTTTTTAGCCATGAAATCTGGATTTCTGTTCATTTTTAGAAGTAATAGAGGCTCAACTGGGAATGGGTAGACAGTGTTAATTTTTTATTGAAATCCCTCTCACATGATCAACTGGATCTATGAATTTCAATTTGGGAAGATTAAAAACTAATAAACTCGAATTGGTATTTGTTGAAAAAATATCCAATGTATAATTTACATCATGTACGCTCGTTACGTCAAATGTTTACTCTTCAATGAATGTTTTACCGCAAATACCGCTTTCATGAATATTACATAGACATTTCATACACAATATAGTCCATGTAACTTGGTCTACGGAAGTGGCTGGGAATATCCCCAGGAAAACGCCTCCAAAATTTTTGTTCCGGCTTCATCACCGAGAGACGAATTAATTTGCCTTAAAAACGTGTAAAGTCTCCCCCTCAAGGAGCGATAACCACTGTACAATTGAATTCACACGACTATAATTCTCGATTTTTCGAAAATTTTAACCGTGAATACGAATTAGGAAGCAAACTTAAAAGGTATTCCTGAAATTACTAAATAAAACTCTCGAAAGGATTGTCAAGAACATTTATCTTAAGGTGGAGCTTAATTGAAACAAAAGAATCAATATACATATACTACGGGGAACGGAATGGACCAAGAGTGATGATTGGTGAAAGGAAAAGCCACCCATTTTTCCCGTAACGACCCCTATACGCAAAAACCTAGATAGTAGACTCGATATAATCCTTCAAAAATGATGAGTGTTCCGAAATCGACATTTGTAATAGTAATATGAGCTTGCTATGAAGGCCTCCGCGGTTTTATTTTGTATCGGTAATTTTCAGGTTCTCCCCGCGTTGAACCATTTTTATGGACAACAGTTTCGCTGGCATTCCAGTCGGCTTCATCAGATCCTAACGAGTAGGAGAATTGTCGGCTGCTATATATAGGGTTCTGGTACGTTAATTGTCCGTTGGGATAGTCCGTAGCGAAGTGATTGGCTGAGGAGTTGGACGGCCTTGGATTGTTGAACACCCGCTTAAAAGTAGAGGAGAGCGGATAGCCATCCTCCCTGTTGAAGTTATACGGATTCATAGCGATTACGATCGCCTCCGGTATCAGCCGAGGGAAGTACTTATTTTCCTTGGCGATGATCTTACTTCCATTAAAATTTATTTCAATTCCTCAGCCAATCACAGCGCACCGGAGTAGATCCAAACGGACAATTAACAGACAAGAGCCCTATATACGAGGTCTGTTCAAAAAGTTCCAGAACTTAATTTATTACAAAAAAAATACTTCACTAACAAATTATTGGTCAGGGTCCCCTTCAAAGTAGTCTTCTCCACAACGTATACACTTATCCCAACGGTGTTTCCACTTTTTGAAATAGTCCTGGAACGCTTCTTCCGAAATGCCTATAACCTCCTCCGCCGATTTTTTCACCATCTATGAAATTGTAGCTAATCTCTATCCTTTGAGCGGGGTTTTTAGTTTGGGGAATAGGAAAAAGTCACAAGGGGCCAGGTTTCGTGAGTAAGGTGGGTAGGGAAGCTCAGCGGTCTTGTTTTTGGCTAAAAACTCACGAGTTCTGAGAGACAAATGAACCGGCGCGTTGTCGTGGTGAAAAAATCACTCACCGCTCCTACAAATTTCAGGCCGTTTTCGCCTGATTCTCTCTCTTCGGCGTGTCTTAACCCCCACGTAGTACTCCGTCTTGACTGTCTGGCCTTTAGGTAGGTATTCATGATGCACAACCTCCTTTGCATCGAAAAAAACAGTCAACATCACGTTGACATTCCAGCGAACTTGTCGAGCTTTTTTGGGACGGGGGGATATTTCACCAATCCATTGCGAATATTGCACTTTTGTTTCGATGTCATATCCATGAACTCATGACTCATAACCTGTTATGATCCTGGAGAAGAAGGTATCATCCTCTTCAGCTCGATCAAACAGTTCCTGACAGACTTAAACTCGATGTTGTTTCTGGTCTGTTGTCATCAGGCGAGGCACGAATTTGGCGGCGACTCGATGCATCCTCAATATTTCAGTTAGGATTTCATAGCACGAACCAATAAAAATTCCACACTCTGCTGCAAGTTACCTGACAGTCAAACTTCGATTTCCAGAACGAGATCGATCTCTTTCTTGTTGTGTGGGTCGCCAGTTGACGTTGATGGTCTTCCGGAACGCTCGTCGTCTTCCACTGATTGCCGCCCCTTTTTGAACCGGTTAAACCACTCATAACACGTGGTACGTTTCATAACATCCTCACTACAAACTTTGATTATCAACTCAAAAGTTTTCGTGAAGTATTTGCGGAGTTTTACGCAGAATTTCACAGAACAACGCTGATCCTTCAAAGAGCTCATTTCCGCGGATCCGATTTATCGCCGCACTCCACGATCAACCTTTCACATAGTAGGACGTAACTAAGAAACAAAACAATATATCAACAAAGTGGTTAACGGCGGTTATTTTGGAAGTTTTTGCGGACACAATGCCTCCAAGTGGATTAACAAATAACCAGCTGGAGGCGCGGTATTCAAAAAGTTCGGGTACTTTTTGAACAGACCTCGTATAGCGGCAACAATTCCCCTGTTCGTTAGGACCAGATGAAGCCGACTGAAATGCCGGCGAAACGTTGATCCATAAAAATGGTTCAACACAGGGAGAACCCGAAAATTACCGATAGTAATATACACTGTGTAAATTCCATAATTGTTTAGCATTTCCTGTGATATGATTATATATAAATTTTCACGGAGAGAAAATTATTCACCATGTTTTGAAGTAAAAAAAAATACTTTGGAAGGACTTTCCTAGGGATCATATCCTAAGGTTCCAATTGATATATTTACACTAAATATTAAGGAGAATATATCACAAATACCATATCGATTTTATAAATATTTTACTTATTAATCTCCCAGTATAAACTAAACCATATACCTTTCCCGGTTACTGTAATACCAGGAAACAAAAAAAGGCACAGAGCATTTATTGCACGAAAATAACCATCATTCCTAAAAAATATGTCAAGGGTATTTTTTCCACGAGTTAGACTGTTAGCATTAAGTTCTACTAATCTTCACGGCTATCAGCTAGAAATAATTCTTTAAAAATTAGGATTCTCCTTATTTCCATCATATTCCTCAGTCCCCCAGTTTTTAAAACGCATACAAGTAAAAAAAAAAGTTGGTGCGTTAATTTTTACTTTCAGCATCTATATTACGCAGCGGTAACGACTGAACAGTGGTTAAAAACAAAATATTAATACGGGCTTAAAACAAAATTAACTATTTTCTTATCCTTATTATGTTAATAAACCTAGGGAAAATAATTAGAAGAAGCGAGTCATTGTTCTGGATGTTAACATTATATCGGTGAATTAAAATATATTAGTCAAATCGCAAGCATTATGTAGCCAAATTTAATTAAGTTTCTGCATACTTCCGTTAACTAAGTTTAATATTAATGATTTAATGATACATCGTTGAACAGCCCCTGTTCTTGAACTATCAATATTCAAAAGATATGTTTATACAAGCTGTGCCGAATTTTCAGCACAAATTTGGCTATAATTTCGCCGCGGACATTTTCGCTCGCGGACAACATGCTCATAATCATGTCGGTCGGTCCATCTGATTTCAAAAAAAGCACACAACGCACCATATCTCGAATTAGTTCCGTTTCTTTTTCTTCTTCTTTCCCCAGAGTCAATGTTACACATCCTTTCATCCCTTGAATTCCTTCGATAAGTGAAGGCGTTCACTTGTTCGTTTTCGACATTTCACACACAAGTTTTTCGTTTTCGACATTGATTCCAATTGTTATTCGTTTTCTGTGTCACACGCCATTAACTCTTTATTCTCTTATTTATTTTCATACATTAGCCTTCTTGGGTTCGAATCCCGGTCAAGGCGGATGATTTTTTCCCTGTGGAAATTCGCACTTCTAATTCCACTCACAATGCATAATCTTTAGCTTTGAAACACTAAAGAACAGGCTGAACCCATATCCTAAACCTCGAGAGTCGAAAGCAATCGGGCGGGGATCGATCCCTCGATACACATGCTCCAGCGCAATCACACAAACCACTCCGCCACCCACGCTCTGGCCATCTCACTCTTGCTCGACTTCTAATTCTCCATGCGTAAATCAGATGTTGCTAAATCTCGGTCACCTGTAACTTTGTATGCGAAGTTCCAAAAATCGTCCACTCTACGGCTCATACCTAGCACATCCATCAAAAAAAATTACTATAAACTTTGACTAATTCGCAACATCTCAAGTCTGCGTGCAGCCAACGCCCAAATACAATTATATGGATTTCCACAAGTCTCTATTCTCGTTCATGCTCATGATCATGTCGGTCGGTCCATCTGATTTCAAAAAAAGCACACAACGCACCATATCTCGAATTAGTTCCGTTTCTTTTTCTTCTTCTTTCCCCAGAGTCAATGTTACACATCGATCAAATATCTCACTCGATTAAGGCAGTTTGAGCGAGATAGTTCCCTAGTCATAATGGAGACCATATTCGAATTATTCGTCTTCACTTTAGCAGCTGTAGGTAGCATGAAGTACATATTGTATTATTAATGGTGCAATATCATACTTTCAATGACTGAAATTATAATAAATCAAATAAAAATATCAATATAAGTCTCTAACTATACTCATTTTTTCACGCGGTACGTTTAAAATCCCTTCACAACGGAAGGTTTTCTTGTGATTCTGAAAAAATTACCGTCGTGACTATATAATTTATTCTAAAAAATGGTTGAGATCATCTTTTACCAAGATAATTTACTTTTTACACAATCTTTACTCCTTTCATCCCTTGAATTCATTAGATAAGTGAAGGCGTTCACTTGTTTAAGTTTTACGTTTTCGACATTGATTCCAATTGTTATTCGTTTTCTGTGTCAAACGCCATTAACTCTTTATTCTCCTATTTATTTTCATACATTAGCCTTCTCGAATAAATTATTGCTTTGCACTTTCCACACTGTATCATTACTACCGATCTTGATATTGACATAATTTTGTCTAAACTATTGTCGGTAGCAATAAAACAGTTCGGAAAGTACAAAGCGAAACTTTATTTCATGAATCACCTTTCCACAAAGTTAAGCCTGAAACTTACTATGCTTCTGCTTTGAGGTTATCCATTTTAGTTGGCATGGGATCTTCTTGACTCTCAGCCCAGGCAGCAATGCTGACGGAATATCTGATCATGGCTATTTATTCTTCAGCTTCATTTCTTTCACTTTGCTTGAGCCCCACTCCAATGTGGGATCGGCATGGCCTTTATTCAATCTTGTCCACTACTCTTCTCAGTTTTCGGCCTCCTCCTCTTTCCAGCCTTTCTCTCTTAGGTCTTCCGCTTCCTTATCATATAGGGGAGGTGAAATAGTAACGTGGGGGATCGGGTTGGTGTGGTGGCTAGAGTACTGGCTAACCATACGGCTGGCCAGGGTTCAAATCCCTGTAGTGAGGGGTGTTTTTCAGAGGAAACCCGATCCCTACTTGAAGGTCTTGTGGAGGATACTTCAAGCACAGTACTCCGTCTGTCGGATGAGACGCTAAACTGCGGTCCCCTTGGCGCCTATCGTTAAGATCAGGCAGATGCCGACGCCGAGGTTTCTATCCACCCTTCCTCCCTTACCTGTCCCTTAAGGCGCAAATGACCTTAGCTGTCGGTCGCCTCCCCAAATATCCAATCCGAAATAGTGACGTGTACTATGGGAGTGTATTGAGAGGAGCTCAGTTTTTATTGTGATCGCTTATTGTGCGCGGAAAGAACGAGTTTTTGTACCTATCCGTTCGGCATTGTATCTCTCTTATTTTATCGAATCTGTCAGACCTAGAGATGTAGTGAGGAGTCATGATAATATTCTCTATGTCGCTCTGAAAAATATCAGTTCTGAATTCATCAAGCAAACAAAGCCTAGCGTGTAGCCTCCGAGTCTCTAGGGGCTCCCACCGTGATCCCTCTAAAAGTTGCGAAACACTATATGTTCGCTCGTACCAGTTTTTAACGAAGCATGCTACATTTCTTTGCATTTTATTAATTTGACTTAAGCCTGGTAAGAGTAAACACAACCATTCGCCATATTATTCTGAATCCTTCCCGTGGATGGATTTAAGCTCCTAAAGAGTAATACGGTATACACGCCAGAAGACGTTCCGGGACTCGAAATCTCTCTCGGATGAGAGCTGGGGTCCAAAAATATCCGTGATGATCGTATCAAGGGCAGACTCGCGCACGTAACGCATTGTCTCATTTGCCTCATCAATTTTTTACCGAGTCACTCGGCAGACGGGACATAACCGCTATTGACTTTCGCTAACCCCTTGGTCGCCCGTCTTGCCCACCACTCCGAAGATTTACGAATTGCCACGCCCAAGGCTGTCCACATCGATCCTTAAAAATAAATATGATCTATCGACAATTCTTTCACGGCACCTAATATATACAGAAAGCCAAATATTAAGATGCTTTTGGGAGATTATTATTCTTTCAAAAAAGGCTCGATTCAATTACAGGGAAAGTCGACGATTTAAATCCACAATAATAATATTTGGGCGTGGGCTGTGCACAGACTTGAGATGTAGCGAATGAAATCATCAATGTTTATAGTAATTGTTTTGATAAATGTGTGAGTTTTGAGGAGTAGGGTGGACGATTTTTGGAATTTCACATTCCAAGTTGCAGGTGACCGAGATCTAGCAACACCTGATTTATGCATAGAGAATGAAAGGTCGAGCATCTTCAGGCGTTAAAACGAAGAAATTCGACTTTTTACAAGCTATTTATTTAAAGCAAGGCAGTTAGCGGTTTGGATACTTGGATTCAACTTTCGTTTGTATTAGTTTGTTAACCTTTCTAATTAATTCCTGGGTAGGGAGAATCAAATAAATCGGAGAAGAACATCTTTTTAGGTTTAATACGGTTAAACTTGTTGAAACAACCGACTCCTTTATGGTTACAATCGATTCGATTGGTACTGCTTTATTGTTACAATCGATTCGATTGGTACTGCTTTATTGTTACAATCGATTTGATTGGTACTTAGAGCGAGATGTCATTGTAAAGATAAACATGTTAAAATTTCTCTTCGAGTTTTGTAGCTGATTCATTTTGAATACTTTAGTACGTGTTTGCGAGTGTTTAGGACAGTTCTTGCGAGATTGTAAGAAACTTGCCTTCAAGATCGGAAATGTAAGACGCCTTTTTACCAATTATTTTCTCCCTGTTTAGACCGTCCGCATTACCAATTTTCAAGCGTGCAAACCTTTTGAAGAAACACCTAGCTTTAGTGTTTGGCCCAATGGAGAGTTTGTGTTTACTCCCAGCTCCAAGGTCACCGTAGTCAAGCAGGATCCCATTGGCGAATATCCAACCGTTAACAAATATCCGCCATTTCGGCGTGACCTTAAGCAGTTAAAAAACGGGCAAGAACAAATTCGTAAGTTGGTTTGTTTATGCTCAACTTTTATGTAATAGCATTGCGTGCTGTAATTCTGGAGGATGGAACCAAAGACGAGAGTGACAGCACCGCTCAGTTCAAACTGAAGATTGGTGATCGTGAAGGAAGCAACGCTAATTGCGTCGTCCACTTTGGCGAATATTGTTCTGACGAGAAAGTGAGCTCATCGACGAATTGGGCAACTCTTTCAATTAGGCAACTTGCAATCAGTTTATCCAAAAGCGAAGGGAAAAGAAAGCAAACCTTTATTTGAGAATAAAATACAAACGCGGGCTTAACTGCCAACGAAGGTATCAGCTTAAGCTAGTATAATATATGAATGTGTAATAACTACAGGAAGTATAAGTATATCATTACTTACAATAAGTTTCTTCCTCTCGAGTCAAACTTTAGAGGTAAATCTGGGAAAGGATAATGATTCCTTTTCTGCCGTTGTCATAATCTTTGGGGTCAAATTTGGCGAAAATTTGGCTGTGAGTGAAATACATGAATGACCATATATTCAAGAATCTTGTTTTTGTCATCGTTGTCCAAAATTCAAACCTGTCTACATGGACAAAACTCTTAGTTTCCTGAGAATTCAGTATATTAAGAAAAATAAGTAATTTAAAAAAAACCCGAACATCATTCAGAATCGCGAAATTGTGCTACAAAAAAGAATTGTTAGTGATCTTAAAAAAAATGTCACTTTGAAAGTTCCTCTATTATGCTGTCTTGGGTTGCTCCCCTTAAGACATTGATTCATTTATTAAGTTTTACGTCATTTTTACACAAGTGGTAATATTGGGTTATTATTGCACAATCGTTTTCCCTACACCCTATGTAAAGCACACATTTCCTTATCCAAGCCGAACCTGACATTATTCAAACGATGCTTCTTTTGCACAGGACCTAAAATGTATAATTAAATACAATTAATTACCTGTTTCATGTTTTAATAAAAATATCCTAAAAAAATAACAATAAAAAATATACGACCTTGGCTGTAATTAAAGAGCGTCTAGATGATGTTTTCTTCTGTAACTGTAATGATATTTGATACATTTACTATAATATTAAAATGGCTGTATTTCATTTGTATATGTTGCCACAACCCTTCAGTAAAAGATAGTAGCAGTAATTCAGGTTTGCCTTCATGGCTACCTATATTTACTCCCCGATTTAACCAAAGCTAGTATACTGAAAGTAATCTCTGTTGGAGTAATAAAACAATATAATTATTATGTTATATGCTCTTAAGAGCGAAATTAAAAAATAGCGATAACAACACCGCACATGTCACAGAGAAGATTGCCATCCGTTAATCATTTTACTAAGTCCTCCTTGAGGCCTAAAATATAAGTAGAGCCAAATATTAAGATGCTCCTTCGGAAAACGATTCATTTTCTCAACCTGGCAATTACATTGCAAAAATACGAAAAATATTCCAGCTAAATTTAAATTAAAATACCAGATACATACTTGGAAAGCTTAAAAACGAACTGTAACAATCACTTATGGCGGTGTTAACAAAAGATTAACAATAAACTTAAGATGAATAGCTACCATAAAACGGAAACGAGCGAACATGTAGTGTCTCACAACCTTTAGAGGGATTAAGATGGGAGCCCCTAGAGACTCAGGCTACACGCTAGGCTTAAATTGCTTGAGAAATTCAGAACATGTGTTTCAGAGCGACATAGGGAATATTATCTTGACGCCTCCTAACATCTCTGGGCGTGACAGAAGCGATAAAATAAGGGAGATACAATGCCGAACAGATAGGTACGAAAAATCGTTCTTTCCGCGCACATTAGGCGACCACGATTAAAACTGAGCTCCACTAAATACACTCCCACACGATTAAAACTGAGCTCCACTAAATACACCACCATTTAACCTCCCAAAAACTTACATCTCTACACGGCTGGCGACCTAACACCCCCTGCTACACGCCCAAGCGGAGGCTCGCAGGGTGGTATGTAGATGTAGATGAATAGAAATACGGCTCAGGGGCCACATCCCATCTCATGTCCAGTGTTATCTGACTGTGAGGAAAATCGCATCAAAAATATTTTAAAATAAAATTTGGAACACACAAGCATGATTCCGCTACACATTTTTGATTTCAATATACGCGACAGGAAACTTACGATAGGTAAGATGAAAAGAAAAAGTTTAAGTTCTCCATTTGAGGTCACTTCATCTAAATGGGTAAATTAAAACGAATCCTTATGGATATCGTTTTAAAATCATCATGAATTTGAGAGTACCAGAGTGAGAACTGAAATCGGTAAAAGGGTAATGTGGAAAACATGAAAGTCCGAAATAGGGTTGGACGTTATATCATTTTTTACAATTAGTTTAGTATTGCCTCTTCATCATATCTATTTTTGTAAAGCGTTACGAATCATTTATGGCCGAGGAGGCCTAAATTGTAAACCGTGTCCTTAAGATATCAGATTACGAAGTTTTCATCATTATACTATACCTAAACCCAATATTGAAGCCTACAAACATTTCTATCATTTCATTGCCCTTTCAGTTTGTCAGACAATTCCAAATGAGATTTCATCGATTAGGAATAAAACTACTTTACCCAGAAAATTGAAAATTTTGTCGCCACAGAAAAATGATACGGAATATCTGCTAAAAACCACGGTGCAGTTTTTTGTAAGGTATATGTACTTATTGTATTGTGTGAATCTAGTACTTTAATTTAATCCCAACTCAAAACAGTTACAATAGAACACATTTATGTTACATAAAAGCTATAATTTACTTTATAATTATTTTTGTGAATGCTTGCTGCTGAAGTACTGCCAAGTTATTCAAGGAATGGCAACCCAAAAACGAGAGTATTTCTTCTGGGGTGCCTAATTTCATCCCCATTTTATATTAGTTAAAATATGTGTATTTTTACCCTCTGGGTCGTGGTGAAACTCGCCTAACCTGCATTGTTCAAGTAATCATCGCCTATCGAGTACCATTCAGTCCTCCAACGACTTTTATTCTAAAAATTTCCAGTATCTAGGTAACCCCGCCGGTCTAGATAACCTCCGTCGTATTTGGGTGAAAAAATTTAATCTATATACAATTGCATTGTATTTCATATTTCAGTCACGAAAAATTACAAGTTACGTATATGCAGACCGCATCTCCATCAGAATTCTTCCTAATTATGCGTGTCTGACATTTTTTATTGCGCACACCTTCTTTCACGCTCCGCTATCCCTTTGGATGACCGCCCACAAAAATTTAATTACGCCCCGCATCTTTCATTATTATAAAACAGGACCTCCTTTCTCTCGTCACGTCCCGAAGACAAACAAAATTATGTAGGCCGCGAAGAACGTGGGACGCAGGAAACACCCACGTTATCCCTCAAACCTTTTGAGTAGCCAGCTCGAATCTCCAACACAGATCCGCAAGGGTAGAGAGCTTTTAAAAAGAAACGTAGACTACGTGACGGATGGAAAAAACACAGGATTAAAAAATGGACTTTCCCGCGTCGTCAAAGGCATTATTCATGCAACGTCCAGCTCCGTCGTATCCCGGAAAACACAAAGGGCCGACATACGTCCACTCCTTGCACACAAGAAGTCCATGGAGGAGGAGGAAAATAGGGAGAGGCTTTTTCCGGCGTTAATGACACACTTTATCCTGGCGAAACAAGAAAAAAATAAATGCAAGACGCATTTTTTTCGCGAATTCCACAGGTTGCGATAATCATCTCCTTCGAACGAGTCCCTCTCTTTCTGCATTGTTGGGTCGGCGCGTGGCAAAAAGGAGACGGTAATGAAAGCCGTGAATATTCATTCGTCCTTTCCCCGCTTCGCCCTGTAGCAGCAGCACCGGCGGCTTATAAGCTGCCAGCCGGGCTCCTGCTTGATATGCCTACCCCCTCTGCTTTCGAGATTTAATGGCGCAAGACAATAAATCGCGAAGAGAAGGGAGGAGGGGTCAGGTAGAAGGGGAAGAGATGGATATATTAAACTCACGTTGACGAGGAAGCTCGGACATGTTTAACGTGTTTTCCATTTTCCTCCGAGCATATGTCGCATTTAAATGCCTCCCCCTATCCCCGCCTCCCCGTCTCATTGTGCCAGGCTCTGCCAGTATTTACGGCCGACTCCCCGTGAGCTGTTAGTAAACAATATTCGCCTCCTCTCCGCTGGGAAAGAGATGGAGGCTTCCTTTATCGTTTACCGCGTGGGTTTGAGGTGGGACGAGACCTTGAAGGTAGTTTGAGCGACATATTTCCCCAGTCATAACGGACGCCATATTCGCATTCTGCGTTTTAATTATAAATTACCAATATTACCAATTGATGAATTGTTTGATTGCATACTGATAATTGGGAATTATTTCAATGATAAATATGAAGTATCAAGAATAATAGAGCATGCAATGACTTTGAGGAATGTTGGTCCATATCAATGTCCTAAAGTATTGAATACATGTGGTAAGAGAAGACTGTAACATAATACCTAAATTATAACTTCAATTATATAGAAATTCCCAAGAATTTCGAAGCATGTCTAAACTAAAAAATTACTGTAGAAAAATGTTTCTAATTTGAATTTGAGTATATTTGTATTTTATTGTAATCTGCATTTGTACATTTCAATATGTGTATCGGATCCAAAGGGTGTATGCTAAAGTAAGCACCTTCCGAAGAGCATTATGCTCAGGTGGACTTCAAATGTGTGATTGCATATTTATATATTTCTTTCTTTTCTTTTTGGATCTTGTTTTAGCACTTGTATTGTATATACTATTGCTCGTGTTTACTTATTAAATAAAAAAAATCAGCAGCCTTAGGGAGCATGAAGTTTTTCTCTTCATGGACTTCTTAATGCAAAATTTTTCTCATAGGGGGGCAAAAACATTCGCAAAGATACGAAAAGTATTCCAGATTAATTTTATTCAAAATACCAGATACATGTCTGGAACAGCTTAAAAGACCACTGTCACGATAACTATTTTGGCGGTGTCAACAAAACATTTTCAGAAGAGTTGTGATGAATAGAAATATGGCTCAAGTGCCACATCCGATCTCATGTCACGAGTTATCCGACTCTGAGAAAAATTGCATCAAAAGTATTTTAAAATAAAATTTGGAACACACAAACATGATTCAAAAATACATTTTTGATCTCAATTTACGCAATTTGAAACTTAAAGTAGGTACGACAAAAAGAAAAAGTTTAAGTTTTCCATTTCTTAATGGACTGGCATATAAATGGTGTATTATATACTCTTACACGACTGAAATTATCAGTAATTAAAAAAATCTATTCAAGTCTGTCACTTGGCTCATTTTTTCATGCAGACCGTTAAGAACTCCAGATAACAAAAAGATTCTTAAATATTTGTTTCGTAATATACTTTACTCACGGACAACAGTTCGCCAAATATTTTGGCATCTTCAGGGCTTAGTATCATAAAACCTCCTGCCAGACGCCCATGCGGCGGCTCGCAGGGTAGCATGTAGATGTAGATGTTGAAAGGTTCGCGGTTCGTTTTTAAGGTTCAACTAGGATTTTTCCTGAAGCAATTTCGACAAGCTTATGCTAACTTCACTCCACTGTTTTTTACCAATATTACGATGTATTTGGAGTTAACTCAAAGTCCTCAAACACAGCAGACAAAGCTTTTTCCATCAAATACTATATAATATATGAACAATTTATGCGACCTCGCCTTCCCATTAGAATCCACAGCTGTTCCCAAACACACCTTACGGAGTTATCAGTGAGGAAGTTTTTAAAATCATAAGCGCCCAAATATACAAATGCTCTCCTGCCTTTGATAAAAAAATTCACGACGGTGCCCTATCTCTTCGTCAAATAGTCTTATCAGTCACGGACCTTCTATCCAATGACAACCACATATGTACTGTACGGGACACATAGAAGATAGTAATCCTGGAAAGGTCGCTGTGCTTTTGTCTTCAAAATAGAAATTTGGGTTAAGTGCGGCTTTGTGCACACCAGCGAAATAATGTTTTTGAAAAACTCAAGCATTTTACGAAAATTACAGCACAAGGACTAGGTAGTGTAGTAAATGCACATTTAGAAAATGTAATATTCTCACTTCTCACTTGAGTAGTTTTTGAGATATTTGCGTTAAAAAGTAACAAATTTCGTGATTTTTTTCGAAGAATTTCTACGCCATTTTTCGGGTTTCACCCAAGTTCCGGTAGATGGATACTCACTAATTTCACCTCCATAAAATGCCCTTCATTTCCCCAGCAAAGAAAGTTGCGGGCCTGTGGAGTGAAACAGGGGTGCTGGGATGGGACGGTACGCGGCCTCGAAATTGCCATTTTGTACACTGAAAAAGGCATTTCTGAAACCGTTTAGGTGATTTTTGGAAAGTAGCTAGGGAGAAAAATGGTACTTACGAGTGTGCATGAAGTTTTAAATTAATGTATTTACGAGTAAATAGTACGAATACGCCTCTAAAATACACCCTTATTTTCCCCAGCCGAGATGATTGCGGGCCTGTGGACTGAAACACCAATTAAAGTACTATACAGCTGTTTGAAACTTCAAATATCCAAATCATTCGGTTAAAAATATCATTTGGAATAAAAGTCTTTAGTGATCATTGGAGTTATATTCTAGCGTTATCGTGTACGAAATCGGTATTCTCATAAAGTACTTACCTCACGTTCTCTCTCGCATGTATCAAAACTGCCAACAGATTTAAGATAACAAATATTCGATCATTAAAATTATATGAAAAAAACTTAGTTAAACAATTTGCTCGTTGGGATTTAATTTGAAGGTCCTCTCAGAAAAACTGAGAATTTTACACACTTACCTGGATTGCGAGAGAAGACTTTTAAATCTAGGTTAATGAATTTATTTTGTCACTTTGTGGTCACACGTATGTCTACCAGAAAGACTGCAGCCATACCATTACGTCCAGCTGCCGTAAAATACTGATTATTCAAGGACGTCCTAGTACGACCATCGTCCTCCTCAGAAAAATATGAGGACGTACCATTACGTACATTGCACTCAAAGGGTTAAATTAAGGATTTAATGATTCAGCAGTCTTGTAAATCATTCGTTAAGTGCAGCTTCCCGCAGCCCGCATCAATCTAGTTGGATCCGTTAGAGTTTTAATAGCGTTACTGATGAACTGTTTAGTAAGAAGCAGGCAGGATTAGCTTTGGAGAATAGATTTATTCTCGACTCACACAGAAGTCGCGGGGCAGAGTTCCGTCTGCGCTCTGGTAGTGGTGATGATTCAAGTGCAGGAATAGGTAATTACGGCAGGGAAAGTCTTTAGGCCGTTGGTGAACCTAAAAGGAGAACACTGGAGCGGTTACAAACACGCCATTGGTTTCCGACGAAAGGCAGAGAGCGAATTCATTTGCGGTCACCGGCTGGCGATCCGTATAGTTACACGATCACACAAGTGGCATCGACCCTGAGGAACAGGTCATCGTCCCCCATCTGTAACCTTAATTTCTGAAAGATTAGCGGTTAAGAGTTGACAGTTTTGTTATAATTAAGACGTGGCGCTTGAAAAAATGAGTAGTGATCTATTTCAGCTCACTGCATTGCGGGCGAAATTTAATTGGAAGAGGGATCATCTCAACGATTTAAGGCTCTCATTTGTGGAAATTCATTATGGAGAATGTAAAAGAAAACTGTTTTATTCCACCAATTTATTATATGCCTCAGAAATGTGTATATAAGATATTATTACTTAGATATAGAGGTACCTGAAGGTAGATTCTCATGGTGAAAGTTTCATTTGGTGGAAGGCCGACATTGTAGTAAACGCAAACTTTGTGTCTTCCACAGTTCTATAATGAGGAGAACAGCCGGTTTCGGCAGTTGGGCCATCATCAGGTACCTGAAGGTAACTGCTGCCCGTATTCATAGTCTTATTTCTAGGGGTTACCTGGGTATCCCCTAGCCAGGTAACACCTACGGGTCCCCTACGCTGAGCGATTCTTAAACCTTACCTGGGTATCCCACAGCCAGGGGACGCCTACGTAAGAGATTTGGCAACAATCCCAAGGAAATATATGTATGAACAGTTCCGCTGATCGGTTCTCGATGATTTCGATGCTCATTTTTCACCATAACCAAGCGCGCTACAAACAATTATATACTATACTGTTTCACGATATTGAGGAAAAATTATTGAAGGAATATGAGACAATGTTTATGATATAACTTAATTATTTACGTCATTTGAATGATGAGAAACACGAGGGTGGTTCAATAAGTACCCATGTTTGTAAACAGAAGACGTTACTATGGAAAGTTGTAGATACTTTCGTGTACAGACTTTAGTACAGTAGTAACAAGTCGACCCACGCGGGGGCAGCAGTCCTGCGTCCAGTCCCCTGGGTAACGACTATGAGCGCCATATCTGAGCCTAGGGGTTCCACTACACCTGGGGGACACCTAAGTAACGACTATGAATACGACCCTGAAGGTACCTGAAGATGATGCCGCTGCGTTGAAACTAGTAGTATCTTTAAAAAAATTGGTGGAATAAAACCGTTTCCTTTTTCATTATTCCTGAGAAGAGATGTTTACGTCAACATTGCCAGATAACCTACCTTGATTTGAACAAGAATAATAAAGACTGACTTCTAACATCGAATTATATAAATATATTACCAGATAATTGGTTATTTCACGAAGATATATTGGTTTAAGGTAGTGCGAGCAAGATAGTTCCCTAATCATAATAGAGACCATATTCGATACAGTATACGCTTTAATCTCACCAGCTGTGAGACGCACGAAATAAATATTGCATAATTAATGGCGCAATAAAATAGTTTTAGATGACAGAAATTGTAAGAAATTAATAAAAATATCTAAATAAGTCTTTAACTTGACTCATTTTTTTCACGCGCTACGTTTGAAACTCCATCAAAACGGAAGGTTTTTGCGATTCTGAAAAAATTACCTTAGTGACAATATGATTCATTTTTAAATAGTTGAGTAAACACAGAAACTACACACTGTTGATTTTTGACGAGATCTAAGTGTAGGAAATGCCTCATTTTGAACATAAGGTCTCTCTGGAGTGCATACACGTGCCATTCCCACTTAAAAGGGCTGGTATTTTTGGCAAATATCTCGGAAAGTACTGCGGTAGGAGGTTGAATTTTTGATGTCATTAAAGGGTGAGATATTTTTCTTTAAGATAAGACCAAATTAATTGATTTCTAGGTAAATATGATATTTCGATCAAATTACCTTAAAGTGATGAATGATAACGCTTAAATATATTGCCTTAGTGGTAGTGCGATGGCATTTCTTCACATAACTTTTTATCTCTATTTCCACCAGAATATTTTTGTTCAAAAACTTTTATAATTTCTACTAGATATTGAGACACATAAGCATTTTTTTCAGTTTAGGTCATCGACCATATAACACAAGTATTTAGGTTTAAATGACAGACTTCCGGTTTTCTTCGAAGCACAGAGTCAATTACCGCGTTGAATGATGAACGTTCCCCAGGGAACCTTCTGCTTCTTTTCTCGTTCACCAAATTTAATAGTGATTACTTAAAAATTTGGCACATAATATACATTGCTAAATATCATAAGCTTGAAGATAACCATACCCTTCTTTCAGTTCGTTAAAAAATCCTGATATTATATCCTGCCGAAAAGCCATGGATGCTGAAGTCAATATAATATCTTGTAAATATAAAAGGCTATCGATACGAGGTAAGAGCTTCGGTTCCACGATTTTTCCCTTGCGATTCAAAAGAGTTTTACATGAAATTTTTAAAAAACATGCAAGCCAGCACTAAGCGGAAATTTACTCAAGGCGAGTTTTATACATATTACGAAAACAGGTCTTCGAAGCGTAGTTTCCCCCTTAAGAGGCGATACGTAATGTCTGTGGCTGACGTATTACTATATATTCGAGTTCTCGAGCAAATTTTTTGCCGTGAACACTAATGAAATGTAAAACATAAGTTTTAGTATGTTTATCAATGCCAAGATGAGGTGCGTCAAATGGAGACGAGAATCGGCGAGTCATTCGACCACGCCCATTCCCACCCCACTTAAACGAACACCCGACGCGCCAATCTTTCAAAGTGCTTTCTGCATCCATTTTCGCTGAAGTTGCGACTCGAAAGGCGAGCGAATTCCACGCGCGCCCGTAATCATTATTGATTTGTCCTGCTGCAAGTGGGAGTCATAGATTTTATTCAGAAGGGTAAGAGATCAATATTCGATTTCACTCAGACAGAGCCTACTGATATTCTACTCAACAGGCACTCCTTTCAAACGCCAGCAACAGCCGCTTTGGCTCGACTAATTATTCGGAAGAGATTGATGGGCTTGCACGAGTTCCCTGATCAAATGCCATCCACTACGTCCTACTTTATACAGGTGAGTGCAATATATT
This sequence comes from Ceriagrion tenellum, assembly GCA_963169105.1. Classification (NCBI taxonomy): domain Eukaryota; kingdom Metazoa; phylum Arthropoda; class Insecta; order Odonata; family Coenagrionidae; genus Ceriagrion; species Ceriagrion tenellum. The sequence continues at coordinate 81,985,087 of OY720642.1, read as the reverse complement.
TCTCCAGGAGGAAGTTGACACATGGACACAGTTAATTTTAAGTGGAGGATAAAACGTGGAATCTCGACAATCTTGCAGCGCATGATCGCGGAGCCAAAAAAAGTATTTGTATTATATATAATTAATGGGAAATAATACTTCACAAAATAATACTTACACAAAAGTATACTTCAACATTACCTTCACAACGCACCATCTTTTAAATTTTCCCAATTTTGTCTTCGTAAGACAGCTGTAACTATTTATTTCATAGCTCCACCAGGCACGCCAAGGTCAGTGAATAGCGTCACACATTAATCTATTCAAATTTTTTGACAAACCGCCGAAAGAGAAACAACTTTCCACTCACTCAATCCAAAGCGTAAAAAATCTTTCCAGCGCAGCTACTAAATGGAAAAGCCTCTTAGAAAGCAACTCTTGAAATGATTTTGAAACGTAACAAATTTGACTCGCTCGTCCATAGTGAGTTAAAATGATTTGAGCGAAACGTTACCCACGAAAAGGAAGACAATTTAATCCAGGACGATTGTTTTTCTTCCGTGGAATTTTCGTGAGGTTAACGATTGGTGCTGCTATAGAGTAAAAGTGGCTCTCATCGGTTTTAATAATGACAAATATCAAATCGTACACTTCAATATTTTTTCCCAAATTTGCTAAAATTCAGCAAGGTTTCCTTAATTGAAATTGTACCAACTTTTAAGCGAATCTGGAAAGCTTCAAATTTTTAAGCAACGTAAACTTGCTGAAATTTAGCAAATTTTCCTGAAAATTATAAGACTGAGAATATTAGAAAGCAGATCTGTCAATGAATTTGAAACGTAACAAATTTGACTCGCTCGTCCATAGAGAGTATAATTTCGGAACATCGACATGGATTGAGTAATCTGAATTTTGACTTACCCTCGATAAAATACTATCGACAATTATCCGGATTCTCTGATAAACCACCCGAATAACCTCATTTACCTTTGTGACCACGAAGTGTAGGATCTGCCCGCCGGCAGCCCGTACGGACAGAACGAAGTCCCCGGGCCTCGAAGTGCAGTCCCTGACCAGAAAGTCCCCGGTGGAGCCATTCTCGCCGCCCAGCACCTCCTCCGCCCTCTGCCGTGGGATGGCGCCGTGGTACCACGCGTGCGACCTCAGATCTCGGCCGTCCAGGCCCAGCTCCCACTCGAGCGCCTTGCGGAGGGAAGCGTCCGCGGCCATTGAAGCCGCCGTGGCGCCACTGGATGGCGCCGGCGACGGGGGTTCGGAGGCGAAGGAAGGCCTCGGGGATGCGGGGAGTCCTCCACCCAGCGGCATCTCCACGCCGACCGCTCCGTCCTGAGGAGAGAAGAAGAGGAGGAAGGTATAGTTTCCTCAGAAGTTCCTGGCGCAGACCAGCGCGGATAGGAGGAGAGTTAAGAGCGGAGGGAGTAAAGTGAAAGATAAGAGAGAAGATTTGCATGCTCTGGGGAGCACCCTTGGAGCATGAAAAAAGGTACAGGCTACTGCTCTATTAAGTATTAAATCAATGAGCAGTTTGTTCAAAAGAATAAGGAAAATTAAGATTACAAGAAGTAACTTACGTAACATATATGTTGGTAGAGTTAAAACTTCACGCAATGAGTGAAAGAAGAATTATGAATAATTTACTTTTCCTGCATGATATAATTAACAGAGGTAAATGTGTATAATTAGTTGGTAAATTAAATTTTATAGTCCCAACCCTCCCAACAAAGAAAGCGAAGCAAAAAAGGAATTATTACATAAGAGATATAAAGACTAATTATTGTAAGAATGCACCATTTAATAAAATATGTGCTTCTTACAATACATATTGGAAAGAGCTAAATATGAAATTGTCAAAAGAAAAGTTTCGCAAGGATATACCGCCATCGTTATCAACATCGTATAACAGTTCCTAAGAAAAAAATGATCAATTTTTGTTATCAACACTATTATTATGTGAAAGTTTATGTAATATTCAGCCAGCCTTGACTGTTGTAATCTATTTTAGGATTAAACTGTGAATGATTTTACCCTATTATTATGTTTATTATGTAGGGTGAGCAATAAACTTATTGAATGAATAACCAAATATGACATAAATCAAATAAACAATAAATATACAATATAAAATATAAAAATAAAACAACTGCATCTAAATTAAATTAAATATAAGTTTTCATACAGGAATATACGACAGGTGAACAGTAAACAACGAAGTATCACCAAAAAATGTGAAAACTACGGACGAAGCATGATCTAAAATATTACTCAATTTGAACATTCCGGAGGTGTTAGGAGAAATTATTTTTGAAAGATAATAAACTTTTTGTGTTTTTTAGATCATGTGGTAAAGCATTCCATAGATTGGAAAATAGATTCAAATAGCAAATCATAGATTGGAGCTACATATAAGAAAATAATTAGCTATGACTTTAGTTTGTGGAGTTGGAGAAATTAAGGCATCACCAATAGATCTAGAAGGTCGGGTAGTGCGCGAGGATCTCTAATTAAAGAGGTCATATAAATACTGGGGGATTTTATCTGTTATCATAAGGAAATAGGAATAAAGGAGAAACCCCAGAAAGTATTTTCTTCGTTGCGGGGCGGTGGATAAGAGATAGATGGGCGAACCAAACTACTTCGCGAAAAAAACACACGTCAAGTGGTCCAGATCAGCCATCGCTGAAGCTACCTGGGACCCTATCAATAAGTCTCAACGTGAGACGAGTCGAAACAGGGAGACTGGTAGAGCAACAGATCCAGGAGTTATACAGCGTAAGCTCGTCTTAATAAGAAGAAAATTCGCACTATTGCACAGATTTTAAATAATAAGAACCACGCGTCTCGCCTCACGATCACGAATTCGAGTCATGATCAGGTACGATTAGGTAAAAGCTGCTACGAGCGAATATATAGTCTAACAACTTTTAGAGAGATTTAGGTGGAAGTCCTTGGAGACTCGGAGGCTATACGCTAGCCTTAGATTGTTTGATAAATTCAGAACTGGTGTGTTTCAGAACGACACAGAGAATATTATCATGACGCCTCACTACATCTCTAGGTCTGACAGACGCAATAAAATAAGAGAGATATATTGCCGAACAGATGAGTACAAAAACTCGTTCCTTCCACGCACAATAAGCGACCACAATAAAAACTGAGCTCCACTATATACACTCTCAGTATACACACCGCCATTTCATCCCCCCCCCCCCCAAACCTTAACTATTTACACGGCTGGTGTCCTAACACCCCCTGCCACATGCCCATGCGGCGGCTCGCAGGGTAGTATGTAAATGTAGCAGTAGATGATGTACAAGTGCTACGCGTTTCTATTCACGGTTGGTCGTTGAGTAGTAATTCCAATTAAAATCTGAAGGAAACTGCGATTGTTGCTCTTAATGCAACTGGTATCACTCACCGCAATTATTTATCTCATTTTCAGTCAAACGACATCCTCTCAGATAGCTCTTACAATTGGCGAAGACTATTTAGGGCACACATGGGAACTAAGCCCCAATGACTGATTAGGGAAGTCAATATAACGTGACCAACCTCAGAAACCATTAGTTTACACATTATAAGTTTCGACGATATAAAGGTTGTGATTAAGAAAAAAGTTTCCTTAATCTGCAGATACGGTCACATTCTACCAAAAAATAAACCGAATACAGGTATAAAGCTAAGAAGCCCAACCAAAGAAGGAGTTCATTGGGAAAAAGACAACTGCTGTACTCAAAAAAGATAGAAACCAGGAAAAAATAAGTGAAAGCATTCGTGTGGAGCGTAGCACTCAATGAATCGGAAGCATGGACCATTGGGAAAGCTGACCAGAAAAGATTAGAAGCCTTCAAAACCTGGTACTGGAGGAGGATGCTGAAGATAAAATGGACGGACAAAATAAGAAATGATGAAGTTTACGGAAGTGTAGAAGAGGAAAGGACAATATGACCATGGATTGGACAGACCCTGAGACACAATGGGCTTGTGAAGAACATAATTGAAGGTAAAATAGAGGGAAAAGTCCTCAGAGAAAGACCCAGGAATAAGTTCCGGGTCGAAATAAAGAGGACTGTAGATAGGAAGAGATAGCAGGAGGTAAGAAAACTAGCGTTAGACAGGGAAGGGTGGAGAGCTGCAGTCAACCAATCTTAGGATTGAACAACCAATGATGATGACAGGTAAATAAGCACAAATCACGAACTGAGCATAGAGGTTTGGTATAATAATTCTGGTTAGTAAGTCGGTAAGTAAGTAGGTGTTAACTGAAATTTAAGGTTTTGCACATATGATATTAGACCGTCATTAACTGTCGAGATGGCAACCAATCGGAGAAGATATAAACATCGGTTTTCATGTCAAGAAAATATTTGAGCAGAGGTGATAAAACTGGGCCCGAGTAAAACAATGTGTACCAAGATTTCCCTTAACATATCGGGTACATTCGGCCATAACGTTGCCATTCACGTCCACAATTGATTGGAAGTGATTGAAAACCTTAGAGGTCGAAGCATCTTAAACAACACAAGTACAAAATTACCTTTATATCTCGATTGAATCATCAAGATTGGCAACTTCACCAGTAGCGACAGTACAGATTGATCCGCTCTTCCTCCTGGAAATCCATATTAAATAGAAAAGTCGATAATAAGATAAGTCCGTCTTCATCATGCAAGTCACAAGGTGGCAGATATGGCGATATCGATTAAAAATCGACCTTGTTCCCAGATTAGCCAACCAGCTTAACAGCTACTGGCTCTTCCGAAGATCTTACACGAGGTATAGATCAGTGACATCGCGTTTACTCACGTCAGTAGCGAACTGTGGCTTCAAAATGAAATGCCAACCGGTTGGCAATACGTGGAAAAGGCTCGTCGCAATACCTTAGTCACATCTCAGGCAGCTGGGAATATTGTTTGTTTCACCAATCTTGTCCGTTTGTCTCCAGCGAGAGCGAAATTGGACCAATCTCATTGACCTGACCGAAGACTCATTGAGAGCCGATCCGCTATGCATGAGAACAGTCACGGACCCAGATCTATGAGGATAGACTCGGATACTCCTTGGGGCGCGAGGGCAACCGCCTTATCAATCGGAAAGTTGACTCAACTAGATTTCTATAAATGCTTTTCCTTGAGAGCAATGGATAGAGTAGAGTGATGGGAAACAGAACAGCATCGCCTCAACATCCAATACATATTAAGGGTATTTTTTATACAAACTTCTCTTGTAAACACTAAATTAATAATTCTAAAACAACCAAAATATCTTAAATTAGCAACAAGATCGGGCATTATCAAAGTTGTACCCCAATGAAAACAATATCAAAAATAACTACCGCCAAAATTTAAAGCATTGAATAGAATCAATGGAGAATCGATAGGATCAAATATGCACGAACCAGATAAGAAGAATAAACTAAAGATAACACGGACTTTGGTGCCGCAGCAAATAAATACATTGCAGACAATGGAGAATGCAAGTTTAGAAATAAGCATGATGAGCGAGGAAGGTTTATAAATGGTAAGGGAAGAAAGATGATTAGGAAGATGTGAGTGTCAGAAGTAACCAGCACAAGAGGCCACAGTCGAACGGCAATGGCTAGTGGGATAGGGCCACTGAGGGGAGGATGACGGGTAAGGAAGAGAATATGAATTTTGGACGACGTAAGAGAAGAAAGGAAATCAGTGGAACTTAAGAGAGGATTACAGATAGGCATTTAAGAAAAAACGATCTTTATTGGAAATTTTAGAGATGACACTGCGATGAATAAATTTCATATAGACCCTGTCCATAATAACCAACCAATCGATTGGTGAAACGCCACTAATGACTCGGTGTAGGTTCAAATCCCTGCATTAGCCTAATAAATAACTTCTCGGCCAACTAAACGATTTCTGCGACCCATGTTGCACTCGTGAAATGCACAGGTATTATAACTAACCGGAAGAAATGGGAGCAGCACGAATGACTCACAATGCACGGAGCGAAAACAGTGGAGAGTTTTGGGCTATTTCCCCTCCTTACCCTAGCGATGCTTCGACGTTCCTTCCGCAGAAAGCCTTGCTTTTTCTACGCGTAAAATTAATATAATTAAAAATCGTTATTGGAAATCCGAGGATATTTTACTAATGGTTTTGTACATATTTATAAAGCAGGCGTCATTGCGGTTACAACGGTATAAGTCAAACCTCTATCACATCCTTAGTTTCGGAATTAGCCGAAGTTAACTACTTTTACAACAACTCCCGTAAAACTCAACATAGAAACGATATTTCACCTCTGGTATGCTAAAGATACGTTTGGCCTACTTAGATCAAAATCTCTCATCTCTAAAATAAATATTAAGAAAATGGCGATAACATAAATTCGGGCCATCGGGTTTTGAGCGCCGAAAATAGGGCCTTTTTTTCAAATAAAATACCGTTAAAGTGCAGATAAGGATAGGAAAAAATGTCTATATACATCAGTAAATGTAGAAATGATCATTCTATAGTATGCATTTTATTTCGTTAAAATCGGTTTATCCTACTGGAAGATACAGCTTCCTAAACTCAACGGACTGAACTTTTTCAATGGACAGTGATTGTACGAAAAATGGAAAATACCCGGCTCAACCGTAGAAATTCGCCAAAATCGATGACAAAACTTGGGCATCAATACAATTCCGTCGTTTTCTGTTACCCCAGGGCAAAGACTTCCCATAAATTGGGCGCAATGAGCAAGAAAATTGACCGTAGCTGTATATACAGTAGGAGAAGGAGCAAGATGATAAAATATAGATATAGTTGATAAGGGTAGTGAACCAGGACAAATTATCGTTCACTGAACCAGAAACAGGTCTCTCCTACGAGACGATAGCTAATCAGAGGAATACACAGTGTCGAGACAAAACAAATAAACTCGGAATTTCAAAACATAAATATTTACACTTCATCTTGACCTATGCATAGTCCCTTTAAATAACCAATGGGGGTGAGGATTTATATGCATATCAGGTATACTATTTTCGGTTAGGGTAGCGGCTTTGCCAACATATTTTCCTCGAGCTTTAATCATAAATTATTGAGTTAGCGAGTATGAATGTTACATTTTCAATTCACGGGGGCATTATTCTACTAAATATCAATCAATGAGTTTCCACCATTTTGAATAACTGAATGGTGATCGTATCTCTATTCGTATAGTGTTACGAATCTTTCATTACCGAGGAAGTCTAAATTGTAAACCGTGTCCTTACGGTATCAGATTTAGAAGTGTTCATTGTTATACTACATCTAAACCCAATATTGAAGCCAACTAACATTTCTCTTAATTCACTGCCCCTTCAATTTATCAAAAGATTCAAAATGAGATTTCATCAGTTAGGAATAAAACTACTTTCTTCAAAGAACTGAAAAGTTGGTTGCTACAGAAATATGATGCGGAATATCTGCTACAAACCACGGTGTGATTCTTGTAGGGTATGTGTACTTATTTTATTGTAGGTATTTTGTGAATCTTGTACGTTATGTAGATTCCAACTGAAAACTGTTATAATAAAATACAGTTATGTTATAAAAAAGCCAGAATTTATTTTATGATTATTTTTGTGAATGCTAGTTTTTTAACTACAGCCAATTTATTCAAAGAATGGCAACCTCAAAACAAGTAAATATTTCTTCTGGTCTGCCTAATTTCACCCCATTTTTGGTTCGTTGAAGTACGTGTATATTTATTTGGGTGGACTAAATTATATTATATTCTATTCTTTAGCACAGTATTAGAGGAGAGCTCCAATTAGTAATGCGATATTCTATTAGTATAGTTCATTGCTTCTCAATTCACCACAGGCGTACTATTGACATTTTTTGATTACTCACTACAGGGTAAGTATATCACCCATGCTTCATACATTCTTTACATCGAATGCAATCAATTTTTTTGGTTTTATATCATCTTTCCTTTCACATACAGCGCATCTCCTTTTTGCCGGTTCCATTACATTCCTACGTTCTGTCGTAGTGCGCATATTCTCAGATACAACTCATTGCCTCTCAATTCACTTTTTAAATGCATCTTCCGTCACACTCGGATCAATATCGCCAAAGACTTCTCTTACGTGAACATATTCAACACTTCCTCCTCAGTTTTTTGCACTTCTAGAGGGATACAGGATATATCATGTCAATAAACGACCTAATTTATAATACTCCCGCAGCTTCATGCCAACGGTCATTCTGATGAGTGACATGAAAAATAAAAAAAAAGAACGGCCCGGCCTTAGATATGCATACGCCATCATATTCTTGACTCGAATCATATTTCTGATTGGACAAATGCGGTTTCGCCCCGCCAGCCGATGAGATTTGAGTCTATTATCCGTCAGGACACCGCAGACGGCGTGGAATAGAGAAGGAACGGTTACGGAGCCCAAGAAGTACAACAGTAAGAGATTACCATCAAAATCTGAGTGATTCCCGCCACTAAGGATAAATAACAATAGTAGGAACAGCAAAATTTTCAAAACGGTATCAACTTTTCAATTAATTTCACACGAGAAAAGCCCTTTAGTTAAAGATTTGACGAAATCAAGCTCAGCCGTGGAATGTGCAAACACGTTTCGAGGCACTGAGCATTCGGATGTCATCGCAAGGAATAGCGAGCATTTTGCAAAAAATTTTATAAAAAATCAAGGTGCTGTACAGATTTTAAATCAATTTAAATTTGTTTTTTTTTATATGGAATCAAAGGCGTCTGACGAGAGATGTTATGGAGCATCATTATGAACGAAAATAAATGAAAACCTTAGTCTGTTGTCTACATGTTTCCTTGAATCTTTTTTCAAGGATAACCTTTCTAGTTGAGAGAATGGATGAGAGAAGAATAACGAAATAGATATATGAGAGTGAAATGAATGGTGAGAGAGGTAGGCCGAGAAAGTTGTGGTTGAGGAAATTCTTAGGAGGAGGAATATTAGGAGTCTTAAAAGCAATAGAGCGTGTAAGAAGCAGTGTATGAGGGTAAGTGAGGCAAAAGAGGTTTGCAAGGATAGGTCAGTATGGAGGAAACTATTGAAGCAGAATTAGGTGTAAAAATATGTATTTATGAGTGAAAATTTTTGACTGTGCCTGCCCCGGAAGGGAACGGCGAGATTGGTATGTATGTATGTACCTTCCAAATTTAAAGTATAAAACAAAATGGACTTATGCCCTAGTTCGGGATTTCATTGATCCTGTGAAAACATTCGAGAGGAGCGTGGCAATCTTTGGATCAGGGGGAGGGAAAAGGAAGAGCAGGCCATAACACACTTAAAGCATTCAAAACCAAATGCTGGAGGAAGATGGTAAAGATAAAGTGGATGGACAAAATAAGAAATGATGAAGTGTATGGAAGAGTAAAAGAGAAAAGGACCATATGGAATACAACAGGTAAAAGAAGAACAAGATGGATTGGACACGCCCTGAGGCACTATGGGTATGTGAGGAACATAATTGAAGGTAAAATAGAGGGAAAAGTCCCCAGAGGAAGACCCAAGAATATGCTCATGGACCAAATAAAGAGAAAAGTATATAGGAAGAGATACCAGGAGGTGAGGGGACCTGCAATTTGATAGGAAGGGTCGAGGGCTGAAGTCAACCAATCTTAGGATTGGATGACCAATGATGATGACACCAACCTCACATAAACATAAGCAGGAAAGGATCTTATGGAACACGGAAAAGATGAACGAGTCGGGTTACACCCTGAGGGACCATGTGTTCGTGAAGAACAAAATTGAAGGTAAACTAGAGGGAAAAGTCTCGAGAGGAAGACCCAGGAATAAGTTCATGGACCACATAAAGAGGAAAGTACAAGAAAGTACAAGAGCTACCAGGAAGTAGGGAACTAGTATTAGATAGGGAAGGCTGGAGGGCTGCAGTCAACCAATCTTAGGAGTGAATGGCCAATGATAATTAACACAAGGGACACCAAAATCTAATCCCACTGACTCAAAACCGCATTGTTTGGGAGACAATACGAATATGCCATTTATAATTTGTGTGGCCCCAGCTTCACATTCATCATCGTTAGTGTGCGTTCATGTGTTCCAAACTGCGCTAACCTCAACGCGTTACACATAAAGCTCTCAATAGTGGCAAAATCGATTCTTATGAATGATTTAAGAACGGAAAACGTTGCCATGGAGGTCAGCTAATGAAATATGCCAATAAATAAATTATGGTGGTCAAAAAAGGGAATTTTGAAGTATGGACTTCTGAAAAATCTTCTTTCATGGTAGACTTTTTTTCTCACCGTAAATACATTATCTGTGGCAAAGTTTTAATAAATGAATGATATGACATTAAGGCGGACTGGCTCACTGAGGCCTCATTCTGAGAGTTGGGAGTTATAGCAAGTTGTTTGCTAGTGGTGGTGCCTTTTCTTCATCCATCTCTCCGGAATTTAAACACATGATTTTTTTAAATTTTTAATCATAATGTATTTAATTTTTATGATTGTATTTTAAAGACAATAAGTCGAAGGATAAATAAATATATTAAAAAAAGAAATACTGCGTGTTTTCATGCAAATGAACAAAAATAATATTCAATAAAATCCAATCTTCAGTTTGCGCAATGACTTTAAGCTTGAACATAATGACAAAAAAACACATTATTTTTAGCTTCACACTCCTCGGTCCTGGCGTATTGTATACAATACACGGAATTTTGAATTTTTTTCCCGCTCAGCAACGCAAAATATTGGCAACACCACTAGTTCAGCACTTGCTGATAAGTGGCAGCATCATTAGGAACCTTGACTCACAGAGATATTAACTCTGCAAACACGGCTTACAACGCAAAACGTAAGTATGAAGAATTTTCCAAAAGTAATGCTGGATATGTCTCGGGACTGAGGAGGTTCAGTTTTTCAACTTCACGTTTCAGGTAAATACAGCATTTAAGTTGCCCGATAAGAGGACATTTTTTTAAATTGATGCGATAAACTTTGAATCCACGCATGAGCCCTGAAGTTAGCATATTTTCGCGAAAAAATTATATTCAATAGTTTTCAACGCCAAGAAGCCCAAAATTGGAGGGACGTCATTGAAATATATATACATTCAAACCTCCCTAAATGGACACCTCCAAATAGCGGGCACCTAAAAACGGATAGTTTTTCAATCCCCAGCAGTAAAACATGCAAACTTATGGAAATAATACCTCCAAATGACGGAAACTCTCAATATCGGACGTGGACAACAGAAAAGAAAATGTTTTCCTTCAATTACCTCCATTAACGGACACTTGCTGCGTGCTAATTTGTAAAAATGTATCCTCTCCTGAACAATAAACTCTCTTAAAATGCTCTCCTGAACAATAAACCTCATTTCTTGAAGGAACTTGGGAACTTTTCCAGACCAAATCTTGTCTTAGCAATTCGGGTTCAATCTATTCTCCGTCAACGAGTTTGTAATCGTACCTGTGCCCTTTCCCCTCGTTGATAACCATTATGCATCTTTTCGCTACGGGATTATTTCGGTTAGTGAAATTAATCTATTTTAAACTGGCATGAATTGTCTCTTTTCCAGGGGTCACGTCATCGACTTGTGTTTTGATGGTTATGTGCTACCAGCTGCTCCATGGATAAAAAATGCATAATGATTTCATTCCATATTTTTTGTTAAAATGTGTAATTTTTCAGTATTGAGACATAAAAGATAATTGAAATATATTAATATATAATCTAAAGTTAATGCTTGTTTGTCCGTCTTCGAAGCGTTCCAAAACAATTCATCAGATTACGATGAAACTTTGGTGAGTCGTTGTGCGCGCGAAGATTTCTGAATTATTAAATCATTGTAAAATTGGTGGAGCGCGAGTCGTTTCAAAAAATGAGTGGTGGCACGCGAGATTCTCAAACACAAGAGGAACGACAAGCAAGCAATGAAGCAGATCGTTTACGAGTTGCTCAATCACGTGCATCAGAATCGTATCAGTGATACAAAATATCGCGTACATCAGAACAATATCAGTAAGGCATAATTTGTGTGAAAAGGTATGTAATTTATTTGCACGTAGAATAAGACTTGGTGCAGTGGTCTCTTTGTTGGATTTTTAAAAAATTCTTGCATTCGATTATTGCATGCGTTTCGCTTTTTCCTAAAATTGGATTTTTAAGCTTGAAAATCTTAAGTGTGTGCACTACTTCAGCATAGGCATGGAATGGAAACTCGTGCCATCAATTTGTTCGTTACGAATTCATGTGTAGGTACGAGGAGTCAGTTGGACTAGGTCTCAAATTCGTTTACGTCTGCTTTGTATGTCTGTGCCAACTTAGAAATAAAAAGAGGCATTGCAAAGCATACCGGGCACAGCTAGCGCCTTTGCATTTTCACGAACCGACGTAGTTACTGCATAGAGAATCGTGTCGTAATTTCGGTTCCCTCGTACTAGCGGACCCCACTCAATAGCGGACGATTTTTCTGGGCCCAAATGCGTTCGATATTGGGAGGTTTGAATGTATACACGCACGCCATTTCGCGTGTGTTTTGGATCTGATTTCTCACCGAACGCACGCGGTTTGCCCTCCACACCTGCTAATGGGATTACGGCCGAGTACCCGTTAGGACGGCGCCGCGATTTGAAGAGAGGAAATGTATACTATATCGTGTGACTCATCGATCTCCAATGCGAAAAAAAGAAACTTCCCTCGCCTTTTCCAAGCCGTCGGTCGGGAAGAAACCTGTTCTCGGTGGAGGCGGAAAAAAATCGATCGGCTACAATGAAAGTCCATATCCCGTCTAGTGGATCGTCTTCTTTGCCCTCTTTACAAGCGAGTCTGCAGTAGGCGGAAGGCGAGGCATCTTCTTTCCTCACTTCAACCGCGAGAGAGGGACACATGAGGCGAAGAAATGCAAAGGAGAACCAGGAAGGGAGGAAGAGAAAGAGAGAGGTTAATCAAGGGGCGGTGAATGAACTTAGCTCGAATGGTTGAGGGATACGTAAAGAGATAAAAAGAAGAAACGAGGCATCTCTCATCTCAACCATCTGACTTTCGCACACATTCCTGTTTGATGGATTACTACGGTGTGCGGAGCAGCGTAATCCCTTTGCTTGAGCATCGGCCTAACCCTCTATGTACAGAATTATGAAACATCAGCATGAAAAATTACTGCTCGAATATTGGTTTTTTAAAGGTGCTATTTATGCATTTAAAAAAAGTAATTGATTTGATACTATAATTTAATATGAAATGTGACCTATTTTTAATGTACGTCTTTAACTACCTATATAACGTACTTTTTTAAATTTTCCGATTTTTTCTTCATGTGAAAGCAATAACTATTTATTTCAGAGCTCCACCAGGCACGACGCCGTCAGCGAATACCGTCACACATTCATCTATTCAAATTGTTTGACAAACCGTCGAAAGAGACACAACATTCCACACACTAAATCCAAAGCGTTACAATTCTGTCTGGCGCAGCAACTAAATGTAAAACCCTCTTAGAAAGCAGATATTTCAATGATTTTGAAACGTAACAAATTCCACTCGCTCGTCCATAGAGGGTTGAGGTACTTTGCGAAAGATCATTTCACCAATAAATCGATAAATTTGATGCCATTTCAAAGAAAAATATCCCACCCTGATTAAGATACGAACATATCAGCTCACCGAACTACTTCTCGAGAATTTTGACGAAAAAACCTGCCCTTTTTCATAGGATATGGTGCTTGTATGCACTCAAGGGAGGCCTTATTTAAAAATAAATGAGAAATTTACAACATCTAGACTACATAAAAAAATTAACTGTGTGTAGTTTGTATATTTTCTCAACTATTTTTGAAAATAAATCATATCGCCACCGCAGTAACATTTTTTCGGATCACGAAAACCTTCCGTTGTGAAGGAGTTTGAAATGTACCGCGCGAGACAAATTAGTCAAGTTAGACTTATGTGGATATTTTTATTTAATTACTTACATTTTCAGTTATATCAAAGTATATTATTGCGCCATTAATAATTCAATACTTATTTCATGCTTCACACAGCTGTTGAAATAAAAATGTATAATTCGAATATGGTCTCCATTATGACTAGGAAACTATCTCGCTCGAACTACCTTAAATGACATTTTAGCAAAAAACTGTTTCAAGAAGTGAATTCTCCCAGAGAATTAGAGAACTATATTAATGAGGCATCAATCCCCCACATTTCATTAGTAAATGATGAAAAAAACAAGAACTAAAGTCAACTAAAATAAGTTAAGAACAAGTCAACAACAAAAATCAACAACAGATACAGCGCGGCGCTGCTGTCGACCCCGAGGCTGAAATGCGAATTCATTTGAATATACGTATATCCGTGAAATTATGAGCACATTGTGTATTATTTTGGTTAATAACAGCTAACAACAACTGTAACAAGGACGATCCGTGAAGAAGATTACTGTAAACGAATGGGGACAGTTGCATGTCGAATAAAAACGCAAAGGCAGAAAGATCACCGTCGTGAATAATTCAAAATTGTGTCAAAATGGCTTTTAAGGGAATGGGAACGCACCTCCGTGACCCTACTAAGGACAAAAATGACCCATCAAAGCGTGCTACACAGTTAATTAGGGCATACACCCGGGAATTTACGTCACCTAGTGGGAGATGGATGGCCCTACTGGGGGAGGAATGAAGCGATAACGCCGGCTTTACTCCGGCTCATCCGACGCAAATGCCGTATTCAATTTTTTTCGCGGATCGTGAACGTACGGATGAATGATGACACCATTTACGAGTCTTGATATGGATTTCAAACACCAGCGGTAAAATAAAGACCTTTCCGCCACCATTAAATAAGATTCGGACGCATCCATGCCTTGGTCCAATATCTAGTCTCTCATCCGGACCGTGACGAATGGACTGCTGTTCTGTTTGAACCCGAGCGAAATATTCGCCCGTTGAATTTATTTGTTTTTTTTCAGTTTTTCTTCAATTTGAAGGGTAGTTGGCATTATATTTCAAAAATTAATTTACACACAATTAAGTTTACTGTATAAAGAATGCACATGAACTAACATTTTGCAAAATCTGTTTGAACATTATATTTGAGGTCAAACAATTTACTACATTTACGATATAGTGTACAAAATCACGTTCTGTTTAGTTTTGTTGTGTAGTGTTATGTCATGTTGTGTAATATAATATGTTTAATAATGTTCTGTTATGTTATTTTATGATATGTGATGCTATGTTATGATACGCTATGCGGCAATATGCCACACTATGCTAGGCTATGCCACGATACGCTACAATATGCTACGATATGCTGCGCTATGTTACGCTATGCTATGTTATGATATGCTATGATACGCTATTTTATGCTACGTTACGCTATGTTATGTTATAATGCATCGCGTTATCATTGCGTTGCTTTACATCGCATTTAATACCATTAAATTACATTACATTACACTACATTACATAACATTTTATTGAAATGTCAACACCTCTTTGAACACTATGTTTGAAGTTTTCATTATCGTTTTTTCACTTCGGCAATGGATAGGTACAAGAATATTTTTGGATTTTGCAAAATTGGAAAAGGTTCGTAATAAAACATTTACTATTATGAAAATAATTATCTTCATACGAAAAGTGTTCCACCTACTCAATTCTCTACGCTCTTCTATCAATATTACTGTTGTTGCAATGCCGCATCGACAACGCTCAACCGTCAGAACGGGGCACTTTGCTGTTGAAACGAACCCAGGAGAAGCAAACAAAACGATGTGAGTACGGCTCCAAATGGGCGGTCACAAATGTGGGACTGATTCACTTTTGAGGGGCTCGCCTGATTTACTAAAGGCAGGGTCAAATACGCAAGGGGATTTGGCAAACGCTCAAGACACCAACTTCTAAGGGGCGTGGCCATCGCCGTAGAAGGTGGACCACTGCCTACAGGGCAGAAAGGGAGACGTGCCAAAACTTAGACTGATCTCTCTTGCCTAGGGCTAGGGGAGCCAAAAGATAAAGCCTGCCGGATGAGAAGGGGGTGAGCGGAAGTGTCTATCACGGCCCCAGGACGAGGTAAAAGGCGAAGGAAATACTTTCCCTCCCTGAGGGCCGGCAAAAACAACAAGGAGCGGCCAATGGATGCAGGCACTGGATCCGCTCTTCCTTGAGATGGTTAGTTCGATTTCTGTCCATTTAGAGATTTTCGTGAAACTTTGCAAGTCTTGTACAGTGAAACCTGCCTTAAGCGGAGCCTGAGTTAAACGGAAACCTGTCTTATCCGGAAAAAAGGTGGTCCCTGCGATTGTAATACGGTTTTACACGCATTGGTACCCTGTGTTAAACGGAAACTGTCAAACGCGCTAACGGAATCCATTCCCAGGCACGTGAACCTGGGTTAAACGGAATAGAAAAATATTCCAATTAAACATGAAGACGAATAAAACAAGTGAAATTGGAAATGGCTTGTGCGAACTAGATCGATAAATATTCTGTTGTCAGGTACAATGGTGCAAGAAAAGGCGAACTAGTTCGCAGTTCCTTGAGGAAAAGTAGATTTTAAAGCCTCAAGTGGTCGGCTGGAGTGTTTCAGAGCAAGACATAATGTTGTTTGGATCAGTGTTGTCGGCAATTCGAACGACGTGGATACGGAAACTGCAGAGAACTGGAAAGGCATGGTTTAGGAAAAAATCAAAGACTATCAAGCATGTGATACCTACGACGGGGATGGAACCGGAATGTTTTTTTGGACGCTGTCATCTAAAATATAGTGTGTTAAAGAAGAAAACTGCAAGGGATTGTATGCATTTTCGAGTTGTTTCCTGAAATTAGTGCATTACTCCAAACGATTATTTTACATTTAGTCATTTTATACATCCGTTTTTATGTTAATTAGTTGAAATAAAAAATTAATAAAATATGATACCCTTTCATTATTTCAAAATAATTTCGTCTATATGTAAAATTTGAGAAATAACAACATTAAGCCGGCCCCGGTGGCGGCGGGGTAAGTCCTCGCCTGCTAAACCGAGGGTCGCGGGTTTGAGTCCCGCCTGGGTGAGTTTTCCACCACCCTGGGCATGGATGTATGTCAAGTTCTGTTGGTCCGGTCCCTGGAAAACCTGATGACAGGCTCAGCAACCTATCGGGATTCCGGGGACATACGGGCCAACAGAATCGTCCGACAGCAAAAAAAAAATAAGAGGCGACGCACGTTATGGGCGTGATATCGATTTTTAAGATTTTTTTTGAAATGTCCGACCCTGGATTAAGCGGAAACCTGTCTTATCCGGAAAAAAATAATGGCCCCGAGAGATCCCGCTAAGGACAGGTTTCACTGTTCTATTAAATGAGTAATTCTTGCATATATGTTGTATTTTTATAGGTATGTAAATATTTTTTCAAAAACTACCGCACCGATTCTCCTGAAAGTCGGTGTGAAAGAGTTTTTGGGTACGAGGTATCCAATGAACTAAAGGCCTCAGGGCTTAAAAGGCCCCGAGGCCCTCAAAATGGGCCCTTATTTTACTCGGTATCAATGCAGAGGTTTCATTCTTTGCTTTTTTAAATTACTTGCAATCAAGATATACCTAGGGTTTAAATTTTCACTATCGGATGGCACAAAGAATGACGCATATAATTCTTGCAATCGATTTTGTAATGTAATTCGTTTTCCCTCAAAAATTACGTTTTCAACGAAAAAAATGCAATCTTTTTCTTCTATTTCAGCAATAGCATATTTCCTTGGCAGCTTGAGCAATGGCTATAAATGGGAAATCGGTCCGGGCGTTTTAAATGAGCGTATGGATTTTTCTCGAAAACTACGGAACCTTTTCTTCTATGAGTGGATATTTAGGGGCTTTATGGCGGTAACTCTCGCAATGTTTTATTTTCGAGAAAAACTAAGTTCAGCCATTGTTAATGACTTTTTTATTCTTGATAAAAATGAAAAGGGGTTTAGGTAAATAACATGACTTTTTTCTTTTAATAATTATTATTACAGCCGGTGACTTGAGCAAAGCTCGGTCCTTCGGTACTGTGTTTTTCTTAGCGATACGTGAACATCAGAGTTAGCAGAATACCATTTCACAAATTTGGTTTTTAAAAGATTTTATTGAGTGACACCAGTTTGTCCGGTTAAATCAAGTAATTCAAGCATAACCTACTTCCTCATGTTTCAGAGCGACACAGAGAATATTATCATGACGCCTCACTACATCTCTAGGTCTGACAGAAGCGATAAAATAAGAGAGATATATTGCCGAACGGTTAGGTACAAAAACTTGTTCTCTCCACGCACAATAAGCGACCACAATACAAATTGAGCTTCACTCAATACACTCCCATAGTACACGTCACCGGAAATGAAAAATAACTTTGTATTTTCCACACTTTTTATTTGACACGATCTCTGAAGATGATGTTGTAAAAACGAAACCGGCTACGTATTTTAATAAAAAGTGTGAAAAATACGAAGTCATTTTCCTTTTATTACCTCAAAAATTCCACAAAAAAATCGTCCACAATCACGTACACACGTCACTATTTCACCTCCCAAACGCTCATCCCTTGCATCTTCACACGGCTGGCGTACTAACACCCCCTGCCACACGCCCATGCGGTGGCTCGCAAGGTAGCATATGTGGATGCAGATGTAGACGCAGATTTCTGAAATTTGCCCCACGGACCCATTTTTGAAGGCAATATAGTAATTAATAAAAACAATGACGATAATTAATTAACTATGCGCTTGTAAAAAGATTTTTTTACGTTGAACCTCTCTGTCTAGATCAAATCGTGTGATCAAAATTCAACCTGTTTCCCGATAAGGTAAAGATCTGAAATTTTGTCCACTTATCCATTTCCGGAGCCAGTACAGCAGTCGTTTAATACCGATCCTATATATACTTAACTATACTTGTCATCACGTACTCATCTCTATAGAATACCTTACAGGAATATAAAAAGTTATATCCTGGGAATGGCAGAGATGTATTTTTTTAAAGGCCTCAACTGACCTCAGCTGTCGGTAAGCTTCTCTTATATCAACCAAACCCGAGGTTCGACAAAACAATTCTTCCTCCCGGGAAGAATTTTCATGAATCTCGCATCGCCGTTTTATACGCCGCAATTCGCAGCACGCGAACATGCGGTGAGCTCACGTTTATTCCTACCTCATCCGAGACTTCGATATTTCTTTTATTTCTGATACCGGGACCGCATTCAAGAGAGTTCTCTCTTTTCATTTGCTTGCTCGCGTGCTCCGTAATCGCCCGAGCCATTCCCTTCCACCATAAGATAATCCGAAAAGAGGTGTCGTTTCATCCGCCCACTGCTAACCAACGGGGACCTCCCCGGTGATGATGGAAAGGCATGAGAGATGGGCAATAGCTTCAATCTCAACCAATCGCACGTAAGGAAAACACAAATGAAAAGGAATGGTTCCTTCTGGAATGAAATATTTGTTCAGAAGGAAAGATTTTTCAACGCAAACTCCACTCATTAAGGCGTCACGCGTCACACCTGCTCGACCGGTCGAATTCGTGATGATTTCCGACCCCAGATTTTTTGTTCAAGTCTTACGTAATCAACTTGAAATTTTTATAGTACATATAAAGAATAAACCTTTGCCAAGAGAGACTCGTACCTGAAATATGAAAAATTGATCCCGGAGCATAATTAAACCATCGGGAAAACGGCAAGACGTAGGGTATATTTTTACAAAAACTGTTATTATTATTGACATATCTGAAACTAATGGAGATGTATCAATTCCTCTTCTATCGGAATGCTAAGTAACAACCGTCACGGTTGTGAGATAGAATCTGTAATTGGTATCTTTCGACAAGCTACCTGAATGGTTTTCGGCCATGATGTGCTCGGACGGTGATGCAATTAGTTCAGTCTTCTCTCACAGATCTTATATCAGCGCTGCCTGTACTTACGCGCCGGAGCCTTGGCTACAACTTACCGACGATTGTTGCCTTGTGCGAGAGTTATCCTGGTGTAAGAGACTCCTGGAGCCAAAACGCCTCGATCGGGTGCGAGTGACGCCATCTTGTGAATTTTCGACAGACTTTTCCTTACCGAAGGGTATGATACGTCCTCTTAAGGATATTTTACCGCGACTGACGGTCAAAACAAACACTCCTGTAGGCACGGAAATTATGTTCACTCAAGTTTGAGAACAAATAAAAAATTAATGAGAAGACTTATATAAAAACTAATCACATTATAATCTTTTTTATTTAATTATAAGCTATTAAATCGTTAATTTAAAATTTTTAAATGCATTTTAATATTTTTCACTTCGAGTGTAACGTAAAAAGTACCGTTTTTTGTCGGTGTTCGAGCCAAGCCCCGAATTCGATACTTAGTAACTCAAACAAAAGTACTTTAATGACAACCGTATTTCAGTCAATGGTAGATAAATGTGTTTTCTATATATGCAGATAAATATGTTTTCTATATATTTCAGAGCAGTATCAATAACATCAAAAATGTTATTAATTTTGTAAAATGATTGCGTTGCAAAACTCGGACGTCGCACGATTTCGTTCTTGGTCGCGTTGCAATCCGCAGGCCTCGAAAAATTCCGATACTTAATTTTTCCAATACATCAATAAGCACATTTAATTAAAATCGATTGGTATTTATACTGATCGAAGAGAGTGGTACCGTTAGTCGAACTGAGGCAAATCGGTAGTGTTGCCTCGTACAACCGCTCGGACCGCGAATCACATTCTCAACCCATCTTTTGTCTTACTTAGTTTTAAAAAACCCAACTTTCGGAGAACATTGGAATTACTACATGTGTTACCTTTAAAAAACCAAGAGTAAGGTAGTTTCTAACCTTCTATTTAAATTATAAAATATCGGGAAATATCAGAAGCCAAAACATTTATCCGATTCATCTATTAAAAATTAATGTATAAATTTTCAGACTTTAATGAATTCTAGATTTAAATGAAATATATCGACTTATTAAAACGCATAAACTCGATTCACCCACGCAGAATTGTAGTATTTGGAACTTGGCTACGTATTTTTACGCATGTGTAAAATTATATATTCACTCTTTCAGAATAATTATGCGGTCACTCGCCCAGAAATTGCGAGGTTCGTTTTAAATATTTCCAGTCTCTTTTTAAGTAACGTTGTTGCAGCCATCTGGAATGTAATTTATTAGCTTTTAGAAATTCAGAACTTGCACTTCATTCTTTGGCCTTACAACGTATTTCAAGCAATACCTACTTCTCCATATTCAAAGCGACACAGAGAATATTTTCATGATGCCTCACTACATCTCTAGGCCTGACAGATAAAGCGATAATATATGAGATATACATAGCCGAACGGGAAATTACAAGAACTCGTTCTTTCCGCACACAATTAGCGACCACAATAAAAACTGAGCTCCACTTAATACATTACCTACCATAATACCAAACACCACTTAACCAATAGTGTGAAATTCACGGTGGAAAGATCATTCGCCTGGACTGAGAGTCGAACCCAGATCCCTCGATTTCGCGCCGAGTGCTCTAACCAATTAAGCTACCCAGGCGTCCTCTTCCAATGTGAATCTCTGTGGGCTTTCAGGAGCAAGTTGTCCTCACAGGCACCGTACATATGATGCCAGAGGAACCCGTATGCGAGCGCTATGCCCCACAGTCCACGGGGTAAAGCCCAACCTAAATCACTTCACCTCTCAAAATCTTACGTATTTACACGGCTGGTGTCTTAACACCACCTGACAAACGCCCATGCGGCGGCTCGCAGGGCAATCCATATGGAGATGAAAAAAAAATGAAACAGGGTGGTGTCATCAAAGGAGTAATTTCGTCTTCCAAGGCACGAATTGCCGCGGAGCGAGCGAAGTAAGGCCATTATTGGAGGTGGAATAGCTCCCTATTTCTCAAGTAAAACCTGGACGTGGTCTCTTACAATAGAGTGGATGATTCGTGAACGATCGGGTCCTAAGGAGCGAGTCCATAGATTGAACGGGAGGACCGAGAACCGACTTCAGTGAAATGACCGTTCCTTACGGTCCGTCGTTCCCTTTGGTCCTTCGTTCCTTTTGGTTCGTCAATACATTCGGTCCTAACTTGAAAAGATAGGATGTTCTTTATAATTCCCCAAATATTTATCTAATGATGCTATTGTAATTAGCCGTACTTTATTTCGCTATTTAAATCAAACCTATTTGCGAAGCCATGTAAAAAGTTTGTAATACAATCTTTCTTCTTTTATTTCATCCAACATTGTTAAACGCCATCATTATCGTATACAGAGAATTTAAAAGTTTATTTTTACCTTCTTCAAACACTAAAAACATGTTAAAAATTATAAACGAAAAGTGAATGAGTGAAAAGGAACGGATCCCTAAAAGGACCGGTCCAGAGTGAACGAATCCCCATAAATGAACGGGTTTGCCTATCTCTATGTTGGACAGAGAAAAATCTCCACCCTCAAACCACGTAAAGAGTTCCCATCTCCCACGGCAGGAAACTCGACCACGCTGTTGAGTCATCCAAGCCTTCCAATCCATTAAAAGCACGTCTCTCCTGTTCTCCCTCTCCCTCTTGCGTCCTATCTACCTCGATAAGTCCTCCACCACGAGCCCTTCTCCGAAACGCTGACCACTTCACTTCCTGGGCAGCGAGCATACGAACGCATATGCATGCACTGGTCTTCATATGTACCCGTACAATTTTCTCCCTCTCTCTCAAACGGGGGAAGGAAAAAGACATACGTATAACGACTCCCCAGCATCCATATTTTATGACGTCTCGTGAGGGGATTCAGCGGGGGTGGGGAGAGATAGTGGACCCCCCCCCCCATCCCGGTTTTACTCTCACTCATCCCCTGCCCACCGCCTCCCTCCATCTCCATCCGGTATCCAGCTGGGGTAGAATGGGGAGGGGGTGGCAGAGGGTGCATGATATGCGGCCATCAACGAAGTAGGTACTCAAGAAGGGCTGCGCCTGTAAATTCGGTTGCGGACGCGAAACCGAATGAAGCGTACAATGCCATAACGTTAAAAATGCCATTTTCTTTACAAAATAAAAATGTTTCCGGCGGAGTATGGCTGTAATTGCCATACTTTTTAGTTTCTATGCATAATTGTTCAGCTGGTGACTATCAAAGAGAGAGAATGTAATTAAGAAGAAAAAGGAAAATTTTAACCAAATATAAAAAACTTGTCTTTAAATGCAGATAAGACGTACGGAATTGTATGATATTCCAAAGGCATATACAAATTATGGAGATAGAATGACATAGTCATTATACCTGAATTACTCAATTATGTAAATGTTAGTATACCTAACATAACCGCCATTACAGAGTTAAAGAAAAATTGAAAGAAATTACTGTTAGAAAATCAATAATAATATAATGAAATGGATTGTCATTCTCCTGAATACATGTATAAGTGATAAAAAGTGCATAACTTATTAAAAATATATGAAGTAATTACTTTATTTCATTTATATTCTGTAAATCACAACTCTTATTTTCTTAACTAATTCGTATTAGATTTGGTACGCAAAATTCGTAAATGAAAAGTATAACTTAGTTATTCCACATAGATTTTTTCACAGGACGACCTAGGTTTCGACAAAGCTCGTCATCATCAGGTACATTATTACAAGAGGGAATAGAATATATAGTCACACAAATCGGGGAAGGTAGAGGTGATGTAAGGGGAGTGGGGAGTTGGTAGTTCGAACGTTGGGGAAGGGGGATGGATACTATATATTCTATGTCTTCTTGTAATACTATACCTGATGATGACCAGCTTCGCCGAAACCTAGGTCGTCCTGTTAATAAATCTATGTGGAATAACTAAGTTATACTTTTCATTTACAATTGACAATATCCTGCTTAAATATATTTATATAAAAGGCTCTGCAAGTTCGATAGTTACTTCACATAAACACATCATGAATGACGGCTGCCGATTGGACCAAGAAAGGTTTACTTCAGAAAAAAAACACCATCTTTTGGGAAATGATACTCCTAGTGGAATAAAAAAATAAACCTTGAGTGATGCTTTTTCGTGAGAAAACAGCGAGAGTAGACTATTATAACTTAATATTATGGTGTAAATCAGTTCTTACATGACAACTTGTAAAAGGTTAAAATGATGTAAGTGATACATTTTTATGTACATATAAATATATTAATGTATAACTTCACTGAGGATCACTCGTGTGACGAATAGAAAAAAATTGCCACAGGAAGGCAGACAAAAAATATAGTGACACAAAAAAGAAAAACACTTACAGGAGGCTCCTCAATATTTCGGCGCGCCGCGCGCCTTGTTCGCAAGGAGGTAGATATATTGTTATATTTGTATTACCTTGACCATGCTCTATGTCGTAAAACCAACGGAATAATTAAGTATATTATTATTACTATTATATTAGTAAGGAGGTTTTAGTATCCTCTTGACGACTTCAATGAAATTGAAAATTGTACATCGATACATTGATATATCGATTCGATTCGGACAGTTCCTGTCGATATATCGATGGACTCGCGTACAAATCGAGGAACAACGCTCCCCCCTAGCGTATTCACTTCATCTCCTCGCAGCCGATAATGATACACGGTTCTAGGCTTCTGCACCCAACGTATTTTCCCAACCCTCCCCCTTTCATCCCTTCTGTGCACCCTGATGCTCTCGCGCGCCCTTGCAACGGCAGCAGATACACCTCCCGTTGCTAATCACACCCTCCTCCTCCAACTCCCCTCGTCGAAACACCCCTCTCCATTCAATCGATACCCCATGAGCCCGCTCCTTGGGAAAACCAAGCATTCTTGTTCTAACGGGTCCTCACCATCCTTTACACATCACATCTCTAACCAGCCAGCAGTTTGACTCCTCTCGATGAGCTAAGGCGAAGGAGCGGTTGAAAGAATTGTGTTTTCTTAAGAGTGATATTTCCCTCTAAACTATTAAAAATACAGCGCCTTAGGTGTTTCAACTTCCCAAGGCTTGGAAGGTTAATACTGAAGTCTACAATCTATCCCATTGCGTTGTGGGTTACGAAAGAAATGATTAGGGAAAATGGAGGAGAGAAGGAATTGGAAAAACGTTAATACCGAATTAGGCAAGAGGAAGTAAAAGGGATTAAAGAATTAACCCCGGCGAGTAATCATTCGGGTGAAGGAGGACTGGTGGAAAAAGGCATTTTTTTCAATGGGCAAATTAATACTTTTCTTCGTATAAGCGCAACCTTTAAAGTCCTTGCTCTAATACGTCGTCTCAGGCTCTATTTCATGAATTTTTTCCTTTTTGACGCAAAGAAAAAAAATTTCAATGGTTGCTCAATCTTAAGGTTGGTGAAATGCAGCCCTCCACCCTTCCCTAAATAATGCTAGTTCCCATACATCCTGGTATCTTTCTCCATGTTCTGTGTGCTTTATTTGGTTCATGACCTTTTTCTTGGGTCTTCCTCTGGGAACTCTATTTCTCCTTCAATTGTGTTCCTCCGAAACCCATTGTGTCTCAGAGTGTGTTCAATCCATCTTGTCCTTTTCTGTAGGTTGTTCCATATGGTCCTCTCCTCTTCAACTCTTCTGTAAACTTCATCATTTCTTATCATGTCCATCCATTTCATCTTCAGCATCCATAAGAAAAAGTGGACTTTGCAAATTCCACATAAACTGTATTCACACTTTCGACAGGTTTCGTAACAGGGTTACATCATCAGGTTTACACCTTCCTGATGATAACAGAAAGAAGGTAACAGAGTTATATCTTCTTGAAAAAGTAACTCTGTCACGAAACCGCTCCGAAGTGTGGATAAATTTTATGTGGAATTTGCAAAGTGAAGTTTTTATTTATTTAAAACCCTCCTTAGTTACTTACTCCATATTTTATCCCACTTCTTACTTCTTTGTACCGCACATCCGCCTCGTTTCATATCCTTGAATTTGTTGTGTGTGTTACGATTTTTAGTGACCCACAACTTCGCTACTTATAGTGTTACGGGGAATATCATGATCGAATACACTTGACCCTTGAGTTTTGTAGGCATTCTCTCATCGCGGGTGTTAACTATCTACACTCTATCCACCGTGAAATAAGCGAAGATGCGGACTTGAAGTTCTGTCATCGGACTTAAACGACGTTCATTCGTGCTTCCTGGAGTGGGGGCTAGAATTAAAGTTTAGTAAATGCACCACAGTACACTTCCTGCGAAAGTCATTAAAAAAATCCATTCCTACACTGGGGGTGGAGTAAACATAAAATCTTCAGATACAGTAAAATATCTTGTAATTACCTTAACTTCTGATATATCGTGGGGAAAACACAAAACATATGCGGCACAGCATTAAAGAAAGTAGGTTTTATCGAGCGTTTAATATGAAGGGCCTCGGATGAAAAAGTAAAAGAGAGATGCTACTTCGCTCTGGTTAGGCCACACCTCGAATACACCGCGAGCATTTGGGACCCTGGACAGAAAGGTTTAACCAAAAAAATTTATTTAATATTAAGAAAATGTGTGCGATTCGTTAGAAACTGCTGCGAAGGAACATATAGTTTCTCACAACTTTTAGAGGGATTAGGTTGGAAGCTGCTAGTGATTAGGAGGTTACACGCTAGTCTTAGTTTGCTTGAGAAATTCAGAACAGATGTGTTTCAAAAAGACTCAGAGAATATTATTTTGACTGCACTCTATATTTACAGGTCCTTAAGAATCGATAAAATAAGAAAGATATACTGCCGAACGGATAGGTACAAATACTCGTTTCTTCCACGCACAATAATCGACCACTGTAAAAACTGAACTCCACTCTCATAATACGTGTCACCATTTCACCTCCAAAGCCCATTTTCCTTACATCTTTACACGTCTGGTGTCATAACAGCCCCTCCCAAACGTCTCTGCGGCGGCTTGCAGGGTAGTATGTAGATGTAGATGCCCTGAAAGTCACCTCAAGGGTTCATACAGGGAAAAAATGCGAGAGAAAGTCTCACATAGCCCATCAATTGACGTAGAAATGTGCGTTCCATAAGATCATTCTTACGTTTTGAAAGTCGGTTGACTCCACTTGAAGGCATCTCATATAAAAAACCGAAGACTCGACTTTTTCAACGTGACATATTGGGTGGAGTACGAGACTGACAAGTGAGAACGCGTGGACTTCAGTCGCAGACAGTTTCGTGAGTCACCACCGTCGGGTGTGTCCCCCTCAACGTGCTATAATATGGCCGAAAGTTTCTTTTATTTCCTTCCATCTTAGCACCCCGCGTGTTTCCCCCGCCTTTGTTGCCTAAAGGGCGGCGGGGGGTAGCCCCCCTCCACCGTCCTACTCACGCGCCGTTTGGTGCCCTTAGTGATATCGATCTATTAGGAAGCGTGGTACTATGGGTGTTGTAGTGGGAGGCTTGGGGTTGGAAATGTTGAAGTTCTCCTTCATAGACAGGGCTCAGTACCAAAGGACTGACATGTTGTCGTCCACGTTTTCCTAAGGTGATGTTTTGATGGATATTGGCCAGTTGCAGGAACGACATACATGTTTTCTATAAAGTGATGGAACCCATATTCTATGGGAACCATTCAAATATTGAGTGTATGTTAGTTCATTGATAATTATTAAAAGCAACGGCAATTAGGTACTAGAGTCCACGGAAGTTCTTAGTATTTTGCACGAGAGGCAAAGTAAAAATTATTCAAACAATAATTGTTATACATAATATGTAAACTTTTTGGAGGTAAAGCAGAGGAACATAGATATTTTTGTTATCCCAATCCCCCTTCTTAGTACAATGTTACTATCATAACAGTCAATAAATAAAAGATAAACAACTGTACCTAAAGATGCAAAAATCTGCAAAACTGCAAAGCAAAACGGCAAAGCTGCTGCGCCGTACGTTCGCAATAAATAACTTTGGAAAAGTACAAGGCTTGCAATGTGTGGTGGTTGACAACAACTACAGTGACTACAAATGTATTTCTTCTGGTGTCCCTCAAGGCTCAGTACTTGGCCAAATTTTATTCTTGAAATATATAAATTACCTGTGTAACTTTCAATTTAAAGGCCATTTGATGGCATTTTCTGACGATATTGCCTTATGTTATGATGAGATAACTTGGAAATAAGTGAGATATAACATGCAATTAGATTTAGACTACGCATCACACCTAACCTCATTTTTAAAAAATGTAAGATTTTGGCAATGTAATCATCAAAATATTGAAGACATTTTGTTAAGGATAGACATCATTATCATATATATATATTGTTGGTATATTTTTTCATGTTAAATTAGATAGTATGGTCATTTATTTATTTGATGGTAACCTCAATACAGGTTCTCCTTCTAGGTTACCTAAAGCTCCCTATCATCTTGATTGTATTTTATGTATATTGTTTGGGAGTAATAAAACATTATTAGTATTATTATTATTTTTGTATGGATTCGAATATAAAATACCTCCACGAAGTGACGCCTGAAGGAGTAAAGGACTATCAAGGTTGATGGGTTGGTAAATGCGCCGTCGTGCTAACAGGAATAGTCACTCGAAGCCGGTGTTCCGTGGAGTGCCGACGCTCCCAAGCGACGCTCGTCAATTGAGGCGAGTCCTTCGTTTATTGATGATTGTTTATCGAATATTCGATCGGGGGTCGGGTCTGTGCGACGGCTGGGGATCTTGTGCTTCATTCAGGAAGGACTCGGAAATATGAAAACTCGAAAATGTCGTGGGCGTGGCATCTTATCTTAGAGAAATGTCGAACTTTTTAATAGTAACCATTTGTAACGTCATGCACGAGGCTCAGATATTCCGAGTCCCTCCTGAATGAGATTCATTGCTCATCACGACAATGGGAATCGTAATTTTACTACAGGAAAACATGAATATGATAAAGTTATGAAAACGGTATCGTAATCAAAACTCAAAGAATTATGCTAATTTAACTCTCAATTTAACATACCATCTTTAATACGAATTAGCAAGGAAATTTAACACCCCAACAATACGAATTACGCATTTGTCATCAGCTCCCTTCTATCACTAAACGCCTCCTCATCTAGCGATATTTTCTTCCGTATGTCTTTACTAGTACGTCAATTTTCTTCTAGCGTACTACCTAAGTAATTAAAATGCTCTACTTGCTCGAGTTTGTGTCCTCCAACTTTAAACGCCAGTCACGCTTTCTTCGACCTAGGGAATCTCATTACTTCCACCACTCATAATACAAATAATTTCAAAAATATCGATATCTACTACCGATGTCCACATCGGAGAGTATTCCGGAACAATCAGCCCTCTCCATTTCCCCACACCGCCTGCCCCTCACCCTAACGTTTTCCACCCGGAAGGGAAAAAATTGGACGCCTGCGCGGTGGGGTGGCAGCCTCTGCCACACGCACCCCCTCCTCCACCTCCTCCGACCGACCTTCCTTCCAGCACGCCCTTGCCAACAGGGCAAAAACTTCTGCCGCCCCCCCTGCTCTCATTCTCCAAAAACCCCTGCCAACTCTCCCCCAAAAGCCCCTGCAGGAGCACGAGGGTATCGTGAGGGATGGAGGGATGATACCCCGGGCTGTGGGGAGGGAGACTACACAGAGAGTGAGAGGATTGAGAAGTTTGGGGGTGGGGAGAAAGGGGTTTCGAGGTA
This sequence comes from Ceriagrion tenellum, assembly GCA_963169105.1. NCBI lineage: Eukaryota > Metazoa > Arthropoda > Insecta > Odonata > Coenagrionidae > Ceriagrion > Ceriagrion tenellum. The sequence goes on along the minus strand of OY720642.1, from coordinate 81,955,481 downwards.
GGGAAAAAAGGAGAAAGGGGCGGTTTTGTGTTCCTAAAGGATTCCTTCGCCTCCTTCTCTCCACCCTGGCCTCTCATCTTCAATCCCCTTCGCCACGCCATGACAATCCTTCCTCTTTAACCCTCCCTTCATTTCTCCTCTCCTGAAAAAGCTCAGATCTCCTCTACCGAGTAAGAATGGGTGGGCGTGGTGCATAGAGTACCCTGGTTTCCCATCCCGAGGGCCCCGGATCGACACCCGGAAGTAGTAAAGATTCCTTTTTCACCGGAGGGGATCGGGTTGGTGTGGCGGCTAGAGTATTGGCTAACCATACGGCAGCCAGGGTTCAAATCCCTGCAGAGGAGGATGTTTTTCGGAGGAAACATAATCCCTACTCACAGTACATTACAGTGAACAGTACTCCGTCTGTCGGATGATAGGCTACACCGTGGTCCCCTTGGCGCCTTTCCTTAAGATCAGGCTAATGCCGACGCCGGGTTTCTCTCCACCCTTCCTCCCTTACCTGTCCCCTTTGTCGCAAATGACCTTAGCTGTCGGTCGCCTCCCCAAAGTCCAAACCAATACAACCCTTTTTCACCGGAGTCCCGGACCCTACTCGGCTGCTGAATGGAGGAACATAGATGTAGAGGTGAATGCTCCACGGTGACGCCCAGATAATGAAGCTTCTCGGGCTTCACACCGAGTAACACTGTTGAGAACAATCAACGTTTCGGTAGCATTCAAAAGTTGAAGGTTTCACTTGGTGGAAAGGCGACATAGTAGTACATAAAACTTGGTGACTTCCATAGACCCTGTCTCAGTAGCAGACTCAGCCATCGTCATCAGGACTCATTCATCACCATTGGTCGTTCAATCCTAAGATTGGTTGACTGCAACCCTCCACCCTTCCCTATGTAATCCTAGTTCCCCATACCTTCTGGTATATCTTCCGATGTACTTTCCTCATCAATTAGTTCATGAACTTATTGGTTATACTCTGGGGACTTATCCCTCTAGTTTATCATAAATCATGTTTAGATCCAATGGTAGAACTTCTAAGTCCACGGTATGGGGTTTATGGCATCAGCCATGGAAAGAGGAGAATTAGGGAAAACAAGGGAAGGTATGATAAGAGCAAATTGCACGTATACGCTGTGTCTGAAGTTAATCTCGCTACTTTTTTGCTATAGTCACTTTTGATGCGTGGAGGAGTTTTTGAACCAAAATATACCTGAGGGAATACGTACTTGTTCAAGGGTTGCCCAAAAAGTAATGCCCCATACTACATGCTCTATTTATGCAAAAATTAAACTGTCAGCGAAAAAGGTAGTTTCACCGTAAAAAGATAGTTCTTATTTATTTTACATTCCGGCAACTATTAGAAAAAACCTGTCCTCCGTTTGATATTTTGACAGAAGTTTACCCACCCACGCAACTTTTTTCGTATAACGAAATTAACTAACATGGTGATAAAACGCATTTCGATAAAACATGTCATATAGCTAGCGTATTCCGTATCTCAATTGATTTAAAGGTATCAAGAGAGACATATTGAAACTTACGGAAATGCACTTGCAAAGTCACAAAGAGATTTACATGGTGCGACGGTCACGACACAAGGTATCCTGCCTGATTTGCAACACTTACTTTTTGGGAGACCCTCGCCGATTCTCATACATTACTTCCCGTTCCGAAGCGCAGAATCGCTCGTTACAGACACGCATTACGTGTAAGACGGGCCTTGGCGTGGGAGACTACAGAGAGATAGAGAGGGGTGAAGTTAGCATGGGTTGCAAAAGGAGAAAGGGGGTGGTTTTGTGTTCCAAAAGGATTCCGTTGCGTTGTCTCCGTTCCCTCTCATCTTTCATCCCCTTCCCGTGCGATGAAAATCCCCCACAACACCACACCCCACGCACTTCACCAACCCTCACCACATTTCTCATCTTCTCTTCAGCTCGGCTTGCCACACGCAAACGCATACAATACCCTCCCCCACACTGTACTACCGGGAAGCTCTTCGAAACCTCTCCGCCAATGGAAACCAAGCCTTTATTTTCCGCATTCGAAAGTGTTTATTCGCCGTTGAGAAAGCAACACGATACGTAACTGAAACAAAACATCAACACAAGCAATCGAAAATGGCTCCTATTTCAGAAGCCTGTACCGAGACAAAAATTTGATTGGAAGTATCAGTTTTAGGGGAAGTTTCACCGAAATGTTCAGTTCACACGGATTATAAAATTTGTTTTGGAACATAACATTTTTAGATTCCTTTTATCGAACTTCTTTAGTAGGTGTAGTTCGATACTAAATGCCAAGACGACATGATCAATTTTTTGGAAGATTTTTAGCCATTTTGATTAATTTGCGCATAATAAAGTGATTGTTTTAGATACCACGATCGTATTAATCGAACACAATTAATCCATTTTTACAATTTAAATTATTGGTTACAGAAATCGTTGCTATTTAATAATTGTAAGTTAACAGTTTAACCACTGTTTGCACATGGTCTAAGAGATTTGGCATCCATCAGGTGTTTATTTATATCCACCTCTTCTGTCTTCAAAATATATGGGGAGATCCATAATAAATACTAATCATTATTTATTAAAAAGAGGCATGTTGAGAGCTATTACGCCATTTTCTGCTAATTTTCCAAGTAAATAATTTATGATAAAATTATTAAGTTTCAACCAAGGTGTAACTGAGATTGTAAAAAGATATAAAACGTGATTTATAAATGGTTTTTTTTTACATTTGTTAAAATAATCACAAAAAACACTACTTTCAAACTACATAAAATCTCACTACCGTCATACATTTAATCCTCTCGTGATTTTAAATGTATCATAATTTATTTTAGTATATTATAACAACAGTTATTCCCATGGAAATGATTTTGACTCTCTTGTGTGCTGTAAGACTTAATTGATGCTAACTATATGATACCTTCAACTGAATGATATTATGTTCTTTAGAGCTAAAACAGATTATACTTCCTATAATTTATTATTTTCTGATACATTTTAAATGATGTTCGAAAGGGTTAAATTAAATACCATACTTGTACATTATTATTAATTTCGCCAAGGATAATGTACTAACCACTGTAGATAATGAATGGAGCAATTCAGATTACTTAATTATCACGAATATATTTTCCATGTAATTTACTTCCTATTCATAATGCTCATAAAAAGGCATAAAAACGAAGGGATCTGGGGACACTACATTTAGTGACGGAAAACCATGGAAGTTTTCACGTATTTATCGTATTTTAAAAGACATGTTAACTCATGAATTATATCTTCAATTATATTCACGATTGCCAGTTTGCATGTCACAAAAATGCGTCCATTTACATATGCTTTGTGGTCTTAGATGTGAAGTTGCTCTTTCATTTGATGTATAATTCATAAATATAAGTCAAATGGATTAAATACTACAAAGCCTTAAAACTCCGATATTTATTTTGAAACATCCTGTATTCTTACAAAATTAATGGTTGAAAGCGTAATTTTGTGGAAACTTTTCGTAAACGTGACGAAAATTTAAAAAAAGTATATTCCACATTTAAAAGTTTATTTTCGACCTAGGTTTCAACTGCAAAGCAATCGAAATCGCCTAAGTCACCTTGATAATGATTCCTGTGCAGTCGAAACCTATGTGAGAATTAAACTTAGTGTGAGTGGAATATACAAGGAAATTTTTTTCGACATGACCCTGTATTCTATTTCAATTTTGTGTAAAATTAAATTTGTAAAAACTCAGTTTGTCTATTTAAATTTCTGTTTAAACTTTGTGTAACATATTATTCTTCTTCTAATCATGATCACTTCAGCCACCATAAAGAGTACGCCAATGCCGACACCGGGTTTCTCTCCTTCCTTTCCTCAGTTCTCATGCAATCTTATCCTAGCAAACAAAACTGCCTGTCCCTAATGGTTTTAACGACCACATTCGTCAGTCGTCTCCCCAATTAACCGACCGAGTGCGCCTTCTCCAAAAGGCTTCTTCCACTGCAGGCGAGACCAACTGAGGCGGAGTAGGGTGGCACCCTTAAAGCTTTGGGGGTCGGAAACAAACCCACCAGCACGTATGTGTGTCCCTATTTCTAGCTCTCTCTCTCTCTCTCTCTCTGCTCTTCTCCCTGGCATCGATTCCCGACCGCATCCGAATCCAGTGGTTGCGAGCCGGGGGGATTTACTTTCCACCGCAAGAGCCAGGCGACTCCCTTTCAAGACACTTTCAACAAGTTAGCTCTCTCTCTCTACGGGATCGGCCGCCTCGGATGCGAGCCCAAGTTTCCGACGCTTGTGCCGACACGAAATCGGCAAGTTTTTTGCGGAAAGAGGTTCGAGTCTCTTTTTATCTCCAACCCCCTCGATTGCTAAACTTTTCCAGGGTGGTAAAAAAATCAAACGATCTTTCCAAACCACGCCATAAGCTTGCAAGAGCAAGTAATAGTAATATCTTTTTATTCCATACAAAATACATTTACGACATGAGCTTGGACATTTTGAAAAAATATGACGGAATATAGGTACTCCAGAGGAAAATCTGTTTCTGGGTTACCATCATGAATAATATAGCAAAGGAAGATCCAGATCAGGTGCTAATTTTTTATTATCTGTTACATTATAATAAAGTGATACAGTGAATAAATTGTTTAACAATTTCGTGCGTTTGTTTCATAGAAATCATCATATGCAGTGAATTTAATCCCACATTACTCCTAAAAAAATTGTACACTCATTTTTTTAATTATTCTTCCGGTTAAGGTAGGTTTTGTTGAATGTCAGAGGATCTCCTCCCGGTTCTCTACATTTTCAGGGGCCTACCTCGCTCTAGTATTTCCTTTTTTCCTCAGTATACGATCTATCCTTCTTTATCCTGTCCATGAAACCTATTCTTGTCCTTCCTCTTCCTCGCATGCCCAAAATCCTTCCCTCAATCACTTTCTTCAGCAACCCATCCTCCAGCCACCCATCCATCCTTATTACATCCTCCAGCCACCTATTCTGCCGATCTCGAATTTCATTAAGAATTTCCCTTTCCTCTCCCACCATTTCAAGAACTTCCTCGTTAGTATTCCTCTCCGTCCATCTCACGTTCTCCATCCTTTTCTACAGCCACATCTCAAACGCCTGCAGCCTATTCTCGTCCTCCTTTCTGAGAGTCCAAGTTTCTGCCCCATACAACGCCACGCCCCATATCAAGCTCTTCACGAGCTTCTTCACACATTCACATACTACGTCATCAGCTCTCTTCCATTAACAAACGCCACCTTAACTATAGCGCTATTCTCTCCCGTATGTCTTAGCCAGTATACCCGTTTACTTCCAGCGTACTATCTTAGTAATAAAAATGCTTTACTTGCTCGAGTTTGTGTCCTCCAACTTTTATCACTAGCCTCGATTTCTTTGTCCTAGAGAATCTATTATTTTTGTGTTTTTTTAATCGAAGTAATATGATGAAAATAATGCACTACTTCCGAATGCAAAAAGCATAATAATGTCAAAATTTTTTGTCAATTAGTCACGCACAGTTTTCAGTTGTATTCTTGATCATGTGATAAAGCGTAATAAAATAATCGAGGGTATATGCGAGGTTTTAAAATCTTATGATTGTCTATTGCCAGTCTATTGATTGCCAGTATATCCGTTTTCTTCTAGCGTACTACCTTAGTAATTAAAAAGCTTTACTTGCTCGAGTTGGTGTCCTCCAACTTTTATCACTAGCCTCACTTTCTTTGTCCTAGAGAATCTAATTATTTTGGTGTTTTTTTTTAATTCGAAGTAATACGATGAAAATAATGCACTACTTCCGAATTCATTAAACATAATAATGTCAAGATGTTTTGTCAACGAGTCAAGCACAGTTTTCAGTTGTATTCTTGATCATGTGATAAAGAGTAACATAATATTTGAGGGTTCATGCGAGGTTTTAAAATATTATGATTGAACCTTAGGGATGCATATTTTTATTCAGTGGTTTCCATGGATTGAGTATTGTGTTAAACAAAAGTGATGAATCAATATCTTGACGTATTTCCCGGTATCTCCTCGGTATTTACTCGCCCATACTTCTCATTATCAGATACAATATGTTTTCACACAATATGAAGGTTTGTCTTGTCATTTCAAGCGATAAGTTCTTTCGACACCGCTTGATACTTGCTTTAGTAGCTATAGATGATGTTTTGTAGCTACAGATGATTTATATGTTGATGGTGGCCAGGTAGAGGCGTTCCGTGTGGTATTTCTGTACTTAAATGTGTACGTGAAAATTTAATTGATCTAACGTGAAGTCAAGAAATGATTGATTCAATTTTCAATTTAATTACCATAGGTTTCGGACAATTTCTTATGCTCTCATTTTCATGATGGTACTTCCGAGATAGGTGAAGGAATCCACTAGCTCTAATTTCTCTCCTCTCAGAGTGACTTCTACATTAAGCTTCTCTCTTCCGCATACTAGGATTTTAGTCTGCGATGCGCTACATCAATATCACGCACAGAATTCTAAGCGGTCAAAATGAACAAAATCCGACCCGTGGAAAGACGAAGGGAAAAAATGCATGGTAGCCTTACTTCTCCACACACTAATTACATGTTTGTATCTCTCAGTCCACACGTCCCGGAGGACCACCCCTTCTCTCACACTGTACCGCCAAACGGGATATAATTCGCGGGCGCCCCGCCGCCCCGGTAGGCACGGTGGCGGGCGGAGTCAATTAATTCCCACGCGCCCACAGCCACTGCTACCCCGGCGATCGATCTCCCGTCCCGAAAGGCAAAAGCGTGACTTATGCGTACGTCCAAGGGAGGGAGGGGGGGGGGAAGGGGTTGGAGGGACACGCGGAGAAAGGGGGGGAACAGGAGGAATCTACAGAACCGCCCCTTCAAGTTCCACCAAAGCCTCTCTTCCCTTCGATCTGTCTCTCTCTCTCTTGAACACGCGCGCCCGCCACCCACGGGCCACCCCCTGTGCGATTCGCCGCGATGTGTCGACTGCGAAGTTCGATAGAAACAGAGATTAAAGATGAGGAGAGTAAACGACGTCCTGAGTCAAACCACGAGTTAAGGAGGTTTTACTTAGTCCTGGTCCAAGTTGGGGCTGCTATTTGTATTATTCGTTACTTGATACCTTTCAAGGAAAAAAAAATTCCTTATCTATACTCGTGAGAATTGATTGTCTCATCCCGGCTTTCGACTCTTTGGGTTACCTCAAGCTCTCGAGTTAAGGCTAAAGAGTACAGGAGGGTTTAACTTAGTCCTGGTCTAAGTTGGGGCTGCTATTTGTATTATTTCGTTTGTTGATACCTTCCAAGGAGGAAAAAATAAATTCCTTAGCTATACTCGTGAGAATTAATTGTCTCATCCCGGGTTTCGACACTATGGGCTATCTCAAGCTCTCGAGTTAAGGCTAAAGAGTAAAGGAGGTTTTACTTAGTCCTGGTCCAAGTTGTATTAATTCGTTATTTGATACCTTTCAAGGAAGAAAAAATAACTACGTTAACTCCGTTAAATAATTGATTTATGTCAAAAAAGAAGTCTCTTTTGGAAATTGATAAATGATATAGTTTCTTGATATGTTTCGAAATTTCTGTAAAATTCAATTGATTCCAATATGTTTTGTATTTTCTTGTTTTTTGTTTTGTTAGCCCTGTAATTATGTTGTTGGGCAAACGTTAAACTCTATAAATAAATAAACTCCACTTGTGGAAATTCAATGTCACAACCCGGCTTTCGAGTCATCTTTCCGTAAAGATCACTAAAGTCCACAGGGGATAAAGACACCTCGGTAGCTTAACTGGCTAAAGCACTCGGCCGGAAATCGAGGGGTGCGGATTCGAATCCCGATCAAGGCGGATGATTGTTTCTCTGTGGAATTTCGCGCAATTGTGCATTGCGGGTGACTCCGCAAAAGTGGAACTCCGTGGCTAGTCCCGGATAGCTTAAAATGTAGGTCTCAAGAGATATATCTTTTGATCAATTCGTAAGTTCGATACATAAAACTTTGAGAGTTACGTAAACTACACGATAAATATACGTGGGTGAGGCAGAAAGGATGAATGAAATGCCATAAGGCCGCTTTACACGGTACATTTTATTGAGCAAACGAATGTATCATGGATGGTACAAAAAATGAATAGAATTAGAGCAGGTTCTATTTCTCGTTAAGTCATTCAGACAATCATACAATTTAGCGCTTTACACGGTACAATTTTCCTCATGTAAGAGTTCATACATTCGTTTGTACAATAAAATGAATCGTGTATAGCGGCCTGGTGAAGTAGTGCAAAGAGCCTTCCAATTTCTGTTTTGCTTGAACATCCAAACATCTGTACTATGGAAGTCAATCAATTGACTACTGTCTTACTTTTATAATCTATGGTTCAATTCTTTAACGCAAAGTGAATTTCCTTTAAAATAAAATTCTGTCCAGGAGATTTAAATGTTGGACTAATTCCAAAATATCGTACAAACAATCTTGGTCAAATAATTCCCTTCAACGTAAAACGTTGATGTTCTCTCTTAATCCCTTACTCTCCAGCGAGATATATCACTTTATTCATTTTGTACAAGGCTACAAAAACACATGATGATAAGTCTCATGGAATTTAATGTATTTATTCTCTTTAAATGTTGCACATAAATTGGAAACGTACCTGTGTAATTGTTCTGAACTACCACCTAAGAGATTAAAAGTTACATGTGCCGTTTATAATTGGTATTTTCAATTTCTTTCACTCAGGCTGCGTGGCACATGCATGCATATTTCTGTCCTTTTTTCTTTTGCATCAACCTATTGTAAGCAAATTTGCAAATATTTTATTTTAGGTATCTGATCATAAACAGTCATAGTGCTCGATTCCTTCATTGAACTCACTCTGTTCCTCTATGAGCTTCAGGCTTCTTGGAACCGGTGCCTACTACAAATTCATGGTTTTTCCCAGCCTTGTGGTTAGTATTTTAAATTTTTTGACAAACAAAGTTACATTAAATAAAACTGATTTTGAAGCAGGTGTTTCGGCTCTCGCCGCAGGATTACAACTTCCGCCCTGGTTTCAAGCTCTCGCTAATGTCCGAGGCAAGGCTGAGGTGGGAAGGAAAGGATGGGAAAGGAAGGTTAGCGAAACCGACAGCCCCTTCGAGGCCGACACCAATGAGGCGGATTGAGGTCAAAAGGACCTCAACTGGCCCCCGCCTCCCCGAAGTGCTCGTATTAGTTTGGTTACCCAAACAACTGAGACGAGACGGAAGGGCCCGTTACCCAAGGATTTAGGATTAGGTATCTCCCTGGCTCCCTTTCCGGGTAGACGCCGTGCGGTCTGCCGGAGTACATCATCGAATCAGGGGCCACCGGACCCATGGAGGGTCAATTCGGACCAATTCTGGTCAAAGCGTGGCCTCGTCCGTCAACTCAATACTCCTCGTCTCCCCCTGTGGTATAGTGGTCAGTATCTCCGCCTGTCTGATTTTCAAGCAGTAATACTACATATAAAGAATACCTAGTAGTAATACTAGGCAATAAGGCCAGGATTTTGCATCATTTTGGAAGGAGGGGTCTAAGCTGAGAATAAGAAGAGATAGAGATAACTATTGAAATTATTTTGCGTTTGGGAGGTCAATTTCGACGGCAGTGTAAAAGTCGAATTTTAAAGAATGACTTTTGCTGTGAAAACGTCTGAAATAAAATAATACCCACGGTGGTTAAATCTAAAAACTACTAAAAATTAATTTAAAAAGTTGGTCAGAGAAAGAATGTAAGAAATAAACAATTATTTGCTAAAAATGCAAATTTTTCCTCGACAGCCCTTCACTTCAATACATTCAAAAATTTCGCACAAGGAGGGATGCATGTCACTCCCATGGCGACGTATCCGGTTCAAATAAATGTAATAATAACACAATGCGAAAGAAAATGAACATAACAGAGGAAGAAATAGGAAAGCGAAATACATTCAGGAAGCTAAGTCATTTTTGGGTTTCGAAGGAGACTACTAGAAAGACAAGAAGTGGGAATTGAAATGAAGAAATCAAAGAGCATGAGAGAAAAAGATGGAATAATCCTAGGAAGAAAGGAGGACAAAGAACAAAATGAAAGTTTACGTGGCCCAAAGGTGGTAAAAATCGAAGGATATTAGAAGAACCATTAGATAAAATGAACACTTTAAGCTGTATTCACTAATAATTGAAGACTGAAGGTCCTAGTCTTGTCCCTTACACTATTTTGTCCTTCTGCTTGACATTTATGACCACCAGGGTTGAGTTTGTAACAGTTCGGAATGAATCCGAGCACGTAACTAAGGAGTCACGTGGGACAACAACGAACGGTTGGAGACTTATGGCCGGTTGAAAGAGCATCTAGTTAAGGAATCAATAGCTATGAAATCCATGAAGTTATGTACTTCATATTACTATTTACGTTGCAGGAACACAGCAACCAGTTTCGTAACTCATCTACCAAAAGCGGATTGCTACAAATGTTTGATCTAATATTCTATTCCCGGATAAAATGCATGAAAGTCCATCCATCATAATTGATAATGCACGTAATAATTTCCAGTAAGAGTAAGCAAACAGGTCATTTGCTTTACTGTTTGCAACATCATGAAACGCAAAAGGCATTTGTTTTTCCTCGGGCTAAACTAATGATTTCGGTGGCAATATCGCCGAGTGATTGGAGCGCTTGACGCAACTTTCGACGATAAATCCGTGATCATTGATTATCTCTCGATTCTTCGATACCTGAACCTAACCTAACCTCCCATGCTCCGATTATCCCTTGATTCTTTAAATTTTCTCTTATGATGATATGAGTATTGGTATCATTACTCATTAATTTTTCATTCTATTAAACAAACCTCTAAAAGCATACACTAAAATTTGACGAGCTGTTATTGTCAAACAATAATACTAAGTACTTGGTACATAAGTAAAAAATATCGTACTATCCCACAATCTTTGAATAGAAGGACGCGTGTTCTGTACCTGACGATGTATTTACTTAATTAAGAATACGAACGTTCAGAACATATACCAGGAAGTAAGGAAACTAGTAATGTATGTATAGGGAAGGGTAGAGAGCTGCAGTCAACGTTCTATAGTAGTAAATGACCAATGATGATTTAGCCAACAAATAAAAAACATTTTAAAATAATTTTTAGATTGTACGGAGAATTTCAGACAGGAATGAAACCCTTGCCAGAAATGTATTTAAAAAGCCCGGAAAACTCAGACATCAGTCAACGGTTGGGCGAAATATGGTGTAGCTACACTCCGATGGACAAGTGAAATAAACTTTTATTGCCGTTCGCTTAAACTTTGCTAAATAATCGAGCGTATTTCACCACTTCAGAGTCACCATCACCATCAACGAGGCATTGATGATGCTGAGACATTGATGCTTACATGTGCAGCCTGAAACAGTCAAATACGACAGAGAATGAATCTTCTGAACCATATCCTGTATTTGATACCTCTTGATTTTCTTGTGCGCAGAGGAAGTACGAAAATTTGCGCGAAAAAAATAACGATTTAAAAAATGAAGATGCGCGGGATTTTTGCACATTTACCATCGATCTATAGGCTCGACCACGAGTGTTCGAAATGGCCAAGGTATCCGGCGTTGCACAGGTATCGTTGGCGAAACTTTGAGAGCCCGCTTCGTCCCAAATGAAACGCCACAATATCGACGTCAGACGGTACGGGAGGATGTAAAACAACATTACACGTCATCCACGTATGGCTAAACGCGGACGTACGGAGGTTTTGTAACGCGAGGCGAATCGGATCCTGGTTGGGGGAAGCAAGATGGAGCAAACAACGGAGTACTTCTCCCCCTCGAGCCGCGAGAGTGCAGCACCGTGGCGCGGTAGTCGCTCGATGACCGCGTGGCAGGTCATTGAGGCCGGTCGTTTGGAGTGCTCTGTTTGCGTTTTTCGGGGGCACTTGGGGTCGTGACGTGAGGTGCGCGGAGAGTAGGGGGTAAAAAGTGGTGTTGCTGAAGAGGGAGGGAGTTTTAAAGCCCCGGTTGTGACGGTCGATTTCTCGAGCATCGCCTCGCGATATAAATTGAATGATGTGGCGAAAATGTCAGCGCATCGACAATGCAGAGGTAATGAAAGGAAGATTTCGCATTTGCCTCGTAACCCGGTCGTGCGTAAACAGACCAACCATCATTGGAAAAAGGGGACAAAGAATGAATCCGGAAGGGAATACAGAATAAAACGGGTAAATATCTACATCCACATTAAAGAAACTAGGTTTTGTTAAGCGTATAATAATAGAAAGGACCTCGGATGAAAAAGTCAAAGTGAGATGCTACTTCGCTCTGGTTAGGCCACACCTCGAATACGCCACGAGCATTCGGGATCCTGTTCATAAAGATTTAATCAAAAAAATTAATAAAATACAAAGAAAAGCAGTACGCTCTGTTAAAAACTGCTACGAGCCAACATATAATGTCTCACAACATTTAGAGGGATAAGGTGGGAGCCCCTAGACAAGTAAAGAAGAAGAGGCAAGGACCATATAGAACATCATATTGAATAGAAGAACCAGATGAATGGGACACACCCTGAGACACAATGGGTTTGTGAAGAACATAATTGAAGGTAACATAGAGGGAAAAGTCCCCAGAGGAAGACCTAGGAATAATTTCATGGACCAAACAAAGAGGGAAGTGCATAGGATGAGATACCAGGTTGTAAGGGAACTCGCTTTAGATAGGGAAGGGTGACGGGCTGCAGTCAACCAATCTTAAGATTGAATAGCTAATAATGAATGACTTTGCTTCACCGCATTCGAGTGCTAAAGGACAGGGAAGAGAGGCTATTTTTCGCTTCACTGCCATAAATTAACGAGTCGTGGATGCGAAAATGGGACATTCTGTTCTTCTTTCGGACAACCATACTCAGTTTCACGGAAAAAATAATCGGTAACTTAAATTATTTCAGGCAAAAATACAGACACACGGAGACTAGCTGGAGTACACCACCCGACTTCCCGTGTCTGACGTCACCAGCCTCGTGGTTGCTGTGGAGACAGAGACCCTCGCTTCTGCCGGGCCCGGAGATGTAGTGTGGCGTCAAAATGATATTCTCTGTGTCGCTCTGAAACACACTTGTTCTGCATTTCTCAAACAAGCTATGCCTAACGAGTAGCCCCCGAGTCTCTCGCGACTCCCAGCCTAGTCCTCTAGATGTGAAACACTATGCTTTCGCTTGTAGCAGTTATTAGCGAATTGCAGCTTCCTTTGCATTTTGTGCATTTTTTTGGTTAAATCTACATGAACAGGGTCCCGAATGCTCTAAGTTGAGGTCACTTTTTTAACTTCTTATTCGACGAACTCGCTGAGAGGCTACATGAAAGGAAACCTTCAACACACGTCCAGTGACAGGCTTGAAACAAGATGGGAAAACATCGTGTCATCCCAAGGATGTGCCCGGGCAGCTGAGCAAATATTTCCATACGAAATTTCGGCCAACATTCCATTTCCCTCTCTCTACTCCGCCCTCAACGATGACACATGGCATTTATGATGCCGGACTAGAAAATAAGTTGCAGGAAGGACTTTAGAGAAATTCAACAGTAGCGAAATGATGAAAAAATTGGTTTTCACAACGATTAGAACAACCCACTACAAGACTGCCACTGAAATATATAAGTTCCTTCAACACCTTAATTGAGAATTACGAAAATGGCGTCTTACGGCCGGTTGCAGGTACATTTAGCTACGGTATCAATAGTTATGAGTTCCATAAAGTTATAGATATTATAATTATACTCGGGTTGCAGAAACACATATACAATTTACTTAACTTATTTACTAACAGTTAATAGCTTCGAATTAGTGGAGCATAATACAGTGAAAAATAAGAGAGCTACACCGTCACCTTTCCTCAAATCCCTCGATCATTCACCACTGGTGTCTCAATAACACCTGCCATACGTCCTTTCCGCAACACGCAATGCAGTGCTTAAACGTTAAGTATATAAAGCGATACGGGCTTTATCGTTGTTATCATGTCATTAGCTTACGGCAGTGATCACTGATAATATAGTCTTAACTAAATCATTGTTTCGCTAGTAATTTCAGATGATCATACACGGATTATCTTCAGTTGATCGCCAGCGAATTACACATTACACCATTGGTCGTGGATAAATTGGCCTCGACATATAATACCACGCCCCCACCAACAAGTTATGAGGCTCATGACTGCGTCAATATCCTGGGTAACGCCCATCGTTAGCGGAGATGGTCGGCAAAGCGTCGCAGCGATTAACGCCATGCCCTACTGTGAAGGGAATCACGCAGCAAAAAGCTCGCCTTCTTTTATTTAATGTCTTCAATGAGTTGATAGCCAGAAAAGTAAATGAGCCATTTCGATGACATTTGACGTGTGTATTCACAGTTCTGAATAAAAATTCAACGGTGCGATACTAGTCAGTTAGAATTTAATTTTCAATAGTGCGTTGTATTACATTTTTGGAGAAAGAATAACTTAACCAACGAAACGTACACAATTAATCAAACCGAACTCTCAAATGTAGAGTCAGTTAAGCACTTAGGCACACGAAGCGGGGTTGATATCAGAGTTAGGTCGCGTGCAGCGAAGAGGAGCTAGGTTTGTGAAACGATGCTACGATAAGTTGGCTAGTGTGTCTGGACTGTTAGAAGAATTAGGATGGGAATCGCTATCACAGCTTAGATTAAATTATAGTCTTAACCAAAACAAACTAAATTTCAGGAAAATCATTTCTCTGACGACGTAAAAAACATACTATTAACCCCCTTGTACTACGGCAGATTAGATCGCGCCAATAAAATTAGAGAGATAGATTGTAGAACCGATAGGTATAAAATATCATTTTTTTCCGCGTACCATTCGGGACCATAACAGCTGTGATCGTCGTCGTGAATAGTTCGATTTGTACAATAGGCAGACATTAAATCTTTTTCCTTATATTCTCCTCGTTCTTATGTATGCATGATGTAAATATTGATGTTCTTCTTTATGCACGATATTTTTAATACGTAGTAGTAGTCTTTGTATCCCTTGAATGTTGGAACGACTGACGATAGAATGTTTCTTGATTATTAGATTTTTCATTGGCGCTTTGCATGTGTGGTACGCGGGTTTCAATGTAATTTCGGTATTCTACCGTATCGTTCATGCATGCCTGGTGTGGAAGCACCCCCTGCCACACCCCCTTTGGGTGGCTTGCAGGGTATGACGTAGATGTAGATGTAGGTGTGACCCTTACTCAGGACTTGTCCTGGGGATAGCAAATACGGACAGGCAAATCGTAAATTTGGATTTATTAAAAGAAAACTGGGAAAATGTGACGAAAAAGTAAAGGAGCGATGTTATTTTTCTCTCTAGTGAGACCTCACTTGGAGTACGGCGCTAGTATCTGGGACCCTTACGGAGTAGGACTAGTTTAAGATATAGATCGAATACAGCGGAGGACCGCCACAGTTTTAAAAATTGTTACGCTTGCCATAGCAGTGTCACTGAATTGTTGAGGGAACTAGGGTGGGAACCTCCATCCGATCGAAGGGAAAAATATAGATTAAATATTTTACGAAAGTTTGATGTAGACTATTTTTTTGCCGGACGTTGAACATATTCTGCTAGAGCCAAAATATTATGGTAGAAATGATTACAGGCATAAAATCAAGAAAATAGACTGCAGAACTAATATATTTAAAATGTCATTTTTTACACGTACAATAAGGGACCATAATAGCAGCGAAAGATCAGTTCTGGGAAACTTTGACTCTCGCTGGGCAAAGTTGGCTCTTCACTGGTTTTAAATGTCTGAACATCATTATTAGCTACTAACCCCGCATAATATATCCGGCAAGACATAGCTCCTGCATGATAAACTATCTTGTATAACTGTTCATCAGTCGCATACATTATACTAACCAGAAGTTGTAAATAGTATACTGCATAATAGCATGTTTGCTTACGTAGCACACTCGTAGTTTATGGACTGACCACGCATTGTCATCTTGACAGCTTTTGGCCTGCGCCTGGCATCCGGGCGAGCGTGCGCGGTTCTGATTTGAACTGGAATGAGTATTGCATGCCTGGTGTGGAATCACTCCGTGCCAAACACCCTAGTGGTGGCTTGCACGGTATTTCGTAGATGTAGATGTAGACATAGTCACAAATGTATTGATGTTCTTATTATTTTTTTAACCTGCACCTTGCCAATTGTTTCGTTAGCCGTAAAATTGTAATGCCGATCATACTGTTTGCATATTTCTGCTGTACACATTGAACACCTACTGTTATTTTTGTACCAATGCCTCTCATCCTCATGTCTATCTTTAAGGATTGAAAGTAATGTCACGCGACTTATTTCAGTATATTCTCCTTACGTAAAAGCAAAGCCCCTGAGGCACTAGATCTTTCTCTAGTTCTTATCCTATCCTTTTAATTCGAGCAAGACTACCGGAAAAAGCAAGCGAAGAGCCCACGGTCAAGGGCCAAACGAATGTTTCGTGCCAGTCCCGAGGCCATCGCTTACATTTTATTGCCGTGGCGTGAGCAGAAGCCAACGCGAAAGAAGTCGAGAGCCGTATAGCCCGAGAAGTTCGCCTTAATATATCGAAAGCAAGGACGAGAAGGAGGGGCGGGGAAAAAAGATGCGAGCAAGCGATCATCTCGCTCTCTTTCTCCACACCCACCGACCGGGATCCCATTTCTATAAAAAAAGAGACCTTTCGCTGGAGGCATTTAAATGCGCATTTTGTAGCGGCATAAGTTCACAGAGACATGATTGCAAAAAAAGTAACGCGCGAAGATTAAGTAAAAGCACTCTCTCCATGGTGCTGGTAAATAAACAATCTCATGAACCAATAATGCTTAGGCGATTTAGAATAACAAATCACTGGTTCTAAGCAGGCTCCGTTAGTCAAATGGTTTAATTATTATGTGATTCCCATTTTGTACAACTATAGAAAAACTTCCGCAAGTTAAACCTTTAGTAGTTCTCTTCTTACTATATCTGGCATAGTAATGCCTTTCCACAATACTTTTTTCCCACAGGCATTACTTACTGGAGGCATTTAAATGCGCATTTTGCATCGGCAAAAGTTCGCAGGGTCATGCTTGCAAAAGAAGTCAAGCGCGAAGGGGAAAAAAAACTCTCAACACGGCACTGATAAATAAACAATTACTTGAACCAATAATTAAACCCTGTTTGGGCAACTTAGAAAAGTAAAATATATTGGCTCTGTTAGTAAAATAGTTTAAATGTTTCATATTCATTTTCATATGATTCATTTTTGTCCAACTATAGGAAAATTCCGCAAGATAAGCCTTTAGAAATTCTCTACTCACTACATGAGGCATTGCGTTGCCTTTCCACATTACTTTTTCTCTCAGGCATTACTTACTGGAGGCATTTAAATGCGCATTTCGCAGTAGCATTAGTTCGCTTGCAAAGGAAGTAACGCGCGAAAATTTAAAAAAACTCAACACAGCGTTGATAAGTAAACAAGCTCTTGAACCGATAAATAAACCATGATGAAGCAACTTAGAAAACTAAAACATTGGTTTTATGGAGGAGCCGTAATTAAAATAATTTAATTATTATATGACTCACATTTTTCCCAATTGTAGTAAAAATTCTGCATGCTAATTCTTCAGTAAATAGCAAATTAATTCCTTACCGCGCTACTCTTCTCAGAGGCATTACCTACTGGAGTTATTTAAATGCGCATTTCGCAGCGGCATTAGATCAAAGAGTCAAGCTTACAAAAATAGTTACGCTGGAGGAATAAAGAAAAACTCTCTACGCGGTACTGATAAATAAACATTCTCTTGAACCAATAAAGAAACCAAACTAAGGGAACTTATGTTAGAAGAGTAAAACGTTGATTTTTAAGGAGGATCCGGTAGTAAAATGGATTGTTATATGATACATATTTTGTCCAACTACAGAAAAACGTCTACGAGTTAAGCCTCTAGAAGTTCTCTGTTTACTATAAATGGCGAGGTAATACCTTTCCACGCTACTTTTTCCTTAAGAGCATTAAATACTGGAGGCATTTAAATGCGTATTTTGCAGCGTCATGCTTTCAAAAAAAGTAACGCGCGAATAGTATACAAGTGTTTACACGGTGCTGGTAAATAAACAATCTCTTGAACCAATAAATAAATTATGCTTAGGCAACGTATAAAAAAAACATTGGTAATAAGAAGGCTCCATCAAAAATGGTTTAAATGCTATATGATTCATATTTGGTCCAACTATAGAAAAATTTATGCAAGCTATGCCTTTAAAAGTTCTCTGCTTACTATAAATGACAAAGCTATACTCTTCCACGCTGCATTTTTCTCAGATGGAACGTGAAATCACATGGTGATAAATGCAAAAATGGCCAGAAAATGGGTGATAACAATACTTCTATACCAAATATAAATGAGGTTTCCGCTAAAAACGAATGCTCACACGATAAGTGAATGAAAAACGATAACTCACACGAAATTGAATGGTGACGATATATAGGCACTAATCCATCTTATTGTTTGAGATATCAGCAAATAACAACATGAGCAGAAGTTATAATGCCCCGGTTTAGCGAGATACAGTCGGTTAACGAGGCCTTAAAAAAAGGGTTCATTAAAAATATGACAGTCGAATAATCTGCATATTCATTAAACTAATCTATCTTCTAATATCCTAGGAAGGAAGACTCATCAGTGAAAACAATATTTTTGAAACAATACATGCTAAATGATGGAATTACGTAGTTTTTATGACTCACAGTCGTGCAGAAATCTTCTCAACAGAATACTCTAGTCTTGTGTAACGTTGTTTACCTGCAGGAAAAGAAAAATAACATTACAATACACGTAAAACAATAAATTAAAAACTAATTTTCAATAAAAATACACACATAAAATGGATAAAACCATAGTAAATACATAACAAAATATTCCATCTATTTGGTACTTCATACTTATGAACACTAATTCACATTACTACATTAAGTGTACAGTAATTTCCGGTGAGTTATCTTTGGAAAACATCGTAAAATGGTACAATTAGTGCGTCAGCTCGTAATCATCAAAGGGAAATCGGGGTTAAGAAGGATGGCGGGTAGGCAACGCCTACCTTACAGCAGGGAAGAAGAATGAGATACTTTGACATTTTCTTAGTATGCCTATAGGGGGAAATTTTTCACGATAGCTAGCGCCTCTGGTGACTGGAGGTATGAACCAGCAGTCTGATGCTATGAGTTTCTGTGAGTCACATGACAATGACGTTGGCTCTGATAGCCAATGGGATACCAGGAAACCCATTCCATTAGTAGTATTCCGGCAGAGAAGTTGTTTGCAAATTCTAGAATAACGGAGTTTCAATAATGGTGTAGCTTCTTACAATGATAAGTATTGGTAATAGTATTCTACAGGTAAAGAGGCTCGACGAAGGCGAGTTGAAATAAAAAACAGACAGAAATGGACGTAATTCCAGAAGAAATCACACTGTATCTAATGAAGGTAAGTGGCAATTGTTTAAGCCGAATGTTACAAATGTTTTTCGATTTGATTAAGGTGCTTCTGTGTTTAACCTGATTCCGGAGATCGCCCATGAGGTTGACAAGTACGTTCATATTGACGTATTAGGAATTATGTTGAAATTTTAGTGTATCATTGCGAACTTGGGACTTGACCGGAAGCTATATGTCATGCGTGTCGAACTCAAATTCTTTTTAGACTGTATTTTATCCGTGATCTGTTTATTTGGCTGAGCAAAATGGCTGGTGGTCGGCCGATGAGTGGTTTAAGTGGTCTAAATGCCAGTGCTACACACCAACAGTCATGTTTCTGGACGAATTTGCGGACACTCGCTTGGTTTAGTTTTTGGCTCCGTTGAACTTATTTTCAGTAGTGCGTAATTAATAATTATGGGGTACACATTCGTGAAACAGATCCAACATCGTTAAACATTTTTCCACCCCTAAATATGAGTGTTTTCAAAAAAAATTGGTTAAAAAGTTTGATAAAGACGTATCAAGCCTATATACCACTACAAGACGTTCGAGTTATAATGGGCTTAATAAATGAAAACTTGTTGAATAATTGTTAAATAATTGTTAAATAAATGAATAATTGTTTTTTATTGCTTCTTCAATTTTTTGTGTATAAATATTTCTATACTTTCAGGTACCTTATCCCTTCACTTATACTACAAACTTGTCTTGGTAGAAGGGCTTGCATGTTCACTGAAATCATACTTACAAGGTTTTTTATGCATTTCTTGTCAAGAATTTCACATTGTTATTAAGTGAATCCTACGAATGGTTGCCTTCCGGTTACTGTCAAAGCACATACATATTGTCAGACAGAGCCGTCATATAGTGATGAATGTGGCAACGTTGCCAAAGGAAACTTCTGCAGTTTATCTCATTTCCCAAAATTATTTTTCAATGTATGTCTTAATTAGACATTTAATATACTTTTTTAAATATTTTAAGCCTGAAGATAATCATACTCTTATATCAATTCGTTAAATAAAATCACGATATCAAATCCTGCTAAATATCAATGGCGACTGGAGTCAGAATAATTACTGGTTTTCGTGACGTGGTCAAAGCTTGGGTTTAGCGCTTTTTCCTATACCATTTTACCCGAAGGAGTAATTGCATGAAATAAAAAATATATACCAGGAAGCAATTAGCCTAAATTTACTCGTTGCTGCGAATGTTGTACATCATTGGGAAACAATACTTCGACGTGCAGTTTCCTGCTGAAAAATGCACACTCAATGACTCATGATAACCGCTCAAATTACCTTAGCAGGAGATGATGCTTGGTGTTGCCGTGCGGGGTGGATCGAAGGGACGACTAGCTTCGCAATAAATTTCTCACGCGAAACGCGAAAACCGGGCGTACGCGGAAAATTCCTCCTTTTTCCGATCGATGCGTGGACATCCAAATGGCACTCTCTCTCTCTCTCTCTCGGCCTCAACCGACGCCCATACGCCGAGCTGGTGGGCGACGGAGCTTACGTCACGCGATGGATATTCCACGTGGGAGTCGTGTGCGGGCGACGCGCTTCGAACGACGGGAAGACGATCACAAGATTGGCAGCGAAAAGGCATAGACGGGGATGGCCGCATAATTGACCTCATCAGCATCGGACGGAGTTATTTGCGTTTCGAAGATCCATCGCTGGCGTCGCCCCGGATACTGGCTTTAAAAACTCGGCTCAGGAAAGAGAATTGCGACTTGCTTCAATGATACCGCGTATTTCAGCGAGCACAGTCATGACGAAATACCACATTTATCGTTTTTAATATTTATTATATACTAGCTGTGCCCGTCATGCGTTGCAATGCCTCTTTCTCTTTCTCCTGAAGTCCCCAATGATTACCACACTTTTCATGATTTGGACCACAAATCATTTCTGGGTTCAAAATCGGTCCCCAAATACATCTGAGACCTAGTCCAATGAATTCCTCGTACGTATACAGGAATTCGTAACGCACAAATGATGGCACGAGTTCCCATCCCATACCTATGCTGAGGTTTCCAAGAAAATAAAATAATCTTTTGTTGAAGTAGAGCAAAATTTAATATTTTCAAGCTTAAAAATCCTATTTTAGGAAAAAGCGAAGCGTATACGAAAATGAGATGCAAGAATTAAAAAGAAACAAGTCAAGAGACCACCGCACCAAATCTTAATTCACACGCGTAATTACGCATGTACCTCTTAACACAATTCATGTCCCACTGATACGATTCTGATCCACGTGACTGAGTAATTTGTAAACGCTCTGCTTCGTTGCCTGCTTGTCGTTCCTCACTTGTTTAAGAAGCTCGCGTGCCAACACTCATTTGTTGAAACGACTCGCGCTCCACCTATTGTACAATGGAGTTAGCAAATCAGAAACCTTCGCGGACGCGCGCACAACAGCTCACCACAGTTTCATTGTAATCTGATGAATGGTGTTGGAACGCATAGAAGACGAACAAACAAATATGCATATTTATATATATATCAGACACACTACAGCATCGAGCGAGTCGAGTTAACAGAGTCTTTCCTGAATCACTGTTGATTACAGTAATGCGTCAATGGTTTAAGAGATTCTTTGTGTACATGGGCCCTAAAGTTTTTAACGCCCTATCTGAATACATAAAAAGTATGAAAAACAGGAAGAAATTTCTTTAATTAACAAAGGAGTGGATACTGGCACAAGGCAATATTGATGTTTTGTACCAGAAATGTATGTAAGTACATGCACCCTGTGTTGTAACTTAATGTAATTATTGTTTTATAGCTGTTGCCAGTAGAATTATTATTATTGTTTCTGCTTCATTTCTTCAAAATTGGGCTGGAATGAGATCGTCTCGTTATTATTATATATGTTTTTGTTTAATGTATGCACTAATATA
The DNA here is from genome assembly GCA_963169105.1 of Ceriagrion tenellum. Lineage (NCBI taxonomy): Eukaryota > Metazoa > Arthropoda > Insecta > Odonata > Coenagrionidae > Ceriagrion > Ceriagrion tenellum. The sequence goes on along the minus strand of OY720642.1, from coordinate 81,933,061 downwards.
AATTTTTGTATCATGCCAGCAATGAATTCCGTTTATGGAAGGCAGTCTACATCCATGCCTGAGACCATTGAGGCTACCTAGAGTTCATATATATGTGTGCACAACACTGTACTAATTTATCCGACTATACATATGATGTCGACGTATTTAGCAATTAGATAATCCGTTCAACAAGGCCTATGGCGCATTATAACGGCATCGGCACACCCCAGGGCTATCTGGCCTTCATAGCTTCCATCTATTCCCGTTCTTTAATCAATGTTCTGAGCCCCGTCACGCCCTTCCATTTACCCTCCGCCTCCTCCCCCATCCAATTCCTCATCTCCTCCCGTCATTCCCTCGGGATGAATTCGAAGGGGGCCGAAGGACGTCTAGGAGGAGGAGGATTTGAGGGAACGGGTTATGGGGAGAGGCACGTGACGCGCGCGGGAGAGAGAATTGTTAAGGGTCTCTCCCTCCCCCCACCCTGGCCACATCCAAGGAATTCCTCGGGCGCGCTTCATCCTTGAGGTCGTCGGGGGAAAGGGGTTAAAACCTTTCCCCAGCATTCCAGACCTATCCCCACCATATGGTTCCTCGCAGAAAACCCCTCCTGCTGCTCCGACCGTTCCCTCGGGACTTCCTTTCTTTCCACGCCTTCAACCCTTCCAATCCTCCCACCGAATTCTTCTGGAAACTGGATTGGTGTGGTGACTACATGAATGGCTTTCCATTCAGAAGATCCGGCTTCGCATCCCAGGCGGTGTCGGCATTTTTTCAGTGGAATCCGGATCCCTACCACGGTATTATGTGTAAAGACACCCAGAAAATGGGTGACTAAGTAAAGTGTCTCCTATTTTTGTGTCCTGTTTAAACCAAGAACTATATCTCTACCAGGTTCATCCAGATCTCTACTAGGGTATTACGTGTAATGGCACCCATAAAATGAGTGAAAAAAGTGTCACCCATTTTCTGGGTACTGTTTTCACCAAGAACTACATCTCTACTACATCTACATCTAGGTCATACCCTGCAAGCCACCCAAAGGGTGTGTGGCAGGGGGTGCTTTCGCACCAGGCATGCATGAATGATATGGTAGAACACCGACATTACATTAAAACCCGCGTACCACACATGCAAAGCGCCAATTAAAAATCTAATACCCAAGAAACATTCTATCTCCAATCGTTCTAACATGCAAGGGATACAAAGACTACTACTACAGATTCAAAATATCATGCATTAATAAGAACATCAATATTTACATCATGCATAAATAAGAGAGTAGAGAATATAATGAGAAAGATTTACTGCCTGCCTATTGTCAATACTCGAACTATTCATGACGACGATCACAGCTGTTATGGTCCCGAATGGTACGCGGAAAAAATGACATTTTATACCTATCGGTTCTACAATCTAGCTCTCTAATTTTATTGGCGCGGTCTAATCTGCCGTAGTACAAAGGGGTTAATAGTATGTTTTTTTGCGTCGTCAGTAAAATGATTTTCCTGAAATTTATTTAGGAGGTTAAGCCTATAATTTAATCTACGCTGTGATAGGGATTCCCATCCTAATTCTTCTAACAGTCCAGACACACTAGCCCATCTATAGTCCTACTACTAGGTCCATCCATATCGCTACCTGAGTATTACGTGTAAAGACACCTAGAAATTAAGTGAAAATTGTGTAACCCATTTTCTGGGTACTGTTTTCACCTAGAGCTATATCCCTAGGCGAATTTTAAAGGATTGCGGGACAACCACGATACTACCATTGCGGAGTCTCCCACAAGCGTACACAAGTCCGAAATTCCAGAGATGAAATGTCATCCACCTTGATAGGGCCTCGAGGCCAGATACCGCGATATCACGCCAAGTGCTTGTGCAAGTTAAGCAACTGAGACGTACCATACCCCGTGGATTTTTTAATGAAAAAATGAGTAAAACAAGCTGGATGCGTACAACAAAAAGGGATTCAACGACAATCAGGTATCACGGAAAAAACACGATTTGCATCACAGAACACAAAAAATCAGTATTGAGACTGACCGCCATATTTTACATCCACGACCAAAAAATCTCACGTCATACGTGGTGGACGATGTTTCACAGATATAGCGCCTCCCCGACGACGCGATGGACAAGCTTTATCCTTCCACCGGCTCCAGTCTCCGATTGGGGTGTCTTAACTACGGTCCGCTGTCCGCTGGATAGCAGGTTAACCTGTAGTTGGTTGTAAGGTTTCCGCGGCGTCTCGAATCATGCAGCTCGGGTTTAGGAATTCCCTCTGCGTTGCACAGTCCGTTGTTAACGCAGGTTTCTACAGCCAAGTAGACGTATATACATTTCAACTGCCCCCACTGGACGAAATGTTTCATACAAAATCTGCAATACAATTTCAGACAGGATGATATCCCGCCCTCCCCCACCCTAACATGGATGGGTGTCCAGCCCCCGAACATTAATCCTGGTTACGCCCATGGCTGCGCAAAATTTTAGTTTAGCGCACTTAAACGGCTAAGGTCATTTTCCACATACTGTCTGTCAATAGCAAAAAGGGTAAGGGGTCGTGCATAGACTACTTTACAGTTTTCGGTGATTTTTTTCACCCCCTCCCTCCAGTTCGTAGACAACCGTAGTATTTTTCCCGACCCCCCTCTCTCTCTACATGTCTCTATAAATTAAACTTTATATTCAAAAATAATTTCTCAATTATTGAGAGAGTTCCTTTATAAGGATAGAATGAAATAAGACAAATAAAGGTTGAAATAAGACCTTCCCTCCTTCCCTCCTACGCGCCCTTCATCACCTTGAACTCTGTAGTATTGTCGACGTGATGTTGAAGAGTACGAAACGTAAACAGGCGCATTGTAACAGCTACATTACTTCGAGTGAACCCCCTAAGTTGGTAACGTAGTTTATGCACGAACCCCAATAGCATTTCTACATCTACATACTACCCCGCGAGCCGCCGCATGGGCGTGTGGCAGGGGGTGGTATGTCACCAGCTGTGTAAAGATGTAAGTTTTTGGGAGGTGTAATGGTGACATGTATTATGGGAGTGTATTTAGAGGAACTCAGTTTTTACTGTGGTCGCTTATTGTGCGCGGAAAGAACGAGTTTTTGTACGTATCTGTTCGGCAGTGTATCTCTCTTATTTCATCGCATCTGTCAGGCCTAGAAATGTAGTGAGGCGTCATGATAATATTCTCTGTGTCGCTCTGAAACACACCAGTTCTGAATTTCTCAAGCAGCCTAAGCCTAGCATGCCGCCTTCGAGTATCTAGGGGCTCCCACCTTAACCATTTGGACGGATACGAGGTTCATCACTTCAAATTCTAGCAATGCCCGATGCGTAACTTGGGTAACTGATCGGGAGTCGGTATCCGTCGTGATAGGCAGTTGCTCTAAAAATGTATTGATTTATTTGTAATTACTCCCCAATATACATTTAATGTCTTCAACTCTTTGCTGAATCTTCCATTACCAAAAGGGATCTCTTTCTTCATCTTGATCGCTTCATCACTTCCCTTCAAAATTATTTCTCTTTCATCTTCTCTATTTCCTTCCGAGGTTATCGGCGCGGATATTCTCATCTACTTCGCGTCTTCACTCGGCCTCGGGTGGTGCGGGGATCGAACGAAGTGGAGCTATCGTTCCAAATAAACACAGGGAACGTAAGGAAGCGAGGGAGATGGTTGGGGCCCCGCGGGAGGAGAAGATTGCGGTATCGTAGCGTTCCTTTCCGCCGCAATCCAGCCCACATCCATCTCTCCCGGATCGCATTCATCTCCCCGGAGGAAAGATGCTTCTCGGAAGACCGCGGCGCGTAAATCCAAGTTAACGACGCAGGAGGGGTTCCATCTGACTCGTCGAATTGCAGATTCCATTGGGCGTTTCGCATTAAGTTGACAATATATGCTCCCATGGAAATTCGTTTCCTGAGTATATCTCTATCGGGCCGGAGGAGCGACGTTGTCGATTGTAGCAGTTGAGTTAACCCCGAGGTATTTCGTTTGGTTCTATTTATCGGCATGGATATTCTCATTTATTTTGCGTCTTCACTCGCCTATGACACCTAGGAGTCTTTCTAAATCTAAATATTATTCTAAAACATAAATTATCCAATACTTCCTCTAGAGAAAGTACATCCATAGGGGGAACAAATAGCAGGAGAAATCACCCTGTTAGAACGAAAATTGTATTAAACGATCAAATCACACAGCAGGTCATCATCATACGCTAAGATTGGATGACTGCAGCCCTCAATCCTTCCCTATCTACTGCGAGTTCCCTTACCTCCTGGTATCTCTTCCTAAGTACTTTCCTCCTTATTTGGTCCATGAGCTTATCCCTGAGTCTTCCTATGGGGTCTTTTCCCCCTATTTTACCTTCAATTATGTTCTTCATAAATCCATTGTGCCTTAGGGTGTGACCAATCCACCTGCTTTATCTTACCTGTATGTACTTCCATATGGTCCTTTCCTCTTCTACTCTTCTGTACACTTCATCATTTATTTTGTCCGTCCATTTTATCTTCAGCATCCTCCTCCAGCACCTGGTTTCCAAGGCTTCTAGTCTGTTCTGTCTTCATTTTGGTATCCATCCCTAAGTACTGTCTTCTTTATTTAGTCCATGAACTTATTCCTAGCTCTTCCTCTGGGGGTTTCCCTCCATTTTGCCTTCAATTATGTTCTTCACTAACCCATTGTGTCTCCGGGTGTGTCCAATTCATCTGGTTCTTCTTTATTGTATCGTGCTCCGAGTGATCCTTTCCACTTCTAATCTTCTGTACACTTCATTATGTCTTATTTTGTCCGTGCATATTATCTCCAGAATCTTCCTCCATCACCACGTTTCGAAGGCTTCTATGGTAGGTATCCACATTCAAATACCTTGGGCGCGATATAGATATCATGGACGATCGAGATATTGAAAGCAAACTTAACAAACTTAAACACATATGCGGAGCAATCCATGCAACTTTAAAATAAAAAAAACAAGTAACAAAACAAAATAAAAAGTTTACCAAACGATGGCAGTTCCAATGGATGTGTATGGGATTGAGGCGTGGGGACTCTCAAAGAGAGAGAGAAAAATCAAATGGAATCGGCTGAAATGAAATTCCTAAGAACAGTAAAACGTTGCGCATTACAAGATAGACTCCGCAATGAAAACATGAGACAAAATTTAAACATATAGAAATTAATACATAAAATAAAAGAATACACAATCAAATGGTGCGAGCATATAGGAAGCATGCAGCTGGACCGCATTTCCAGAATGTCTTGTGAGTACAAGCCTGGAGGAAAAATTAGCGTTGGACGTCTGAGGTAAAGATGGCTTCCGAAACATGCAATATTGCTTAATCCATTAAGTGAGGAAAAAGAAAAACGTATTCAAATTTGGCGCGGTGTTGATAATATTTGTCCAAGTGACCAACAGGTGAGCACATGCAGCATTCGAAACTTATTGTACACAGAAAAGATAAACAGGATAGATTATTCAAGTCTAGTATTAACAAAATGAAATGAAATATCTATAATATATCTTACCTAGGTCAAACTTTATGACTGTAATATACCATACGCAGGTCAAACTTGATGACACGAATCAAAAAACATACCAGAAGTTTTATAAGGTTGTATTCCACCTCTCAATTTGTCAAGCATCTGGTTGAAAATAAAAATGTAAAAAGATTTTAATGCAGAAATTACAAATTGAAATTATTAGAGAGTCAAGCATCTTTGTAATGACTAACTTTTTCCGCACCCCTCCCCTCTCCTTTACGACAAAATTTCCTTGTTGAGTAATAACCTTTTCCACCTGCCAAACACACACGACTATAAAAGACCATGATAATTAATGATGAATGAATGCTATTTAAGATAAATTGAGCGAAATATCATTTCACCTAGAAATCAATGAAGTTGGTGTCGTTTTAAAGAAAAACACCTCCCCCTTCCTAATATATAAAAAAATCCCCTTACCACACTTTTTCCTAAATATTTGATGAATAATATCAGCCCATATACATGGGAAATGGTAAGTGTATACACTCCAAAGAGACATTATTTAAAAAATAAGGAATTTCTAACACCTAGATCTCGCCAAAAAACTAAGTGTATAGTAAATATATTTTCTCAACTATTATTGAAAATAAATCGTGTTGTCACCGCCGATTTTTTTTCAGGATCACAAGAAACCTTATTTTGAAGGAGTTTCAAACGAACCGCGCGAAAAAATTAGTCAAATCAAAGAATTATGTGGTTATTTTTTTTAATACTTAGAATTTCAGTCACATTAAAGAATATCATTGCGCCATTAATAATTCAATATTTTATTCATGGCAGCTGCAGAAATTAAAACGCATAATTTGAATATGGTCTCCATCATGACTAGGTTTCTATCTCGCTCAAGCTTTTCTTCGTTGGCATTGCATAAGGTTCTAAAGATGATAATAATAGGGCATCTATAACAAATGAACTTTTCATTCATTTTTTTCTGGTTACAGGAAAAATCTGTAGTATACGTGAAACTTTGATACGCTGTAAAAGTCTTAATCTCTGTTACTCAACTTATGACGCACGATTATTCTGGAAGCATTTTTTAATCACGATAAGCAAAACAATAAATAGCACTTTAGTAAACAAATGTGAATCGATCTCCAGTTGGGTCAGCCATTTTCACGGATTTATGGTGAATGAATTTTTTTAAAGCTTTTCTTCGTTGGCATAACATAAGGTTCTACAGATAATACCAATAGAGCTTTCATCACAAACGAAATATTGATACAATTTTTGTTTGATCAAAGACAAAATCTGTAGCGTATCTAAAACTTTTATCCCTATAAATGTCTTAATCTCTGCAAATCAACTTCTGACGCACGATTATTATATGGTAAGAATTTTTTCAGGATAAACATAGTATATAATAGAACTTCAGTAAACAGATGTTACTCGATCTTCAGTCGGGTCGGCCATTTTCACGGATTTATGTTGAATGAATTTTATTTACGAATTTAATTTAATTATATATTTATTTATTATATTACCCTTTTCTAAGTTGACATAACGCAAGGTTCTAAAGATGATAACAACAGAGCATTTATAACAAATGAATTGTTGATTCAATTTTTTTCCTGTCAAAGGAAAAATTAGAAGCAAATGTTTAACTTATTTACGCTTTAAAAGTCTTAATCCCTGTCAATCAACTTCTGACGCACGATTAATCCGGTAGCATTTTTTAATCACGATTAACAAAATACTTCCGAAAACAAGTGCCATTCATTCTCCACTTGGGTCGGCCATTTTCAAAAGAACCCACGCTTCACTTTCGCGAGGCAAGACGTCATCTGTTCCCCTCCCAAATATATGGACCGGGAGAATGAGAAAGGGTCCCTATGACCTTGACAAGGGAAATGGGGGTGCGATGGACGGGTACGATTCGGTTGGAGATGGCAGCTTATAAACGGATATAATACGAATTCCCCACGACCCTTCCCATCACCCTCCTCCTCCCCCCTATCATTACATTTCTCTCTGGCCTGAAGGCAAGAGGGATGACAGCACTGCGCCAGGATCAGGAGAAGTATGAGGACTCGACGAAATAGGCTTATATATTTCTTTCCTTCCCGCGGTTCAACCGATAACCTTCAGTTGAGCCGCTTCGCCGAGAGGAATTCGCGATGATCGAAAACGTAATTTCGCGCGGAGACGTGAGCAAATGGGTTTATATATTCCGAGAAATAGTACCTCCAGCGAAGTTGGATCGCAGCTGGAGCCATTAGATCTATTAAGAATGCGTAGAAAGTTTAGATGATATTCAAGTACTGCGCAAAACAACTCGCAGGGTATCCACTAAAGTCAAAATATTAAATTCAACCATAATTCCAGGTTTTTAAGGCTAAATTGATACAAAATTCCAGGTTATAATATCGCGGTTTTTATATGAGCCAAAGTGATGATTTTCAAGTTTTATGTAGAATACGGATTTTTCTAACTAAAAAGCATATGTATATCGAAACTCTGAAAATGTTTGCAAAAACATTCCTTTGAGTACGTTGCTCTATGGAAGCGAGATTTGGTCCCCACGGAAACGGGAAAAAGAGCAATTAGAAGCGGCAGATCCATACTGGAAAGAATGAAAAGACGATAGTAAATTTCCACACTGTTTAACAAGTACCGACCATGGTTTCGACACTTTATGTCATTTACCTCAAGACACCTGTGACACCTCAAGGTCACCTTGAGAATGACATAAAGTGTCGAAACCATGGTCGGTACTTGTTAAACAGTGTGGAAATTTACTATCGTCTTTTCATTCTTACCAGTATAGATATTGAATATTTCCACCAAGTTACGCCTGAAACTCTTTCATAAGAAGCAGCAGAGATGTGGATTTTGAGAAGGATGCTTAAGATAAGCTGGACGGAAAAGACAAGTAATGAAGAGATTTCAATGGAAATAAATGAAAAGAGAACTCTACTCAACACCATGGAAAAAAGAAATATAAAATTTTTAGGACATCTCCTGAGACACAATAGATCTTTTGTCAATTAGATGGAGGGGAAGGTGCTCGGGAAGAAAGGTAGAGGAAGACTAAGGTTACAGTACCTGAACAGGGCACAAGAAGGAGGCTACGCGCTAGGCTTAGATTGCTTGAGCAATTGAGAATGAATATCTTTCAGAGCGACACGGAGAACATCACATTAGAACCACATTATATTTCCAGGTCCGACAGAATCAATAAATTAAGAGAGATATTTTGCCGAACGGATAGGTTTAGGAATTCGTTTTTCCCCCGAACAATTAAGGACTTAAATAAATGCTAGACGGAACTTTGTTTTTTTTGTTGACGGCTGGTGTCCTAACACCCCCGCCACACGCCTTTTGAGGCGGCTTGCGGGGTAGTATGTAGATGTAGATGTAGAGGAAGAACTGATGGGGACGGACAATTATCGGCAGTTTAAGAGATTAGCAGAAGACAGGACCATTTGGTTGCAGCAACAAGGCAGAGCCTTTAGCTAAAGAGGATGAACCCAAGAATAAAGTAATTAAATAATTATAAATAATAAAATAAAACAATGAGTGTTGAAATAAAGAAATCAAATATTTAGTTTAATTGGTAGTGATATTATATTTGTTTTAAGAAGACTAAACCAGAAGTAAGCTAACTTACATCATATTTTGTTGAGAATATAACACTTGAGTCCTAGAGAAGAAACAGGTAGGCGAGATAATAGTGACTAATGATTATCCAAGATCGAAAGTAAATTTATTTGGATTTGACTAATACAATGCGAACCTCGGCATAACATGCAAGAGGTGTGGCGGTAAAATAAAAAAATTATATTCTCATTGTGAGATGTTTGATTTTGAGATAAGAGAGAGAGATATTTTTGTCTTGAAATGATAATTTTTTTAAATTCCTGATTCAAACCAGAAATTCATGAATAACCCACGAACATTTCCCAGCGCTAAAAATTCACGAACAATTCCCTATTTTTTCCGGTTCTCCCGGTCAGTGGACGCCCTGAATTTAAGACACCTTTCAATAAAAATGACATCACAGTATTTAATTAGTAAAAATAACTTTCACACTCCACTAATCAGTTCACAGATCGATCCTCTTATCCATTGCCACGCTAATTTTTTTTTATAAACCCATGTAGACAATGAAACATCTGAATTGATTTAATTTCATACTCCCTATCGCCTATCGGCTCAAGGCTTACACCTTGCAATATATATTTTCTTATTCCCTGTTTTCGAACGTCTAGGAAAACTCTTCGATAATACTGACCATCATCATCATCATTGGTAGTCTGCTGTTTAGCAGGTCCTCAGTATCTTCTCCACCAGACAACTCCGTCTTGTGCCTTCCTCTTCATCCCCGCGTAGCCTGTCTCCTCTTTTAAATCATCCGTCATTTTCTTTCTCCTTCTTCCTCGTTTACCCTTTCCTTCCACTATCCCCTCTAATACCTCCTTCATCATATCTACCCACACTCTGGTCAGTACTTCATCATTTCTCACTCTGTCTGCCCAACTCATATTCAACATTCTTCTCCATATCCACATCTCCAATGCTTCAATCCGTTTTATATCCTTTTTCAAAGCCAACCATGTCTCTCAACCATACAGTAAGACCCTCCAAACATAACTCTTCGCCAACCTTTTCCAATGCCTTATATCCATTTTGCTACACAACAACTTTTTCTTCTTGAAAACAGATAAAATACGAAAACCGGAAGTCTGTTATTTCAAGATGAATACACGTATAATTTTATCAATGTCCTCCGCTGAAACAAATATATAAGGTGCCTCCATATCTAATGCATATTCTAAAAGGTTTTGAACAGTATTCTTTGGGTAGAAATTGAGATATGTCAGAAGCAATAAAATGAGAGAGATAAACTGCCGAATAGGTGGGTACAAAAACTCATTATTTTCGCGCACAATAAGCGACCACAACAAAAATGAGCTCCACCAAATACACTCCCATAATACACGTCACGTATACGTGACATGTATTTAAAAGCACTTCCAAAATATATACGTAGCCTAGTCATGAATCGTAAGGCCACGGAGAGAGTTAACCAGAGCAGTTGTTTGTTTTACATACTAGCTTTCCTTACTTAATGCATAATCACTTTATTGACAATAATCTCTTTTCTTTAGCCATTTATCATCAACCATTAGTCATCATAATCAACTAAACTCACAGCTTCTTAGTTTGACGAGAAGTCCTGTTGATCATAAACTTCCCCAGACAATACCAGATTGCCCCGAATATTCGTTCGAGGAATTTTAACGATGGTCATCACTGGAAATTAAGGGCAATCAAGCATTTATTAAGGCCCTTGAAATGAGGGCTTCCGAAGAAAACAAATTTACTTCTAAGGCCCGAGACCTTTAAAAAGTTTAAGATAGCCAACCCATCCTCAAGAAGCGCATATTATGAATACCAACACGCAAATACAACCGACACTGTTAGCTCTAAAATCGCCTGTTTGAGTGAGATAGTTCCCTAGTCATAACAGAGACCATATCAGAATTATACGTTTTAATTTCATTATCTGTAGGATAAATGAATAAATATTGCATTTTTAACAGTGCAATAATATAGTTTTATATGACATATATTATAAGTAATTAAATTAAAAAATCAAAATGTCTTTAACTTGAATCGTTTTTTCGAGCGGTACGCCCAAAACTACTTCAAAACGGAAAGTTCTTTGTTATCCCGAAGAATTTACTGCGGTGACAATAATATTAACTTTAAAAATAATTGATAAAACTAACAAACTACACACTTAACTTTTTTAAGAGATCAAGGTATTAGAAATTCCTTATTTTTTCAATAAGACCTCTCTGGAGTGTATACACGTACCATTTCCCGTGTAAAATGATTGGTTGTTTTTTGATAAATATCTCTGATAGTAGTGCGGTAAGGGGTTAATACTTTGGTATCTTTGGAAGGGTGAAATATTTTTCTTTGAAATGAGACCAAATTCATTTATTTATGGGTGAAATAGTCTTCTTCTTGCAGCTATCAATCCTTAGATTGATTTGAATATAGACCTCCATTCACATCTTTTCTGAGCTTTCCTTTTGATTTATTCGTAGGATGTTACCCCGGCATCCTTCCTCAATTGCGCCAGATATTGTTCCCTTGGCCTCCCTCTCTATTGTACCACCTCCACCATTCCCTCTAACACACACTTTACTAGTCTCTCGTGTCTCAATATATGCCCCACCAATTCTGCTCTACTTTTCACAAAACTCTTCCATAGTTCATTCACCTTCTCTCTCGCTCTCTTGAACACCTCTTCATTTTAACTCTGTCCACCCAACTGATTCCCAGCATTTGTCGATAACACCACACTTCTAAAGCATCCAGTCTTCTTCCTTCTCCCTTTGCAATGGTTTCAGGTTTCAGTTCCAGGTTTCACATCCGTATAGAGCAATGCTCCATACGAAAACTTTTATCAATTTTTTTCTTACGTCTATGCTGATGCTTCTTGCAGTTAATAGTTTCTTGTTCTAGTTGAAAGCTCTTTTATCCATGGATAGTCTATTTCTAATTTCTCTTTTGCTTTGCATCACTTGATATTATTGCCACCAGGCATTAGAATTCCTTGACCATTTGTATGCTTTTGCCTTTTGAAATGACAATTCACTCAAACTACCACGGCAACATGGCGACTTTCTCGTAACACAAGTACACTGGAAAGGAACATGGAAAAAAATCCAAGATAAGAACGTTAACGCAGCCTGAAAATGCCAAGTATTCCAGTTTCCGTACGACAAAAATAAGAAAGGCGAAGAAAAGTTTGGATTCATTCAGCCTCTAGCGCGATACGAAAATGTTCAGTTTTTTTTCCCGGCGATTTTTATGAATCCGAACTTTTATAATTCCATCGCCGTCACCACATCCCAAAGAAATCCTTCCGGCGGACGAATTTAAATTGGAAACCATTAAAAAGGAGAGACCATTTACGAAATGTCATCTTTTTAGTCGACCTTTTTGAATCCAGGGCGTCATTTGATGGAGGAGGGCTCGGAGACGAGCAAGAGACAATCCAATATGTCTAATTGCCGACGCATCATAATCAATAACTTTTCCGATGACGAAGCCAATAAAGGTGGACATATCTGACTGAATGACGCATTCCTCTGCACTCCGAAAAGAGAATTTTAAGCAACAGTTAATCATACTCTAATTACGGCAACACAAATCCTAAAATAATGCTAATTCAGTATCATGTGGAGAGCAATACATCTCAGTCAATCTATTGTTGGGGAGGTTGATTGCTGTGGATCCATTGGCGCCTTTCGTTAATAGCAGGCGGATGTCAATGCAAGTTTATATCCACCCCTTCATAATTCCTCAAATTCACCTACCTATCTAACATCTTTTTCCTGAAGTATAAATGTCCTGAGCCGTGATTACCCAATATAATCATCCGATATTCAGAAATACCCAGAATTTAAGTTTAAATTTATGACACTTATCATTCACCCTGAGTGTTTAGAATGCACTGCATTATCACTCGTCAACAAGAGGGATTCTATCGCTTACAGATGGAAATATGTGGGAATTAACCATAAGTGCCATCAATTTTTGCAACAAAAGAGGCACCCTCATCATGTCACTAAATCGATATAGACATTTAGGTCAATGTAACAGAGTTTCAATATTGACAAATGAAATATTAATGACGTAGCTATGATCACAAAAGGATATCATATGAATTATAAGTTAGATCGCCCGGAGCATTGCATTTTTCATCCTGTTAATGAACTTCCCACTCACGGAAGATATAATGGAAATCGGTAGGCTTTCCCGACGGACAGGAAAATAATCAAATAGAGTGGATTTGTTTTGTTTATAAAGGTCACGTTGTTGCGAGAGATTGAGGTTAAAAATGCTTTAACAGCACATGCATAATAATAATAATGTGTATTTATTAGGGTAGGTAATATTGAGACTGAGGCAGTCCCCTCTTCCATCTAACTCCACGTCAGAAAAATACATGAAATAAATGAGAAGAAAGATTTTTACATCTATGGAAAAAACATGAGGAAGTAATGTGGTGATATCCTTTACGAAAAAACCCAACACATGAAAGCACACACACATGAAGGGGAGTGTGAAAATCCTGCGAAAACCTACAGACGTTTTAAATTTCCTCTCCTGTCCTGAGCCCTTTATGTTTAAATGTCCTGAGCCGTGATTACCCAATATAATCAACCGATATTCAGAAATATCCAGAATTTAAAATTATTTTAACACTTATCATTCACCCTGAGTGTTTAGAATGCACTGCATAATCACTCGGCAACAAAAGGGATTCTAATGTGTACAGATGAAAATAGGCGGGAATCACCTCGGCAACAAGAGGGATTCTATCGTTTACAGGTGGAAATAGGTGGGAATTAACCATAAGTGCCATCCATTTTAATTACAAAAGAAGCACCATCATCATGTCACTAAATCGATATAGACATTTAGGTCAATGTAACAGAGCATCAATACTGAAATATGAAATATTGATAAGGTAGCTATGATCACAAAAGCATGGCATATGAATTATAAGTTAGATCGCCCGGAGCATTGCATTTTTCATCCTGTTAATAAACTTCCCACTCACGGAAGATATAATGGAAATCGGTAGGCTTTCCCGACGGACAGGAAAATAATCAAATAGAGTGGATTTGTTTTGTTTATAAAGGTCACGTTGTTGCGAGAGATTGAGGTTAAAAATGCTTTAACAGCACATGCATAATAATAATAATGTGTATTTATTAGGGTAGGTAATATTGAGACTGAGGCAGTCCCTTCTTCCATCTAACTCCACGTCAGAAAAATACATGAAATAAATGAGAAGAATGATATATACATCTATGGAAACAACATGAGGAAATAAGGAGGTGATATCCTTGACAAAAAAATTCACAACAGGAAAGCACCCATAGAAATGAAGGGGAGGGTGAAAACCCTGCGAAAACCTACAGATGGATGAAGCTAATGTAATACCAAGAAAACCAATGCATGAATTACACATGAAATAATAATATTAAAGGATAATTTAAACATAACTGCAATATTAAAATTAAATAATCAGAAAATAACATATAAATGTGTAAATTGGAGCGATAACAATTTGATTTAATGAAAGGAAGACGAACGAGGAAAAGCTTAGTATGGTGGGCGAGGAAAGGAAAGTTCCAAGTGAAATCCTGCATAGACAGTGTAGGTGGCCGAAGGAAGTAATAATGGGAACAGGATTAACATGGCAGCTGGGCGATGGTTCGCTCATGACTTTGATAGAGGGAAGGATGTTGGCCAAGCAGGAAGAGGAAGGAAGAGAATATATTTTATGAACGGGCGGAAAAAGGGTAGATCGTATGCCGAGGCAAAAAGGAAATACTAGAGGTAGTCAGGCCCCTGAATGTGTTGAAAACCGGGAGGAGATTCTCTGACTTTCATTAAAACCTACCTTTACCGGAATACAAATAAAATAATATGAATACAGAGACAATACATCTAAAACAATTTTTTAAGCTTGTTGGTTTCTAGTAAAATTTTACCCGATCAGAAATAAGCCCTCTTATACGTGCTTGAGAGCTCTGCCACATCCCATGGGCATGTAATACAGACACACTTATATCTCACAGCAGACATGCAAAGGTGAAAGGTCACGAAATAAACTGGGAGCATAAATTTTTCGCAGTCAAAAACAAGTTTCCAATGCCTTCCATGGTGCGGCCTTCAAGTCATGCAATTCCAGAGGCATGTATAAAGGGTCAGCGGTGACAAATGGGAACAGGATTAGTATGGCAGCTGGACAGAGGCCCTTCGATTCACGCCATTGCCGGAGGTATTTCGGAGAAACCACTAAACTCCATTCATCTACATCTACATCTACGTAATACCCTGCGAGCCACCACGAGGGTGTGTGGCAGGGGGTGAAGATCACCAAACATGCACTATTGCCATGCAAGTAGGATATTTAAGGGAGACATGCTAGAGAACAGGGTCACATGCAGCTAGATGGTTAGTATCTACATAATAAGAAAGGGATTATTGGTTGCTATTACATGCATCATGCACTACAGACTACTCCAACTATATTTCACCTACCTATTCCTTTGCTACGCTGCCTATTGTACTCTCTTATGGTATGAGGAAAAAATGACATTTTAAATCCATCGGTACGACAATCTATCTCTCTAATCTTGTTAATCTGATCAAACCTAGCATAATACGCAGAGAATGGATTATATTGGGTTATACTACGAAAGCACTTCAAATTGCAGTACTGCGTATGTCAGCTGGACCTGGAGACCTATTGGTGACTTCATTAGGAGAAGATCAATGTCTAATCTGGGTTTTTCTCCAATGTTCCTAGATTCCCCATACCATTGCCTTCCTTCGCAATCAGTCATTCTGTCCTCAGCGGCGCTAATGATCTCAGTTGTCGGTCGCCTCCACCCATTGAAGTATATGGAGAGGGCACTACGTTATCAAACTGAAGCCTGGCAACCGAAATAACAATCATACTGTTTAAGGTAGTTTGAGCGAAATATCATTTTACCTATAATCAATGAATTTGGTCTCAATTTAAAGAAAATATCTCACCCTTCTAATGACACCATAAATTCAACCCCTTTCGCGCCGGACTCCTTCACGGAAAGATGGTTTTGGCTGTACGAATGCTTATAGCATTTTTTTCCTCGCCCTGTACGGAGCTCTCTCGCGGCAAGAAATCGTCCAGGTAGTCGCTTCCTACGCTTAATGACCTTGCCTAGCGGGGTGCCGGACCTTTTTCTCGGCAACTGACTAGATATAATCCTCGACCCTTTTCTCGAAGGTAGCCCATCGCGGTGTATTTATGCGGTCAGAATAGTGTTACTAAGGTGATTTAAATTTTTTTAAATTGTTGATTTTGCAGGGAATGTCAGTACACCAATGTATACCTTTCATTTTGCACTGCCTTTAGAAATTTTAAACGAAGTTCTACGGTTATTTTTACGGTTTTCAGCATAAGCGCATTGTATCAAAGACCAACAAATACTTCAAGGGGAATGACAATTTTCAATACACGTCGCATATTCCTAGGTATTTGCACTTTCAGATATTCACATTTTAGATCCTTGATGGCCAAATCCACTCTCTCATCACTCGCATCTGCCCTCTACGAGCATTCTTAAAATATGAGACACATTACTTTTGGAGATATTTGCCAGAAAATACCATCCCTTTTACATGGGAGATGGTACGTGAATGCAATCCAGAGAGACATTATTCACCAAAATAAGGAATTTCTAACACTAAGATGTCGTTAATATGATTAATTTTGAAAATAAATCACATTGTCACCGCAATAGGTTCTTGGGAATCACAGAAAATTCTTCCGTTTTAAAGGAGTTTCAAACACATCGCGCGAAAAAAATGAGTTAAGTTAAAGACTTATTCAGATATTTTCATTTAATTACTTATCATTTCTGTCACATAAAACTATATTATTGCACCAATAATTAAGCAATATTTAATTCATGTGACCTAATGCTGGAGATATTAAAACGTATAGTTCGAATATGGTCTCTATTATGACTAGGGAACTATCTCGCTCGGACTACCTAAACCCTGGCCTCTCCTTCCTTTTCTATGGATAGCACGAATTAGCGATGGACGAATTAGCGGATGTAAAGCAAGAATATCGACCATCTATTTTATCGGCAACTTTCTTCATCAGGTCCTAAGCCGACTAGAAAGCCGGCAGAAACGGTCGTCCATTAAATGGTTCAACGCGGAGAGAACCCGAAAATTACCGATAAAAAGAAAACCGCAGAAACCCTCGTAGACAAATTTAACCATGTTTTTGAAAATTAAGGCAAGTAACTCTTAAAAACATTAATTGGCAGTTCAGTGCTACTTGACTCATTTTTCCGCGCGGTGCGTTTGAAACTCCTTCAAAACGGAAGGTTTTTTGTGATACCCAAGAACCAATTGCGGAGACAATATGATTAATTTTCAAAAGTTGTCGAGAAAAAACACAAAATATACACTGTTAGTTTTTTTGCGACATCTAAGTGTTATAAATTCCTCATTTTGTAAATAATGTCTCTCTGGAGTGCACACACGTACCACTTCCCATGTATAAGGGCTGGTATTTTTTTGGTAAATACCTCCAAAATTAATGTGGTAAGGGGTTGAATGTATGGTGTCATTAGAAGGGCGAGATATTTTCTTTAAAATGAGACCAAATTCATTGATTATAGGTAAAATGATATTTCGCTCAAACTACCTTAAAAGTAAATAGCAACGCGTTTTGAGCCAAATCAGTAAAATTTGCAAAAACTTCGCCATTTCGCGCTGAGTGAAAAACAAGTGCCTCTACCTACACGTTATTTTCTTAAATAAATGATTGGAAAAGAGAAATCAATCCCAATCCTATGGTATGTTTCACAGGTAGAGAGAGAGGCTTCAACCTCAGGCGATTCTGGCGGACAGCCTAAAAATGTTCCACACGGTAACATATGCGCAACGTTAGCGAACGCAGAACTTCCGGAAAGAGCCACTTATCAAAATTCCGGACTACCAAGTCGTGCGATAGTTGCCGTGGAGATCCGGGGGCGTCTTGATTGATCGATGAAGTTTTCGCGCGACCCCTCGCCCGACCGAACTCGACGGAAACACACGTCGAAAAGACTTAAAAAAGCGCGGCGCGCCAAAGGTGTCACGTGACCCAGTGGCACGAAATGCAGTATCGGCCAACTCGCATCTGGGTCATATCAATAAATGCATAAATAAGAATGCAGGGCACATGCAAACAGCGCTGCAATGAGTTTTTTTGTGTGTTATTTTCCTTTTATTATTTTCCAGAGTGACTACGCAAGATTTCAATTCAGATGGGGTTCACGTAGAGTAGGTCAAGCGTAACTAACGATATGACACGTGATTCAGGTCGCCAGGAAAATCGAAACTGCGGTCTTTGAATTGACAAAACGTGATTAATTGGAATATAATAAAGGGTCAGCGGTAGTTTTTAAAAAATAAAGTGCCTGAGTCAAAGGGTCATTTTGATAGAATGAAAAACGGAAAATTCTTTTACCTTTATTACTTTTTACAGAGTCAAACTGTTCCACACTTTCCTTTTTCCAAAATACTTTCCACATCTCATCCTGTAGATTATGGAACTCGTTGCCTGGTAGTATTAAATTTTCTAGGAATGTCTCACAATTTAAAAGGAGTATGGCTGACTTATTGTCTCCCAAATGTTCTCCCAAATGTTCCCTCGCCTCTATATGAGAAGACAAAATGATGTGAGATGATATTGTTACATGTTACTTGTTCACTATAATCATTTGCTGTTTTTCTGTCTTATAAAATATTCGTTTGTTTGCTTTTCATTTTTTCTTATTAATAGATATTACAGATTGTACATTTTTGTTTTAGCATACTATTTCGATTATTGATATTGAGACTGTTTTTTCATTTTCATTTACCTCGCTCATTGTATATCTCTCTGCTGACTTGGAAGTTGTTTGTTTGTATTCCTTTTTTTGTAAGGCTTTGTATTTTGTCTTTGTATTCCACTCCTCATGAAGGCATGTAAACTAATTCAATGTCCTAAGGGACTTTGTCCCAGGACAATAAAATTGTTTTCTATTCTATTCTATTCTATTCTATTCTAAAAAAACAAAAATTTTCTTGCATCACTACACCAAGAAATGAAAAAAGATAAGCTAACTAATCTAATAGGTTTATACCCTTATTATGAGAGTGATACACACATCTCGATACTTCTAAGGAGTTCAGCAATATGAAATTACCATCTTAGGGAAAAACAGTGGCTGGAGAATCAGTGGCGTAGGTGTCACTATACAGTGCGGGGAGTTTATAAAAACCCAGCAAAGCTCTACGTGTTCAAGAGCGGATACTGAGATTTATCAAAATGATACAATCAGATTGTAGAGCATGTCAACTGATGGAGGATATTAAGAAAAAATGCGTATAAAATGACAGATTCGGGAATCTTTGGATAATACACAAGATCTGACCATCCTTTGTGTATATGTGAGTATAGGAATAACCCGAGAGTTGGAATTTCTCCTTAGGAGCTAATATATTCACTCCATAACAGTTATGTAAAAGAGGTTGTCTAAGAAACTTCTTTGAGATCGTCTTCTGAAAATGTAGTTTATATTTTCTTAGCTATTTAAAAAATCTACAAATAGAAAAACCATGCATATTTTTGATAAAAAAAACCTCTACAACGGAACTTCCTCTCTTCGTTTTTGGTTTATGACTATTATGTACCAAGTACGACGGAGTGATATATATTGGGTGAAAATACCCCATCAAAAGTGAAAAAAATATTTAATTCATCATAATAAACCTGGTATGAATATCAAAATTATCTTCAGAACCAACCCATGTCAATACAAAGTATGTATTAGGTAAAAAATATTGTTTTATAACATTGTTTGGATTCAATACACATCTTGTCACAGGCAATTCGACTTTACCACGCTGAAAATCAATCAAAAGCAATACATGGTGATAATACAGTTAAAAACAATTTGGTTACTCTTGAAAGGCACACGCACTTATTTTTGGTCTTGTAAATAAAAGGATACTCGAATTACTATAAAGAAATATTCGATATAATTGTATGCTGCTTCACATTGAGACAGTTGTGAATGGTAGAAAATTATCCGACTCTACTTGTCCGAATCCGATACACCGATAACCGATAATTAGTCAGTATTTTTATCAAAATTCGCTATCGGCTTATCCATAATTACCAAATTTAAGTCTTTTTAATATGAATTCATGCTCCACCAATTATTCTGTGAGCAGCCACAAGTAGCGGTTTTTATATAATGGGCAAATTTAATTATAATTTGAAGTGATCCACAGGACGCTTATGGCGAAAAAAATCATTATCACATGCAATATTTATGATGTTATTCCATTTTAAATCGACCAATGGTCATTGCCCCACCATCTCAGGTTTTA
Source organism: Ceriagrion tenellum (assembly GCA_963169105.1). Classification (NCBI taxonomy): domain Eukaryota; kingdom Metazoa; phylum Arthropoda; class Insecta; order Odonata; family Coenagrionidae; genus Ceriagrion; species Ceriagrion tenellum. The sequence continues at coordinate 81,912,546 of OY720642.1, read as the reverse complement.
ATAAAATTTGGTGCGAGGGCAGAGACAAACTTTGCGACACCAAACCCGTCGACCGAAATCATGGGAAAAAATCCCCTGATATGTAGGCGATCATATTCCGTTAAAACATGAGGAAAACGGTATTTCACTACCTTTTTCTACAAGCTCCAGAAGGCTTATTTTACGTACTACAGAAGTCTCAAGGAAACCATTTTAAAGTGAAAAGACTATACTTGATATTTGTGAACCTCAAAATGGACCTTTGGTCATATTTCATGCTTCTCAAATCGCTCCTCGGAGAACCTTTAAAATGTCATTATTTGTAAATTTTCCAGTAAAAAAACCCAGAAGAACGTCGACTAAAAAGCCATATTTTCTTGTGTTAGTATTTTTGATAACATTGTATATGATTGGTAAATAAAATGTGGGTTTTGATCGCCCATCAAGGAGATAATAACCCGGGAACTTGAGAAATTTATAAAAATGGTTTTTTGCAGCAAAAAAAAAATCAAGGTGGCACAGGTTTTTTAAATCAGATGAGCATTGGTTTTGTAAGTCCTAAAAATGTTCTTTAAGGATATGAAAGAATTGAGTTGAGTATTTCAGGGGTTGGAGAAATATAAGAATTTGAATTTGTTACAAATTACATAGTTCCGCTGGTCAGTGGTTCAGAGAACACAGAGACGTAACTTCCGCTTCGAAATTCGTTCATATTACGGCCGTCTTCGCGTCAAATCCCTGTCCTATATCTACATCTACATACTACCCCGCGAGTCGCCGCATATGTGTGTGGCAGGGGGTAGTAGGTCACCAGCCGTGTAAAGATGTAAATTTTTTGGAGGCGAAATAGTGATATGTACTATGGGAGTGAATTTAGAGGAGCTTAGTTTTTATTAAGGTCGCTTATTGTGCGCGGAAAGAACGAGTTTTTGTACCTATCTGTTCACCAGTGCATATCTCTTATTCTATCGCATCTGACAGGCCTAGAAATATAGTGAGACATCATGATAATATTCTCTGTGTCGCTCTGAAACACGCCAGTTCTCATGTCGGACTAAGTGGTCATACACACACTCAAAAGGGCCGCATCCCCCTCAAATTTGCTTAGAATGCTGTTCACGGTTTGAGGAGCAGATCCGTCCGGCAACGCCGGAAACAAGAGGGTGCGAAACCTCTTGGAATTATCCTCGCCTAATCCTCACGCCACAGGGCCAGGTTTCAAAATTCACCTTGAATGCCTACCGGCTGCTTTGCTAAATAGGTCTGTAATCGGCTCACATGGCCCCTAGGTAAGCACTATCTTAGCCACCCGACAGTCGAATTAATATGAATGCCTACCGGCTGCTTTGCTAAATAGGTCCGTAATCGGCTCACATGGCACCTAGGTAAGCACTATCTTAGCCACCCGACAGTGAATTAATATTAAAGCCGAGTGATTGGAGCAATTTTTAGGCCATAACGGGGAATAGTGCGAAAAAATTACGTGAATAAATATAATATTGTAATGACGTTTTTATTCGTCACTAGCGAAGGAACCGTGGTGGATCGCTTTCAGACCGGTAAATACAATTTTTTTAGGTTTAGCAATCTTTGTTCAATTTTTTCAAATTCCTTGGTAACTGTTGATCTGTGTTCGGGAGGCTGATTCCTTGACTATTATTTTGTACGTATGTTAAGGACTACCTTTGATATTTTTGTTTTTTAGCAACGGTCACCGAATCCCACCCTCCCGTTTATCTGTTGGTCATACTGACCTGGCGCCTGAACCTGGTAATTTTCGCTAATTGCACCTTACATACCAACGCGATCACTGGCGTCGCAATTGACGGGTGTTGATAAGGAATCAGACAAACAGAAAGTGTCCAGCAAGTGTTTCCTCGCTGCATGGGGTTTCCCATCAAAGTGATACCAAAAGTAAGCAGCAGTGAGAAAAATTATGCGATAGATATAGATGAATCATTCACACTGCCAGTAAGGAAACGAGAATATGCAAAGAGATCTAAAATGTTTTCTCATTCAATCATCAATGTTCGTTCAATCCTAAGATTGGTTGACTAGAGCCCTCCACCCATCCCTATCTAATGCTAGTTCCCTTATCTCCGGGTATCATGAAAAGAAATAAAGTTACACGCTCATGAATGAACATTCTATCAAATGCATTCTGTCCTCCTAAAAACAGTGAACTTAACTTGAATACAAACCTTTTTAACTTTTGCAACGGACAATAGTAACGGGGACATTTTGCAAAAAAATGAGAAATTTGAGGGTGTTGTGCCCTAAAACTGGTGAGTTCTTCTAATGACTCCAACAAGATGAGGTTATTCATTTTGGCCGACGTTCCGGAAAGGACAATAGCCTCTTGTTATTATCATCCAGAGCCCGGATGACAGAAGGAGACACAAATTTCTAAACTTCTGTCAATAAGAAAAACTTTTGCCGCCAGTAGGTGGGAGGCAAAGTCACATCAGACGGAGGTAGTGTCAAAGATCTCATCAGCACGATTGATCAGGCCAAGGCCGCTTTTAATAAAAAGAAAAGGCTCTTAACTTCCAGCAACATTAATTGGCATTTAAGAAAACTCCTACTCAAGACATTTGTGTGGAGTGTTTTGCTTGACGGTAGTGAGACATGGGTACTTAAGTATGAATGGAAGAAAGAGAATAGAAGACTTCGAGATGTTGTGCTACTGGAGAATCCTCAAAATATCTTGGATGGAGAGGGTTACTAATGAAGCGGTATTATGGAGAGCCAATGAGGTGCCATATTTGTGGAATACAATTAGAAAGAGACGAGACACCTGGATAGGCCACACTATAATACATGAGGGACAATTAGGAACCATCATAGGGGGCTATGTTCAGGGTAGAAATGCGAGATGCAGACCCAGAAGGGAACGCGTCAGATTGTAGAGGATATGGGCTCCCATTCCTACTTGGAATTGAATAGGCTGGCTCAAGATCAGGCGGAATGGAGACGGAAAACGACTGCTGCAAACTAATATAAGGATTGTTGACCAGAGAAGAAGAAGGCGGGAGGCCGAAAAAGTTCACCATTAAAATGGGGAGAAGAAGCATTAAAACGGGTAAATTAAACAGAAATTAAAATTTAAAAAGTTTAAGTGGGGAAGCAATACCTTCATAAATCATTTCCCTGATATAGGTCTTCACAGAAATAAGTTTCACTTTTTGGGGCAAATATTTCCACGTAGAATCGCATTTCGGTTATTTATAATCACAAACACACGTCATTTTCGATGGAATGGAGTGGGAATATTGAAAGTACGGAATCAAATTATGCCGTATTTTCAAGATTTTGAGGGTACTGTCCACAAAAAAAGTTAAATAATATTTTTTAAATTAATCCTGAAAACGTGGTTTATATTCTTTGTCATTTATACTGTTATCGTACACTTGACTGATCTGCGATTTTGGGGAAAAATGAGTCTCCTCTTGTCATCCAGTCGCAAGTGAATACATTTTGGTTTACTCGCTTCAGATAACAAATTTAATATTTGTCACACAAAAAAAGCTTAGGCGTCGTATTTCTTAATGATGGATCAGAGGAACCTACACACTTTGTCAAAGGTTTGAAAGACATACATTTTTGCGTAACTAAAACAAACATGATGCGCCGGTGGTGCTTGATGCTTGCAGAGGTGATTTTTTCTTGATAAAATACATCAATATGAAGGGAAGAGGATGCCACTGGGATAACTATACTATCGATTGAGTAAGTATCTCTGAGCGAAATCTTCAACGAGAAATCCATCAAGTATTTTTTTCATTAGAAAAGACAGATATTCCCATATATTAATGACAATATTAGCAGTCGTTCTCGGGCACTTTAAAGTAACCGCAGACTGAATTTCACGCATTCCGACATATGCGACAATATAATGGTATGATACCATCCCCTTCAGCCTATCCCTCTTTTGGAAGTCCTCTTTGCATGGCAGAGGAAAACAGACACACACATTCTCCCACCCGCAAAAGGTACAGAAGCGGACGCTCGAATCATCTCTTCCTCTACCGCCCTCGCACGTTGCCATGACAACCCGTCCCCAGAACGAGGGGAAAGATAAGGCAGAGGAGAGGAGTGGAATGAAGAAGTGGGCGTGGAAGAGGAAATGGCAGAGAAAAGTGGCCAAAGAGAAAAAGAGAGGAAAAACTTCCGACTCAGAAGCAGGAGAATCGCCGCTCGCCCAGCCACAATTGAGGCCGAAGATGGCGAAGAAATGGAAAAAAGAGGAACGGCTAAGCGATAACTTCGGGGAGAGCATAGAGATCCTTACTCAGGACTTGTGGGGGAAGAATATACGAGACATTTGTGGACAGGCAACTCGTCAAAAATGATTTATTAAAAGAATACTAGGAAAGTGTGACGAGAAGGTAAAGGAGCGATGTTATTTTTCTCTCGTGAGACCCCACCGGAGTACGCCGTTAGTATATGGGACTCTTACGAAGTAGGACTAGTGTCAGATATAGATCGAATACAGCGGAGGGCAGCTGGATTTGTTAAAAATTGTTATGATAAACATAGTATTGTTACTAAAGTGTAGAGGGAATTAAGGTGAGAACCTCTATCCGATCGAAGGGAAAAATATAGGTTAAATCTTTTACGAAAGTTTGATGTAGACTATTTTTTGCCAGACGTTCAAAATATTTTGCTAGAGCCAAACTATTATGGTAGGAATGATCACAGGAATAAAATTAAGGAAATTGACTGCAGAACCGATAGATTTAAGATATCTTTTTTTTCCACGTACAATAAGGGACCATAATAGTTGTGGTAGATAAGTCCTAAGATACTGACTAGGTGAAATAGATTTTTTCAGTAGCATCTACATCTACATCTACATCTACATACTACCCCGCAAGCCGCCTCAAAAGGCGTGTGGCGGGGGGTGTTAGGACACCAGCCGTCAACAAAACAAAAAAAAAATCAAAGTTCCGCCTAGCATTTATTAAAGTCCTTAATTGTTCGGGGGAAAAACGAATTCCCATACCTATCCGTTCGGCAAAATATCTCCCTTAATTTATCGATTCGGTCGGACCTGGAAATATAATGTGGTTCTAATATGATGTTCTCCGTGTCGCTCTGAAAGATATTCATTCTCAATTGCTCAAGCAATCTAAGCCTAGCGCGTAGCCTCCGAGTCTCTAGCGGCTCCCACCCTAAATCTTTCAAAATCTGTGTAACGCTTTCTGTACGGCCGTAGCAGTTTTTCACGAATCGCGCAGCTTTCCTTTGTATTTTATCAAGTTCATGGACTAGGTCTTTCTCCGCCGGATCCCATATGCTCGCTGCATATTCAAGGTGTGGCCGGACGAGTGCGAAATAGCACCTCTCTTTCACTTTATCATCCGATAATCTTCCCACAACACGCTTGACAAATCCTAACTTCTTCAGGGCTCTGCCACAAATATTTCTTATATGTGTCCCCCACGATAGGTTCGAAGTTATCGTAACTCCCAGGTATTTCACTTCATCTGTCGCATTTATGCTAAAACCATCCACAACATATACATGGGGATAGTTGGACGACCTACGCAAGAAATGCACCGCCGTTCGCTCCGTAGCGCTCAGTATCTTCACATGAATTGTAGATACTAACTTCGCAAGCAATCTCCGGCATGATATACTCCTGCATGTCTGAGTACCTTGTACTGCTTTTTATTTGTCGCATTAATAATATTAACCAGTAGTTATATCTTGAGGAGTGTGCTGCATGGTAGCATGGTCTTCTACGTATCACTCTCCTGGTTTGTGGTCTGACTGCGTACCGTTGCCCTGACTGCTTTTGGCCAGCGCCTGGCATTTGGGAGAACGTGCGCGGTTCTGATTTGAACTGGGATGAGTGCCGCGTGCCTAGTGTGGCATCACCCCGTGCCACACACCCTAGTGGTGACTTGCACGGTATTTCGTAGATGTAGATAGAGAGAGTGAGAGAGAGAAAGCGCTGAGAGCATATGGCAGGTTGAGCAGGGCAAGAGAAATGTAAGGGAGCAGAGATATAGGTGGCCAAAAGGTTTACCTATCGCAAAATTCCCAAGCGCAGACCTTCGCGGCAAGAAGGGGAAACTTCTGTGGATGAATGAAGGGGAAAACATCAGACACATTCCGTACCAAGTCAGCCACAAAAACCCTTGCGGATATATTCATAGATTCCTTAGTGAGCTACTATTGGCTTAGTAGCGCACTAACTAGTCGCCAACTGATAAAATCGTATTCATAGACAGCTACTAAGCTCAACAGCGCCAGGTGTGCCACTATTTTAGTAGCTGAATCTTAAACACTCTCTTGTCTCGCTTAGAGGCGCTACTAAAGATGCCAATCTATAACAAGCGGTTCACCTCGGAAGATAGCCTGAAGCCATAACGGAGATTTTAGGCAAACATACCAAAGATACTGGTGGTATTGCATTTCTCAAGTCTGGCGGATGCGACGTGTAGTATTGTTGCTGGATTAAACTCAACATTTTAATTATATGCTCTTAGTCTACGACACCGTGTTGTGGTACTCCGCTGTGCTTCATGAGTATTCAAGGAAAAAGGAAGAGTTAGTGAGATCATTACTGTGGTTTCGAGCATCGTAAGGTGGTCACCACCTCTTCTTCATCTCGTTTCATCAGAGCTACGTCTCACAGTATTATAAAGTGCATAAATCATTGGGTGAGTATTGACTGTTTTTGAGGGTAACAATAGCATTTTTAAATTCTTCGGGCCTTAGTGCTGTACATTTGTGGTTATAGATGATTACTCTACGAGAATACAGCCCATTTTAAATAGTGCGTCGAGAAGGAAGCATCGTAAACAATTCACCAGTGCACATTAGTTGACGTGACTACTGCGTCAAGTGAGGTGCTTCAGAGTAATTAACTTGAGCAAATTACTGTTAAGTTGTCGTAGAAATATGCCTCACATTGACATAAAGATGTACAATTGTTATCTTATTGAATCGTAATGATTTCGCACAGGTATTAATTATAATTGCGAGTCTGTTTACATCATAGCGCTGATCTGTTTACATTCTACCATAAATTTGACACTTCGTTTCGTTTTTGTTTTGGTAGCAGAACGTTTTTATGGTTCACACAGTGAAAAAAAAATTTCTTTCATTGCTTCAGCAGTTTATCGCATCTTATTTTATGTCTTATCGTCTAAGTGGATACACGAAATCAGTTTCATTTTATTTAATGCTCAGAAATGATTCGTGAAGGGACAAATAGGTATTCATATTAAATAGTGACAATTTCCGCTGTACCATGTGCATGTTCAATTGTCGCTTAAAAAATGATGGTTAGTGTGTGAATATGAGTATTGTTACATTTTCTGTGTAACTGACAGATATTAGCCATTAACTAAAGGCAAAAATATTCCCTTTTGAGTGTTTTTTATATAGCCGGAACGGTGTATACCTCACGAAATACCTGTGTTTGTTTAAATATAACTGATACCTTAATTTCATGCGATTGGATGGAGTAAGTTACACTTTGATGGGCTGAAGCTGCAGTGCGTCCAAATGATTTTATGAAGGATCTGTGCAAGTTTGTAGTATATTACTACGTGTGCCAAAAAAAAGTTTATGACAAGGGGGAATCCCCGACTTTTCTATACAATAAAAATCAATGTTTATATAAGATTTGTCGGAATTATGATGACAATGCTAAATAATGGGGAAATTTGAGTATTTGATGATAACCCCATTGTAGCAACCGTCGCCGAATAGGCGTGTGGCGGGGGGTGTTAGGTCACCAGCCGTGTAAAGATGTAAATGATAAGGTGGTGGGATAAGGGTAAGGGATGGGGTTATGAAATGGTGACGTGTATTTACTGGGGCTCAGTTTTCATTGTGATTGCTTACTGTGCGCGGAAAGAACGAGTTTTTGTACTATCTATTCGGCAATGTATCTCTCTTATTTTATCGCTTCTGTCAGACCTAGAGATGTAGTGAGGCGTCGTGATAATATTCTCTACACCAATCTGAAACACAGCTGTTCTGAATTTCTCAAGCAAGCTAAGCCTAGCGTTTATCCTCCGAGTCTCTAGGGGCTCCCGCCTCAATCCCTCTATAAGTTATGAAACACTATATGCCCGTTCGTAGCAGTTTTTGATGAAGCGTTCAGCTTTTCTTTGAATTTTTATTTATTTTGTTGGTGAAATCTTTATGACCAGGATCCCAAATGCTCTCGGTGTATTCGTGGCGTAGCTTAACCTGAGCGGAGTAGCGAAGTAGATGATGAGAAAGATGATAAGAGAATTATGAGAATAAGAAGATAGAGAACGCATACAAGAGATCGTGATGAATGGGCTGACATTGCCAGTGGGCCCAAGGGCCCTATAGGCCCTATAAGGGTTGTAGCGCCGAAGGGTAAGTAATAACGTTTTTTCCCATACGTTGTCTAGTCGCTTGGTTGGATGAGAGAAGGCAGCTACAACCGCGATTACATCTCAAACGCGTTATTATTTTCATAAAATTCAATATAATCTTACCTTTTGCACGCCAACGATAAATGTAGAATGCAAGAGGGCCGAAATAACTGGACTCACCTGAAAGAGGAAAAACAGACGTTAGTATTTCATTTTTGAACAAGTTAACAACAATTTATTCTAACTCAAAGAGAAATACTACTTTGCAAACATGACTAATTAGGCAATAGAGTGATGGAAGAAACATAAGAGACATTGAGAGCAGACGGAAAAGTGCAAAATATTGCAGGATCTTTAGGCAGTCGATCTTTAAAGAGAAAACTGGCCTAAAAAGTTCATCCGTCTGAGCTGACATTTTGATCACAACTTATCTTTCAAAAATATCTTGTCCATTTTTTAATGGCGGAGGCATGGACCATTGGAAAATCTGACCAGAAAAGAATAGAAGCCTTCAAAACCTGGTATTGGAGGTGGATGCTGAAGATAAAATGGATGGACAAAATAATAAATAACAAAATAATAAATAATTGAGTATATAGAAGAGTAGAAGAGGAAATACCACACGGAGCACGATGCAGAAAAGAAGAATCAGATAGACTGGACACACCTGGAGACACAATGGGTTAGTGAAGAACATAAGGCGAACATATTAAAGTCAAAATAGGGGGAAAAGTCCCCAGAGGAAGCCCAAGGAATACGTTCATTGACCAAATAAACAAGACAGTACATAGGGATGGATACCAAGATGAAGGGAATTAGCATTAGAAAAGGAAGACTGGAGGACTGCAGTAAGCTAGTCCTAGGATTGAACGACCAATGAATGAATGAAGTTTTAATGGCCAACTGATAAAGTTAAACCAAATAAGTTAAACTGCAACATAATGTCTCCTAAAAAGGAGACCAAGATTCCTCTTTGAAGGCACAATACCCAGTTTCATTACGCTCGGTTCTGCAGAATATCGCGTATTACCATAAGAAGCAGTCAAATCACCACGCTCCAATTTTGAGCAAATGCAGAAAAAAGAGAAGGCTTGCATTACGTAAAATTCCATTTAAAAAACCTTTCAACCAGCCATAATAAAATCGGGCCTAAAAATAATAACCACAAAAAATGACCAGATTTTCCAATGCAATAAGGATGAAACGCCAAAAGCCGTAAACAACACTCTTTCAGGGATAAATATAGGGGGAAAGGTGGTTAGTTATTGAGCGATTTATGGAGTCATTAACCAGCGCCTAGGATTCACTACACAATATGACACGCACTCGCACAATACTTAAGGTAGTGCGAGCGAGATAGTTCCCTAATCATAATAGAGATCATAGTCGATATATATACGTTTTAATTTCTCCAGATGTAGGACACATGAATAAAATATTTCATTATTAAAAGTGCAATAATATTGTTCTACATGACAGAAATTGCAAGTAATCAAATGAAAATATGTAAATAAGTCTTGAACATGACTAATTTTTTTCACGCGGTTCGTTTGAGACTCCATCAAAACGGTAGGTTTATTGTGATCCCGAAGAATTTACAGCGGCGAAAATATGATTAATTTTCAAAAATAGTTGAGAAAACACACAAACTACACACTGTTGATTATTTGACGAGATCTAAGCGTAGGGAATGGCTTATTTTAAATATAAGGTCTCCCTGGAGTGCATATACGTACCATTTCCCATATGACAGGGATGGTATTTTCAGGCAAATATCTCGGAAAGTAATGCGGAAAGGTGTTAAATTTTTGGTATCAATGGAAGGGTGATATATTTTTATTTAAAATGAGACTAAATTGATTTATTTCTAGGTTAAATGATATTTCACTCACGCACACTTAATAGTTCAGGGAGATTACTCTTAAGCCAGGGACTGACACACCACATGAACCTACACACTTCACTAAGTAGTTCACGGGACTGTTAGACCCGTTTGCCAACTCCGTGAAGGACAGGCAGGTGATGTAGGATCTGAGTCTTTCCTGGCGAATGCTTAGAATGAAGAGTTCTCGGGTTTCCAGCCGGGCAATGGTGTTTAACTGCACCGACGTTTCGATGACGTAGTCTGCCATCGTGTTCAGGGTGAAGCGTCGGTGCAGTTTAATACCATTACCCCGCTGGAAACCCGAGAACTCTTGACTCTTGACAGGCAGGTGATTTTCATATTGACTAGGGATAAGCCATTTATTTTCATTTTATTTCTTTTAAGTATGATTGCGTGTGAGTTCGTGTGTTCGCCGAATTCACTAAAGCTTTGAGGAGAGATATCGTGGAGTATAGATTGAGGGCAATCTGTCAACTTCCATATAGGTGAATGAGGTGCACTCCATTACATGTCAAAATACATCTTCAAAGCTGACAGCTCAATACGATTCGTGACGGGATTAGATGAAAACATTCAGTAAAAAAGACGGTCTCTTTCTGTGAAAACGATGAAGATATGAGTTCATACTGATAAAAAGTCATGCGTCCAATATTTATGTAGGACACTAGGAATAATGTGGTTACAACTCAAGTTAATACGTCCGTGTAAAACATTTTTATTATAATGCAATGCTTCGAAAACTGAAAGGAGTTTGAGTATAGAATATTCCTCACTATATTAACTGTAGGTAATAAAATATTTTACCTCCCAGATTAACTCAGAATCATAACTAAAATCAAATATAGTACTTTTCTTTTCAAAAGGTAAATATTTTACACCATGGGTGTTGGTAAAGTCATAAAATGAAACATATGAGCAATTTATCCGAATAAATTAATATTCTCCTCCATTTTTACAGTCGGTAATATAATATTTCAGTGGCAGTGGAAAGAGCGCAGAAACGATTAAAGATAGGATTAATAAAGGTAGAACAACCATTAATATGTTAAATTCAATACTATGGAGCAAAGATATATCATATAGAAATAAAAGATACATATACAACACCATATTTAAAAGCATACTTACATATGGGAGTGAAATATGGCAAATGAATGTGAGTGACGAAAAGAAACTTTTAGCTACAGAAATGGACTTCCTCAGAAGGGCAGCCGGAAAATCCAGGCTTGATAGAGTAAGAAATGAGAGAATTCGAGAATTATGAAAATTACAACAACCATTCTGGACGAAATCAAGTCAAAACAACTGCTGTGGTACGGACATGTTCAGAGGATGCTCAAAGAAAGACTGCCCCGCACCATCATGGAGTGGAAACCCTATGAAAGGAGAAAGAGAGGAAGGCCACCTAACTCATGGAGAAGCGGAATAACCAAAGCCATGGCGGAGAGAAACCTGCAAGAAGGAGATTGGGAAAACAGAGAGGCCTGGAAATTGGATGCCGTAAAGCGCAAGCAAGCGCTCTAAAGACGGACATATATATAATATAATATTTCAACGTTCAGGTCTACTCATCAATTAATTACTCTCAAATCTAGCATTTTCTGCAAAAATAAGTCAAAATTTTACACCGTAAGTGTTGAAAGAAATGAAACCAAGTACATACGCACTTTACCCGAATGAATGTTCCCCACGCTGTTTACCGTTGATAGTTCTACATTTCACAGTCCAGGTTTATTCGAACATCATAATGAAAATCAAATACAGCACTTTTCTGCATAATTAATTCAATATTTTATGCTGTAAGTGTTTATTAGGTAATAAGATGACGCACATAAACACTTTACTCGAATTAATGTATGTTCCCCGCGAAGTCTACCGACGGTAATTTTACAATTCACCGATTGGGTCGACTCATCAGTCACCATTATTCTCAATTAGAGCAGTTCTCTTCATAAAAAAAGTCAAAATTATCACCATAAGTGTTGATTAAGTAATAAGATGAAGTACATACATACGCTCTTTACCCGAATGAATGAATATTCCCCACGATGTTTACCGTCGGCAATTTAATACATTTTTCATAACGTTTTTACTGAAAACGTTTTGAAGAAAGTGCATGAAAAACACCTTAAAAAATGCTTTAAATTACATGACTTTCCAGCATTTCAAAATATTGCGTACCAAACAATGAGCTCGTTCCCCCAGTACTTTTTAATTAGCGTCACAGCACACAAATATAGACTGCCGTCCTGATATCCCAGGCCACACACCGTCAGGGCGGGTCGAAGGATATGAAGTACATCTGGAAATCAATCATATGCGTCAGGAATGTATGCGTTAAGTCTTTCCATCCGGTGCGAACCTGACTTTAAGGATCTTGCCACCCAGAAATTCCTCCTCCTTCCCCCCCTCAGTGGATAGAACCAGCTCGCCCCCGCTGTCGGGACCCGGACACGCCACCGCCAACACGTAGGCAGGTAGGGTGCTGTTTTATTTTATCACCCAGAAAATTACGGCCCTCCGCCCCTGTGCCTCCGAAAAGGAGATGTGATGGGCGAGCAGAGAGAGAGAGAAGGTTTTAAATAAGGACGGGTTGCGGGTGTGGCTTAAAAACCCCAACAAAAGGACGACATAGGGGAGGTTGGAGAGGAGCAGGACGTGGAGGAATGTCGGTGACGGCGAAACCTGGGAGCGGATTCCTTTCCTTTCTCTTCCTAATTTTTTCATCTCCTCTTCTTTTACCCTATTCAGTATGCTCTCGTGACATCCGACTCTCGGAAGACCAGATTCTGACGTCACAGCCTCGAAAATTTCAAGAAGGACCATTTAAAAGTTGAGATCGGGGGGGCGAACCATCACATCCACTAATGCTACGAGGTTTGACGGCGTTGAGTCTTTCCCGGAGTCATATTCAGTAAGGACTGAGACTGAGCCATCACATCCACTAATGCTACGAGGTTGGACGGCGTAGTCTTTCCTGGAGTCATATTCAGTAAGGACTGAGACTGAGCCATCACATCCACTAATGCTACGAGGTTGGACGGCGTAGAGTCTTTCCTGGAGTCATATTCAGTAAGGACTGAGACTGAGCCATCACATCCACTAATGCTACGAGGTTGGACGGCGTAGAGTCTTTCCCGGAGTCATATTCAGTAAGGACTGAGACTGAGCCATCACATCCACTAATGCTACGAGGTTTAACTACGTCGAGTCATTCCTGGAACAATATTCAGTAGGAGCTCGACACGGTCGAACCACAGAAAGTTCGTGGGTATGTAATTATAAAGCGGCATTCTAAAGAAATGATTCACATAGCTACAATACCCCGACATGAAATAAAATACCGACGCAGCAAAGTGTATAGCAATTTAATACCTCTATCACAGTAAGGTCTATTTAATTGCTGTGCTGATTTTTTCATCTCCTCTTCTTGTACCCTATTCAGGAAGCACTCGGGATATCCGACTTTCGGAAGACCAAATTCTGACGTCACATCCTCGAAAACTTCAAATGGGGCGATTCAGAGGTTGAGATTTGCCGGGGACTGGGCCGTCACATCAACTAATACTACGAGGTTTGACGGAGTCAAGTACTTCCTCGAACAATATTCAGTAAAAGGTGGACACGGTCGAACCTCGGAAAGTTGGTGGGTGTGTAATAATAAAGCGGTATTTTTAAATAAATTATTCACATAGTTACAAATTCCCGTATATGTGAAAGTATTACGCAAGACGATTTATGCCATTTTTGACCTCCCCCTCTCCCTATGTAAGACAATGTAAGATTTCCCCAACCCTGCCCCCCTCCCTCTCAGTCTTACGTATGACGTCAGACATCTGTATCTACTCTGCGTTAAATGCTCGCTTTCTGCTGTTTCATCTTTCCATAGAAGCCATCGTACAGCTCTGAGTACTGGATATCGTATAATTATGCACTGTTGGAGTACCACATTCATTAAAATTAAGAGCGAAATAGTACCAGAGCTGATGAAGTTGGGAACAATCACAGGATATTTGAAAAAATAAACACAGGATATTTGGAAACGATGCAATGTTTCAAGACCGACAGAACCAGAAATTGACAGGTGTACACAATGTCATTCAGCAAAATAAGGGCAGTGAATAAAAACTTCCTGTTTCTTTCAAACGTTAATTTTTTGCTCGATTATAATCTGTTATGAGAAAATTGTAGCTGTAGAGGACTTCACTAAAAGCATTAAAAATATAAAATACACTCATCTGATCTATACTTCTCCTTTTCAGCATCTTTTTTTTTAAGAACTGCTGTTTCATAATTAGTCCATCGGCGGCACAGGAAACGACCAAGTATAATAAAACACAAGAGATGTTGTCATAACCCTTCGCAGTTATAATTCGCAGAAATTTAGCAGCATATATCATGTTCCGTATGCTAAACACCAGGAATGAAAGGGTTAAAACAAAAATATCGCTTAAACTTATCGATTGCAGCACCCAGGATCGAAGCCCGTAGTATTTGGTTCTTTCAAGGAAATAAGAATGTGAGAACTTATCTCCTACAGCTGTTCCCTTGGATCAACTTCTGCAAATATCGGTTCCCTCATCAAAATAAGGAGCGGGTGAAATTATATTCTGTAATGGTCAGAGTCGATAATTCGCTAAATCAGATGCATGAACTTCATATGTCGTTGGTCCCTATAGTAATACCTGATTGCACTTGGTGAGCTATGCCGTACCAACTATGCCGATCTTCAGCATGTTCCTCACACTGCTTTTCCAGTTTCATGTTAAAGATATCACCACTTGACACATAAAAACGCGAATTTATCCAATGACTAAGCATGGAAATGAACTGTGTTTCCTATGATATTCCAATGAGCTAAATTATAAAAGCAATCATAGAGAATTATCAATTTACTATAACGATGGAGATATAATCAAACGATTGAGACTTGAGAAAATACGAGCCTTAAATTAACTGCATTTGATTTTAACATTAAACTCGTTAAATTTGAGACAGAACATTCATTACAAACACTGTTACATGAGAAACAGTAATACTGCCATTCAATACAATTTGCTGTCCTACTTAGAGCCTGAAGATAGCAACTTATAGGTAGTGTGTAAGAAAATAGGTGGTATATAGCACTAATTATCATATTAATAAAATTCATACCCACAATATAATGCACAGGTAAATACTTAAAATACATAGATAACTTATTTGAAAAAGATTTTAGTCGTTGATTCCTTGCTGTCTCGTGGAATGAGAGTGGCAGCGATTTGAAGAATGATGATGACATGTTACTGCACATATACCATGCAAGGAGTACGCAAAATTGTATTTAAAATAATATCCACACCAGAGGCTTAGATTACGTATTAATCATCAATCGGCGAATTAAAACGAGCACAAAGGTGCAATGTAAAATCACCTAGCGCTCCGGGTCAACTAGAAAAATAGCTATGGGGGAAAGTCAGCCGCGGATGCGGGAAAACAAGTCACGAACGTGAATGAAAAACAAAGCGACGAGAATAAGACTCGCGCGTCAGAGACGCAAAAAATAGCTCTGCACTTCAATCATGCCACTAAAAAAAAACCAGAAGTACTGCACATTCGCTTCGCTCGAAAGGAAATTGCTTCACTGAGCGACGGAATCGACGAACAAACGTCGTCGTCGGATTTGAATAGTAAAGAGGCCACTCAAGTCTGATTTAAATTTTTTTCCAGTAAATAAAAAAATAATGAAAAACCGAGACGAGAATGTAGAGCGCCAGGAGGGCGAGTAGACGGCTTACACCTTTTTAAATTTTTCTAAATATTTTTTTCACATAAAGCTAAATAAAAAAACTACGAAGTACAAATCTAACCAGCTACAGAAGGCGAAAATAGTATATCGCATTCACCGGCTGAAATTTAAGGTGCTTCCAACGTATGGTGACTTTAATGCAATTTAATCAATTTATTTATCTAATTTATGCCATTTGTTCACATTCCGGCTGCTTGACCACCATTCGCCCAGAAAAATTTATGTTCGCGATTTTGATGAATTTTTGTTATTTTACCCAAATGGTATCCTGAAGAACTTATAAAAATATTTCGGTGATCGTGACCTTGAACGACACAAGAGTTGCCAAGTTAACTGCGATAAAGTTCGCGGTTCCACCTACAGAGCCTACACTAGGCGCGTCAGGGTGTAGCCATATTGCTAAGGTAGGCGGAAATGGGTTTGGAAAAAGTGCCCCCTATCAGAGGATGACAACAAAATTCTACACTTCTGCGCTATTTTTTTAAGGATGAAACATAAAACTGCAAGTGGTTTGGTAAGAGAGAAAGAATATTTTTCTGTCTTATATCAAGACCATTTTCGCATATAACCGCTAATAAGACGATTAAACTCCCGAGAATTTAACATATTACAATAAGTGCATCTACCACCATATCTTTTGAGATATCGATTAATTACTGCGACATATCAAGAAAAATTAAAGATTGAAAATGAAATCCAAATTTCAGAGGCAAAATCAAATTTTTGAAGCCAAAATGCGACATCACGTGAAAATCACACTTAACACGGCTCCTAAAGCTATAAAATGGTGTTTATGAAAAGTAAACTGGTCAAATTATCACCATATTTTTCACTTAAATTTTGGTGTTTAATTGCTGATGCATGTCATCAGCCAAAGCAGGATTTTTTTACTATTTAAACAAACATTTTTAATACAGTAATACCTATGATTCACACATCCACAGCGGTTCCTCCTTGAATGAACCAAAATGGCGGACTTCTAACCCATCCCCCGCTTATAACGCCATCTACCCATCGTACTCTCACTAATGGCAAATAAAAAAATAAAATGGCGGACCATTATATCCTTTACACTGCTCCATCCACCGATCTCTTTCTCTTTTTCTGTCTAATATAAACGCCATTCTCGCATATACCTCCTAATATGACGAGAAAACTCCAGGAAATTTAATAAATTACAATAAATGCATCTACTACCATATGTTTCGTAATACCAGTTAATTTCTTAGATACATAAAGGAAGATTAAAGTTTAAAAATCATAGCCGAATTTCTAATGCTAAATCATAGTTTTGAAGCCAAATTACGGCATCCCATACAAATGGCGCTTTGAACCGCTCCTTAGGCTACTAAAACGTATTCATTGAAGATAATTCGTCAAATTAGCACCAATTTTTTTTACTTTAACGTGGGTTCTCCATTACTAACCCACATCATCAGCGAAAGAAGTACTTTTAAAACTAATAAAACAAAAATTTTAAACACAGTAACTTCTATGGTTCTCACAGCCACGGTAAAACCTCCTTGAATGAAGCAAAATGGCGGACTTCTATCCCTCCCCCCACTTACAACACCATCTACCGATCGTACTCTCACTAATGGCAAAAAAGAAACAAAATGGGGACCTTCATATCTCCCCTTTACACTTCTCCGTCCACCGATCTCTCTCTCGCTTCCTCACTCACCCTTCTTCAAAAACAAAAATAAAAAAAACACGAGCGAAAAACCTCGTTATACCTGTTACTATGGGAGCGTGCGAGCGTCGCGTCGTCGCGGGCGACGGCGGTGGGATTCATTAATGCATCCCGCGAGAAAGTGTACGGGAGAGCGTTTGTAAAAGGGGTTTTCCTCCATTGAGAAGAGGACGGAGGAGCAGAGAGAGAGAAGTGGGAAGAGGAATTTCTCAAAGGAGGGAAGGAATAAAAAAAAAGAAAAGGGCACAACTCGATGGAGGAGTGAAGAGGGGAAGTAAAGGAGCTGAGGTAACACAAGGGGGGGGGGGGGAGAGGTGAAAAGAGGAGGAGAGAGAGATGACGTCACTCCACACAACACTGGAGTCGAGGTCTCCCTGAGCGACGGAGTGTGATATTACGACATTGTGCGCCGCAGTCAATGGTCGCATCCCACCTCACCCCGCCATCTTTCCACCCTTCCCCCTCACGCTCCCACCTCCTTCCACACAAACCCACCTTCCCCTTCCGCCGCAGAGCAAAAAAAAAAGAAAACGCGAATCCGAAACCGCGAAAACGTTCCAATTAAGGCATCGCGTCGGCCAACACTTCCGCGACCCGCCTCCATTGTCATTACTCTCTTCCGCTACACCTTTATAAAAAATCTGCACTTTTTTGCACCATGGACTAAAGCAGCGAAGAGATGGAACCTTACGTACTTTAATATGGGTTTTAATTGCTAATCCATGTCATCAGCGAAAGCAGTATTTTAAAAAGTATTTAAAGAAAAATTTTAAATACAGTAATGTCTATGATTCAACAGCCAGAGAGGCTTCTCCTTCAATGAACCAAAATGGCGGACTTCTATCTCTCCCCCCGCTTGTAACACCATCTACCGATCATAGCCTCACTAATAGCAAACAAAAATGAAACAATCGCTGGCTTTGTAAATATTGTAATAATTATAATGAATCTGTATTCTCCCATTACAGACACAGCTTTACCTATGCTTCAATTTACGACATTTCCAAAGTGGAATTAGGTATCTCAACGGATAGCATCCACTTTTGGGGTTACTATCTAAGCATATTTCAAGATTTCGAGAGGCAGGCACTCATTTCTCATATTTCGTTCACACACGTCCTAAACGGACAATTGCAATCATAGTAATAATAATAAATTTCTATTCCACCATTAGAGACACAAATTTACCTATACTTCAATTAACGAAATTTCCTAAGTGAAATCAGGTATCTCAATGAATATAATCCATTTTTCGGGTTACTATCATAGCATATTTAAAGAGGCAGACACTCATTTCTCATCTTCACAGCTCACACACGTCCCAGCAAATCACTGGCGTACAATTCAGATGTGTTCATGCAATTAACAATTAATGTTCAAAGATTCATAAATATGTAAATAAATAACACAATACTTAGCAACAGGTTAGCAGCAGGATGGCTACCGAAACCGTTGTCGGCTAATGTCAACGCACGCGGTTGGAAAACCCGAAAACAACGAGCAATAACCTTAATTTTGTTTCTTAACAGTCTAACTATAGTGGTATGAGTTGCTAATTCAAAAGGTAGAGAACAGAACAATTTGGGAGCAAGGTAGTGGTAAGACAGTTTAAAATTTTGCTTATCAGGTGGTTATCGTACAAGTAAAATAGAAAGTAGCGTAGGTTTTCGCAGCGTAGAGCGATGATAGTTTCGATTAAGGTGGCTTTGACCTCAGGTTCATTTATTCCAGAATTTTTTCTTTCTATAATACAGCATCTTCAAAGTGCATTTAGTGCAAAGGGCAAGCGTATGAGATGGAGTGGCTCGTTTTTTCGCCAAGTTGCGGGTTATTTCACGAACCCCAAATTCGTAACAACATTTATTGGCCACAGCTCAATAATTTTGCTGTAATACAAAATATTGTGGCAGGTGTATTCAAAATGAGGAATTCCCAGAGCGAAATTGCGAATTGCTTCCTTCTATTTTGACCTGGGCTGGACGAGGGTGCTGAAGACAAAATGGACGGACAAAACGATGAGGCGCACAGAAGAGAAAAGGAAAGGACCATATAGAACACCATACAGAAAAGAAGAACAAGTTGGTTTGGACACACTCTGAGATACAATGAGGAATGGGTTTGTGAAAAACATAAGGTAACATTGAAGGTAAAAAATAGGGAAAAGTCCCCAGAGAAAAACCCAGGAATAAGTTCATGGACCAAATAAAGCGTGATATGCCACGGAACTCGGAGGAAATAAAAAACTGAAAATGAGGAGTAGATAAAACCATGCAACTTTAAAATTCGGTCATATTTTTATAGATGGAACTATGCGGTTGGAAAGTAAGCATTAGAAGTAGAATCTTAAACATAGAAAACATGAATAAAAATGAACCGTCAGCTTCTCGTGTTGGTGGCATTTTTTTCTACCTGGAAGAGGATACGACGAAAACGAGGAATTATGTGGATATCATCGTTCTTTGATGACGAGGTGTCTGTAAATTTTGAGTTGTGAGGAGGAACGGTATAAAGCACAGATGCTCACTTTCACCTAATCTCTCAAAAAATATGTATACAGGCAGCTATGGACAAAGTCCTCGCAGAGAGTCGAGGAGACATAACAGTACAAGGTAAACTATCCCAATATATTCCTTTCGCATTTGATTACGTAGTTTATGCGGATGACGAAGAAGCAAATACAGCTATCCTTGGCAAAATGCAACATATTTACAACAAAAATACATTTTCAGCTGATTTATACACTAGACAGAAGTCCAGATTGCAGACACAGCAAGAGTTAAGGATGTGACATTACAGTGACTGCCGGAGTGAAAAACCAAGAGGGAGGATTTGATAACGTAGGAGGAGTATTAATCTCTGCTGAAAGAAGGTGTAGCGGAATGCGATTCAGCATATATCATACATATACATAGGGAGAGATACCAGGAAGTAAGAGAACTAGCATTAGATAGGGAAGGGAGGAGGGCTACGGTCAACAAATCTTATGATTGAACGACCAATAAATGGGAATTTGTAACTGTGTGAATCTTCTTTAATTTGCCACTTTGTATTACCATACCCACGAACTTTCCAAGGTTCGACCGTTTACGGCTCCAGGAAGGACTCGACGCGGTCAAACCTCGAAGCATTGACTCAGTCCCCGGGAAATCTCACCTATTGAATCGCTCTATTTCAAATTTTACCAGTCGAATCAATGAATGAATGAATTCCTACTAATCCTCAGATAAATCCTGGTCTTTCCGAAACAGCGCCAGGTAGGCACGTCTCGTCGGAAAATGATGTTTAGAAGGGTTTCGCGGTTGAAAAACATTGACATTTTAAACGGAAAAACCTAAAATAAACAAAAAAAAATCATTCGAAGATTTTTGAGCGCGAATCCTCTTCGGGACGAGCAAACGCTTCGTTCGCCACAATGGCCTCTCCCGAACGAACGCACATTGCCGCGGTGGATAATTAAAGCGTTCGGCTTCGGCGCCGTCTCTTCGTTTTTTTGAGATTCGGAGACCTGGGCGGTGATGTGGAGGCGAGGCTTCAGCCACTGGCAAATTAGCGCCAAACGGGACGGATAGAGAGACAAGTGGGGGGCGACATCCGCGCCTGAGACGTGTCCTCCTTCGAGTTGATAATCAACCAACCGGAAAATGACAAGACTGAGCGTGAGGGAGAGTTTTGCCGTCAGACCACCAAGGTATTTGACACCTTTTCACAGTCAAGTGAGGTAACTATGTTACCCCATTAATTATATAACATAAAAATTATACTATTCAGAATTGATCATTATTATCATGTTTATATGATCCTCAATACCTCTAATAAAGGTTAGGAATGTTTGTTTTTAGTAATAAACAACATTACAATTGAAAGAAATATTTAAAACAATATACATTCCATTATGAAAAATCGATACAATAAACGACAGAAGTACCATTACAATTAATCAAAAATATTCAAAAATTAATTAGCCCTCTTTCTGGAAGAAGTGAGTGATACATAATAATATTGACAGTACCTTGGTGTTAAAAAAAATAATTATAAGAAGTGTTATCTTCAAAAATAGATTTCATCACACACTTCCACTTTCCGCGCCCGACAAGTTCCAACCTTAAGGTATACTTGTATATGTATGAACATAAGTTGTTGAAAACGTTTTTTTGCGTTGTGGACACTTGAATGGCACATCGCCCTGGCATCATAAGGGGGACCATCGCATTCAATTCAATGTTCTACCCTCTAGGCTACATTAAAATTTATTTCACAGAAGTTTTATTTATTTTGCTCCGAAAATATTTAACATACTTCCAAGGGCAGTTAAAATGGAAAACTAAGTTAATTTTTATTTAAAGCAAGTTAAAAAAATGGCTATTTGAACATGATGATACTGAAATACTATTTGAAAATGTTCGTTAAAATTGTTTGTTGAAAGGATATTATTAAAATTTATATACATTGTGCACCACATTAAACTTAAATATAATGTTCCTTTGCACGAAATTCTTGGCTACCCCCACACAGGTTTATAATCTTTGGGGTAACCTAAAGCTTCCCAATTTTTTGTTAAATTGGAATGTAAGATATTAAGTATTTAAGAAGGAAGGAATAAATATTATATATTATTACCATACTGAATGCATATTATGGCTTATTTCAATGTATTTACTTACGAAACTGCTTCGATACTTTCGTTATCGCTTGGGGTAATCTGGTTACCCCAAGGGAATGTTCTCCGAACAAATTATCGAAAAAAACAATGCCTTCGTAATTAAGTTCCAAATTCATCCAAGATCAAATACTATAAAAGTATTAAGCATTACATCACCAAATAATATCAAAAGTTCTGCGATGAAAAACGTCATCGGGGGTAATCTTGTAACCCCCTTGGTAGTCTGAAGGTTAAATAAGCTTCCAAGCCATCCGTGAATCCCTTTCTTTCAATCAGTCAACTGTCTGAGTTCACACGATTTTATTCATCTTAAAACATTCGATGGACGATCAACGATCAACGAGCATTAAATTTTGAAGCATCAAAGAAACTGATCTTTCGTGACACCCGTTCCTGTTGGAAATATTGGCTTGGACTAACGGTATGAATTTCAGAAATCTTTTTTCCCTCAACATTCATAAAAAGGCGGACAACTCAAACAACCTATTTCCAGACGTTTTTGCAATATAAATTAAGTATTCTCCGCGAGGTCGAAGAAATCCCCATAAAGAAATGGTGGCGATTACAATAAGAATTCTCTCAAAATTGAGGCACTAGTAATAGGTGAAATTAAAGTCAAATTGTATGGCTACGAGCCGAATACTGAACTCTTAGATAGAAAGCACCAGGCAAAAGGATCTTCTAGAATAATGAGAGCATATAAAAAGCATTTTCTCTTAAATGAAATAAAACTCGGTTCAACTTTGTTCCATGTTAATTAGAAATAATAACTGGTCAGTGGGGAGTAAAAGTTATTTTTACTAATTAACATGGAACTCCACAAAGTGGAACCGAGTTTTATTTCATTTATTAGTGAAGCTAGAGTACAGCTACCTTTTTTTGCTTTAGCTTGCCGGACGATTCTTTTGGCCCGTATGTCCCTGGAATCCCGATAGGCTGCTAAGCCTGTCATCAGGTTTACCAGACACCGAACCAGCAGAACCTGATATACATCCATGCCCTGGACGGTGAAAAACCCACCCAGGCGGCACTCGAACCCGCGACCCTCAGTTTAGCAGGCGAGGACTTTAACCCGCCGCAACCGGGGCCGCCGAGCAACTCAACCTGGGTGAAATTGTATCGTAAACTCTCCATTAAGAAACGTATTGCTTCCTTAAATACTTATTTCAACACCTAGTGCCTGCTCACTGACCAGTGGAGTGTAAAAGTTATTTTGACTAATTAATTAAGTATTTTCTCGCGGAAAATTTCACGGGGTGTTTCATCGAGAAACTTGTGTCTAAAAGTCCACCAAGAAGTTTGTGGCAATTTTATCAACGTAATTAGATATACGAAACAACTTTTCATACGTGTTCTTGCTATGGAAATACATCGAAAAAGGAAAAAAACTGCATTTCACCGAAATTTTTGTAGATTAAATGCAATGTTAACGCGTGAACCTGAAATTGTGTATTTCGTAATATGTAATTTGATTTCATGAGCAGACTTTCTTCTAAACGCAATGAAGGTAATATATACCATGCTAGTATTATAGAGTTATTGCTAAAACAAATCATGGTATTACGCCACATACATACAACTTTTGTCTGAATTCTGAACATTGCACAAAAACCGTCATGTGGCTTAAGTAATGCTTTAATTACGGCAAAAATATACAATATACTTCTTGAGTCATTTCCATTACTGTATGTACACAGAGTTCCGTCGCATAAACAGAGGAACTTAAATAAAATGTGGTTCTAGTATTTTTCGATTTATTTTTTAAATATAATTCATTTCTGTACACAACACAGACCAACAATACCGCAAGGGGGAGGTGGGGTGGTGTAGTTACAACAAAGGGTTGAGAACACCAGACGTATAGAAAAAAAGTATCCAATTGAATGATGGCCAGTTGCAGTAACTACACATATGTATTCTATAAGTTTATGGGACCCATAATCCATGGCAACCATTCAAAAAGCGTTGCAGAAATATGCGATTAATTCGTTTGTCTCATAACTTACGGCATGGAGTTAATGAGTTTCATAAGTAGTCAAGATGGCGGACGCGCAATGAGCCGCTTGGAGACTTGATTACTTGATAAGTGAGTTGTTTTGAGACCAATGACCTGTGTGTTTACTCTTAATAACTAATCATTATCTGCACTAGCACAGCTATTCATAGGCTTAACTTTCGTAAACTTTATCCGGTGGTTGAAGATTAGATCAAATATTCGAAGCTATTAACTATTGGTGAATAATGGCCAGTTGCAGGAACGTAACATATGTATTCCATAAAGTTATGGGACCCATAAGTCATGGGAACCATTCAATAAGGGTTGCACAAACATTCAATAAATTCATTGGTCTCATAACTTATGGCATGGAGTTATGAGTTCCATAAGTAGACAAGATGGCGGATGCGCAATGAACCGCTTGGAGTCTTAATTACTTGATTAAAGGGTTCTTTTGAGACAAGTGACCAGTTTTTTTACTCTTACTGACTAATTATAATGTGCATTATCAATTATTCATAGGCTAAACTTTCATAACTGTTATCCGGCGGTGGAAGATTAGATCAAATATTCGAGGCTATCAATTATTGGTAAATAAGTTAAGTAACTAATAGATGTGTTCATGCAACCCGAATATATTTATGAGTTCTATAACTTTATGGATCTCATAACTATTGATTCCATAACTAAATTTTCTTGCAACCGGCCATAAGTTAGGTAACTAGTAGATGTGTTCCTGCAATCCGAATATATTTATAAGGTCTTTAACTTTATAGATCTCATAGCTATTGATTCCATAACTGAATGCTCTTGCAACCTGGCATTAGTCGTCTAGCTCAAACAACATTCGAAGCTTAATCCACGGTCATTATACCTACACATGATTAAGAGTAGCGTCGACGCCGGCACAAAAGGATTTATATGTATGATTCCGACAGCAGACAGGGTTCTCGATTACATGTCGACCGCAAACGTTATGTCAATCGGAACACCCGCGGTGGCGCCGATGAAATCGCTTTTACGGTGATTAGAAGATCAAGGGAAACGCGGCGGTGAGGAGACCCGAGTCGGCCGCACGCTGATTAATATCGGAGATGAGAAGAGGGGTTTTAAACGACGAGGGGTGTATTAAAGGGGTGGCGGGTCTGGGGGGATGTTTCCGAAGAGGCTGCGGAGATGGCGCTGAGGTGGGGGGCGGGGGGAAACTACTCTCAGGGCGGAAATTTCTCCCGAGCCGAGTGATGAAAAGATGAGGACGAGGGCGATTCGAAAGACTCGTCAAGTCTGCGGTTCGGGGGACGGTTTTCCCATGAGCCTCGTAAATTGGACGGAGTTTGAGTATAGAAAATTTCCCACAATATTTACCGTCGGTAATTTTACATTTAACCGCTCAGATTACCTCCAAAATCATAGTTAGAATCAAATATTGTATGATGAACAATTAAACATTTACTAATTTCACACTTTTTTTATTTTTCACAGAACAGGTTTCAACGCAGAGTTTCATCATCAACGTTTTTCATTATTGAATTATTATTATAGGTATATTTATTATTGTTGACAAACTGTCAACCTTGATCATGACACTGTGTAGAAATCTGGTCGGTGAATAATAAAAAGCGTGAAAATAGTAAAAGTTTAATTGTTCATCATGAACTTAAAAAATTTTCGCTAAGTGACGCTTGATGTGACTTCTCAAATAGAGAATTATTCTTATTAAAAAAAAGTAAATATTTTACACCATAAGTGTTGGTTAAGTAATGAAATGAAGTATATAATCAATTTATTCGAGTAATGGAATGTTTCCAACGATGTATACCGTCGATAATTTCATATATCACCGTCCAGTTCAACTAGGAAATCATAGAAACGAAAAGGGAATCTTTCACTGGGTAGAAGGACGTCATAATGATCGAGATAAATTTTGTGATATCCACAATTTATTTAAAAGTTACCGACCAGTTTTGGCTGCCAAGCAATCTTCAGGCCATCAGGCACCTGAAGATGGCTTGACAGCCGTAACCGGTCGGTTACTTTTAAATAAACTATGGAAGTGACAAACTTAATTTTGCTCAATATTTGGAAATAATGATTAAAATCAAACATAACAATTTTCTTTTGAAAAAGTTGGCAAGTACACCATAAGTGTTGATTAAGTAATGAAATAAAGCAAACAAGTACTTTATCCGAATGAATGAATATTCCCCACGATGTTTACCGTAGATATAATTACATTGCACCGACCAGGTTAACCTGAAAATAATAATTAAAATTATATGCAGCAATTTTCCTTATAAAAAAGTCAATATTTTAGACTATGTCGAATAATAAGTTGGATGATACACAAAATAAATTTATCCGAATGAAGAAATACACCCCTCAGAATGAATAAATATTCCCAACGATGTTTACCGTCGGAAATTACATATTTCACCGTCCACGTTCACTTAGAAAGTACTATTAAACTTAAACCAGTACTTCTCTTTATAATTAGTCAGTATTTTACACTAGAAAAGTTGATCAAGTAATGAGAGGAAGTACATACGCACTTTACTCGAATGATTGAACATTCTCCACGATGATTACCGTCGATAATTTTACATTTTACCGTCCAGGTTACCTCTAAAATCATAATTTCAATGAAATATAGCACTTTTCTTTAAAAAAAGTAAATATTTTACACTGTGAGTATTGTTTAAGTAATGAGATGAAGTACATACGCACTTTACCAGAATGAGTAAATATTCCCCACGATTTTTACCGTGGATAATTTTACATTTTACTTTCCAGGATAACTCATCAGTCATAATTATTCTCAAATCTAGCACTTTCCTCCAACATTAAGTTAATATTTTGTACCATAAGTGTTGATTAAGTAAGAAAATGAAACATATAAGAAATTAATCCGAATGAATGAATATTCCTTATATGTTAACCGTCGGAAATATAATATTTCACCGATCAGGTCAACTCACCAATCCGAATCATTCTCAAATCTACCAATTTTCTTCAAAAATAAGTCAATATTTTACACTGAAAGTTCTGATTAAGTACTGAGATGACGCATATAAGCACTTTATCTGAATTAATGAATTTTTGTTGACGTTTACCGCCATGAACGTTGAAGATTATTCGGGATTTATACCGGGTCAGGTTCTCCATTTCTACCGACTTCCATCTCTTCCATCGAAACTTCGGCAGAAATGGAGAACCTGACCCGGTATAAATCCCGAATAATCTTCAACGACATAGTTCGCCGGGAAAACCTTCGATCATTTTTACCGCCATGATGTTTACCGTCGACAATTTCATATTTCAACGTCTAGGTTAACTGGGAAATCATGATTAAACTAAAATCAATACATAATGTAAGAGAAACAATTGCACTTTTCCACAAAATTGTGGAAAAGTGCAATTGTTTCTCTTACATTATGAAGAACTTCCACGATATCTCGCCTGAATCTGTTGAATTTATCAAATCAATACATTTATTTATAATAAGACAGTATTTTACCCTGGAGGGCTTCATATTTACAAGTTTATAGCGAGACTGCAATACGTGTGAATCCGGGATTTTCGATCATACCTTTTAAAAATCTAAGGAAAACTTGGCAGAATTCAGATGTTAGTTGTAGGTAATAAACGATAATTGAACAAAAAAGCATGGTGCCAGCTTCAAACAGTTTCCTGCAAGCGATCCGGCTTGATCTTCACAACCTGTACTTTTGCCCTATTACCTGACTAATCGTAGAAGGGTGAAAATATTTTGCACCGATATAGGTGGTCAGAGTCAAGAAAAATTTTAAAATAAAACATTATTATTGCGGCGGCTTGCATGCTAACATATGAATGCAGACTGATGTGATGAGGATATTGCCTTGCCCACTAGATTTAGAGGACTAGAATTTAGAGGACTAGATAGAGGATATTGCCTAGCCCACTAGGAGGTGATTCAGGGCAAAGTTTGGCCAACGTCACCCAGGATATGTGCCCGGACTTCGATTTTTCCGACTAAGGTCGCGATATAAACGCATGGATTTTCCCTCACACAAATGTAATTCTCCATGATAAACGACCAAATTGCGGCGAAGCTTTCCGCGGTAGAGGTCTAGTGAACTAAAGCAGAATCTTTCCGCATTTATCCCAAAATATATCGCGTTCCCCGCGCAGCCCGCTTCCGGAAATGAAACAAGAGACATTCAGGAGATTAAGTGAGAAGGAAAATTATGGGGTAAATGCACCTCGCGATATTCTTTAAAGGATAAGCGCGTAAATAGGCTCAAGCCAGACCGTACAATGAACCTTGGTGAGTGAACGCAGAACAGCTGGAAATAGGTATAGTAAGGGCTAGTTGGATTTTTTAATGCAATGGAGATTTTTAAAATGATTGTGAAGAGAATTAGGTAAATCTCCACTCATTCAAGGATGGATTATGCGCAAGAGAGGAGGCAGTACGCAAGGTAACAAGTCAGCAGCTAATTAATTTTTAACTAAGCTATTTTTTGCATCCGTAATTTCATAATAATTGGACATCTTAGCAAGTCTGCAGCTAGCAGCACAGTGATTTTGCAATTGTCGCATTTTGTATTACAAAGCATTGACTTATGCTTCCGGTAACGTATGAGCGCAGCATACATCCCTAAATAGTAAAAAAAAATATTTCGAAAATGTATGTTAAGGGAATTATTCCGACAAATACTTAACTTGTTGCCAGTTGCAGGAACGACACATAGTATTCCATTAAGTTTTGGGTCCCATAAGCCATGACAGCCATTCAATAAGTCTTGCAGAAAGATTTGATAAGTTAATTGGTTTCATAACTTATGGCATGGAGTTATGAGTTCCATAAGTAACCAAGATGGCGGATGCGCAATGAACCGCTTGGATCCTTAACTACCACATAAAAGAGCTGTTTCAAAACAAAAACCATTTTTTTAGCTCTAATGACCGGTTGCAAGAACATTTTGTTATGGAATCAATAGTTAAGACATCCATAAAGTAATAGATATCGTAAATATATTCGGGTTGTAGTAACACATCTACTAGTCACTTATTTACCGATACTTAATATTATCGAATATTTGATCTAATCTTCCATCGCAGGATAAAATTTATGAGGGTTAACCCTAAAAACAGTTGCTAATACAGATTATAATATTTCATTAAGAGTAAACAAACTGGTCATTCCTCATATCCCCACAGTATATCAGAGGTTACGGTAATTCCCAGATATTTTACTGTATCGGAAGTAGTATGAGGTAGTATGAACTCGTATGAAGGCACAATCCCATAACTTTCCGCTATTTTGTTAACTAGTACACAACCTTATGAAATAAGATTATCGTTGTGTATCCCACGTTTAGTGAATGCAAAACACGCATGGTATTAGAATATTTGCTTTTGTGTGAAGCAGTATCCAAGACACCTAAACCAAGCAGAACCTTACCCAACTTCAGTAAACAACTAAAGTAGAAGCTACAACGAATTTATTAATGGATTTCCCCGAAGTTAAACCTTAAGCTATAGCAGTAACTGAGTTTTTTGACATTGCCTATCCCGTAAGGACTGAGGGCGGAATATTATAGCCCACGAGGGGCGGAAGGTTTTTTCCTTGGTTAAATTTCACATCGCCCGCGCAGTAACAACCTTGGGAAAATAAAAAAAATATCGTGTATTGGTGGTGTAGTACTGCAGAACTAAGGTGTGAACTTCACACTACCACTCCGCCATCTGATGCCCATTTCCATAAACTACCCGAAAGTTCAAGATGGCTACCTCCGAAAACCACGTTTCTGGAATGTAACATCTGCGAATATCCGTCATTTTTTAACATGGGCCAGAATTTTGTCTAACAAAAGAATTAGCAGTTTGTGCAAATTGATTCTTTTAATTTTAGTTAAAAAATCGCGATATTTAAAAGAGGAAAAAAATGTTTATCGTTGGACCTATCTCACGATCATTTGCCTATTAATATATAGTCGAATATAAAATACTCCCACGAAGTGACGCCTGAAGGTGTTAAGTTGATTGGTATGTATCTAGCCCCTAACTTCTTCAATGAATTTTGTCTCCTCAGTAACATGTCCTCCATTCATGCCCGTGTGTTTTTCCCTTCCACGAACTCTATAAACCTATCTTTGTCCTGTATCTTTCCTCGCGGAGCCAAGGCTCGTCCCCGCCGATGGGCTCGCTGCCTCTTCACTGGGCTCCTCCGTCCTCTACAGAGAAAAGAACGAGCCCTTTTTCTGTGTGCTTTTATCCCACACTCCCTTACCCTTCCCGAGAAGGGTATAAGTCGGAGAGATTTTTTTCCCTTCCCTTTCGTGCAATCCCTGCCATTCACCCCACCCTCGCATTCGGAGTTGAGAGTGAGAGAGGCACCCCCTGCCTTACACACCCCACCCTCATCACATTCCAAAGAGAGAAGGGTCTCCAATCCTTGCGAGATCAGCGTCACGCACTCCTTTTTTTTCCCTTTTCGAGTAATAATGTCCTTTTGTTCCATCCACCATTAAAACCCCCTATCCTCCCCCGTTCTTCAGGGTTCTCCTTACCCGCCCACTCCCTTCTCGGAACTCTCTCCCCCCCCCCCCCGCCTACCCACCGTCCCCCAACGCGTATAACTTCAACCTTTATTCTCTTTCCCTCTCTTCGGCGTCGTACCTCAATCCCTTGCCTCCAGGGTTTGTTTTCATCCTTCATTTCATCCCTCAAACGGATAAAAAAATAATAATGCGAAGAAAATATAAAATACGGATGAGAAACTTCTCGACTTGACTTAAATGAAAAACGCGAGAGGGATAGAACTCTCTGTCCTTGCTACCTACCTTTTCTCAATACATATATATTCTCGTCTCTTACTCACACAGTGACGCGCTCATTCCTTCCTTTACTAAATATTAATCGGCTTTTACTTTCACCGCTGCCTCTCCCTCGTCAGCAGACTCCGTAATTAAACAGTCAGCTGGGATATATTATTAATTAGCGATGACTGTTTGCGAGTCGAGTTTATGAAAATATTGGGACCGGGGGCGAAAGCAGCTGTAGAATTAAAAGTTATACGGCCGATTTTATTCTTTACAGTCCATTCAAGAGATTTTTCATCCCGGAGCGAGATGGTTCCGCGAAAAATGCGTAAAATTTAGATTTCTCTTTAAAGTTATTTTTAATCAGCAATGTGTTTATTCTATCGCACTTACGTACGAGTGGAAAGGGATAAGTTTAAGCTATGTTCTGTGGATAATGGATAATCGGAAAGTATGCGCCCTTTGCCAAAGGCTTGATCTGGACTTACGCGATATTGAAGAGGTGAAGGGCTATAGAAGAGGAAAATGAAATATGAAACTAATATTCTTCTTAGAAATAAAACTTCAAAATTATTGAAAGAGTTTCAGATGTAACTTTGTGGAAATATTCAATATCCATACTGGTAAGAATGAAAAGACGATAGTAAATTCCCACACTTTTTTAATAACCATGGTTAAGTCATTCTCAAGGTAGCGGATCAGAGGCACGGACCAAAAAAGACCGTTTTGAGATAATGGTCTGCGAATCGTTTCCACTAACCGAGAAAATTCGAACAAATCAGGAAAAAGGGATGGAAGAAGTCATTAATGACTATCGGATTTAGAATAATCGCTGCAAGGAAAGTAAACAGAAAATTTATTTCTTTTTTTGAGAAAAAAATCACAAAAATCATTAAACCATTTTATAGTAAACATACAACAAACAAAAAGGATACAAACGTAAAATCATAACAAGAAGGAGGTTAAAATAAAACAAAGAAAGTCTCCAATCACCCCATCTTTGTGATGGCTTTCCAAGAAGAAGGCAATAAATTACAATCAAACATGGGGAGATAGTAAAAATTTCTTTTTTTTTTTGGGAACGACACATAGGGGCGAAGACGTTAGAAGATAATGTGAAAGGGTCGATGTTCTCAGGAAGGGAATTCACAAGAGAAGAGAGGCGAGAAATTAGGAAGCGCTTCGTGAGTGACAATCTGGGAGTACAGGCAAATGGAACAGTGAGTGAGTCGTGGTGTGTCAGGTAGGTATTCTGACATTTAACAAGGAAATAAGGTCGGGACCATCAATGGTTGAGTTCATTGTGCTACTGATAAGTTTAAGGTCAGTTTTAAGGAAGAAATTATCAAGTTTAT
The DNA here is from genome assembly GCA_963169105.1 of Ceriagrion tenellum. Classification (NCBI taxonomy): domain Eukaryota; kingdom Metazoa; phylum Arthropoda; class Insecta; order Odonata; family Coenagrionidae; genus Ceriagrion; species Ceriagrion tenellum. The sequence goes on along the minus strand of OY720642.1, from coordinate 81,880,015 downwards.
TAAGAGAGAGTGAGGACTAGACATCATCAGAGGGTAGGTTGCGGAGATTTGACATTCTATTTTTAACAATATGTGCGAAGAAGTTAGTAATATGTTGCAGAGATTTAGCATTAGTTGGGGCTGACATCGACCATATAGGGGAACAGTAGAAGAGAATAGGAAGAACAATATGTGTGGAATAAAAAGTAGATGGTTGAAGAAAACGAAGGACCATACAATAAGTTTTACTTTGTCGAAGAGAGATAAAATTGATGAAGCTCTGGGGAGTTTATGACTTCAAGATCGAAATAAACTTCAAAAACTCACAACGCAGTGGAACTGTCCTACAAGCAGGTAACTATCACTAATTTTTAGACTCAAGAGCCTCTATTTGCTCTTCAATCTAACGTTAAAACGTACACGATGCGACTTTAATAATCGCCTGGCGACACCAGCGAAGTGTCATCCGTACAGAGCAGTTAAACGTGGTCTCGACCGTCCATTAACGAGAATTTTTATTGTAAAAAAAGCCCACGCCACCACTTCAAAGCAGAACGAAGTCATTTGCATTCGCGACACGGCTTTCCAATCTCACGGAATCATTTCCGCGAGCTGTACCAACACCTGTGAAGATCCAGCGAGTGAAGAGTCATCGCCCCTCAAATGATGCTTCGCCGGCGAGATCCCAGCCAAGAGAGTAGAAAAAATCCTCGTACAGTTTTTTTTTAATTTCTCGAACAAAAAAGCTATTAAAAATACTGAAAAGTTGAGAATGAGTGAATGCACTCTTTTTATTCTGTAAAAGTCTGGGTAAAAATCAGACCGTAATATCTGTTAACCAGCGCTTCATGGCGGGAACGAATTCCTGCCCGTCTCAGGAATATTCGCGATCTTTCGCTACCGAATCCTCAAAAAGTAGGTCGTGAATTCGTGAAAATCGCTCCATGAACCAAATAACAATAACAATTAAATAATTAGATATTTAAACACCCAAAAATTTAAGAACGCTGAGCCGAAATGATGAAATTTATCGGGAGCGAGGTGATATTAATTATTTATAATTAGCGTCGCGGGCAACAGATGCAGTCGAAATCAAGATCGTTTGATATCCATTATTAACTTCCTTCGATACAGGTCTTCGAAACTATTATCACCGCATGTCCACCATTAATGTGCTATTTGAGCATTCTTCTGCCACAACAAACCCAATGGAATCTGTGAATATGTGACACAAGTTGTCATTTCGAATACAAATTCACTGCCAAATCCACAAAAACGTCGTACGACCGTATGCTTATGAAGAATACAGAAAAATAAGCACATTAATGGCCAATTTGTGTACGCTGCAAAGACCTATATAAAAGGAAGCACACAATCGATATTGAATATCCTTGGTCGAAATGATTTCCAGAGGACCTCTATCGCAAGTGGTATACACCATGACGGCTGCGTTAAGACTTAGAAGAAGGCAAGTTGACGGTGGTGTAGCTGATTAATTGATGTGCTTTCTAATTAATGTTTCTAAATCTGTCGAGTAGCGCTAACACCATTTTTTCAAGTTCCCTACAGGACTCCTGTATCGCGTTTACATAGTTACATTATGGATTATTTTAGTTGTTTCTGTAGCATTTGTAGCCTACCGATAGTGTGGTGCTTGTTGGTGAAAGTAAATTTCTTCACTGTAGTTTATATTGGTGATTAGTTACCCCCCGCCAAACACCCTTGTGGTGGCTTGCAGGGTAATAAGTAGATGTATATGTAGATGAACCCTCATACACAGAAACGTTGAATCCAAACTCATACCAGAATAAAAATATTAATGTTTTTCATCCCCCTTCACGGGTTTTCAGAGTTAGATCAGTAATTTAAATAATTAGATGATTAAACTTTTTTTCTTTAATGCCAACGTTTCGCTTTATATTGAAAGCATCATCAGGACTATACGCAAAATTGTCAATGGACCATTAAATCAGCAGTTTTTCTTTTTCCCACCCCCCGGCTGATAATTTATAATACACAATTAGCAGAAGCATAGAACATGACAAGCACATAGATACAAAACAATGTTTTCCAATGAAGAGATGACGAAACAATTTATGCAAAAATATTTACCTTCAGAAATTCGTTATTCATCTGATGGAATTGGAGTTAAGACCATATCATATATGACAATAATCAACAACCGACAGATAAATAACAACACATAAATGTAACCAAAAAACGATATAAATCTTTTTATAATTTCGTTTGTAATCACAATAAAGTAGAAATAAACCGAAATAAATAAATAAATAATAATATAAAAATAACTCCTTGATAATAAAATAATAAAAAAACCTTGATAATCAAATAAATAATATAACAATGAAAATTTTTTAACTACAAAAAGATTAAGACAAATTTCAAGCTATCCGGGACTAGCCAAGGAGTTCCACTTTTACGGAGTCACCCGCAATGCACACATGTGCGAATTTCCACAGAGGAAAAATCATCCGCCTTGACCGGGATCCCGGTCAAGGCGGATGATTTTTCCTCTGTGGAAATTCGCACAAGATTATAAGACTTGGGGCTGTTAAATTATTAAGTTAGAGTAAATTCTGTTGAGATTACTTACATCAGTTCTCTTATTACAAGAATTTTTGTTTTTGACTATATTAACCATTTCTTTAAAAAGTCTCTTTTGTAAATTTTGTTCAGTTTCAATAACTATTGCTTTCCCAAAATCAAAACGATGATACAGTGATCAGCCAATGCACATCCTTTTTTTCCATTTTCTACAGATTACCTGTATTGATTCACTCTGTCTTTTAAATATTCTGAAGTTTGACCAACATATATGCTGCGGCAGTCCTTACAGAGTATAGAGTATATAATATTGCTCATTAATTCTGGAGGGGTTTTACTCTTAAGGTGGGTGTATAGTAATTTTTTCTGTGTGTTAGTGTTCCTAAAAGCTACTTTAAATTGCGTGCCCTTAAATTTCTTGGCCATCTGCTCTGATAGTCCTTTAATGTAGATAATGCTTCTGTACTTTAGTGAACCCGGGCTAGGGTTGGTTCCAGAGGTGTAGGGGTTGGAGTATGAGGCAATGGCTCTATTATCTATGGTTTCACCTGAATATAGTATTGTGTTAGCTAGTGATTTGGGAAATTTGTTTAGCATAAGAATTTCTTTTATATTTTTTTTTGTTTTTGTTGATATAAATAGGATCAAATAAATTGATTGCTCTATGCTATATTGCCAAAGCAGTATTATTTATTTGTTTAAAAGGGTGGTATGAGTTAAAATTTAAATATCTATTCATTTTCTGGGGTTTTTTCCACCAATTAACTGATATAGTCCCATCAGAATTTCTTTCAGTTATCATATCTAAATATGGAAGTTTAGCATATATTTCAGATTCAATTGTAAATTGCAATCTCGGATGAAAATTATTCAAAACTTTTAAAATTTCGATGTTAGGACAGTCTATGGGAACAGCTTAATAGAGATCATCGACATATTTATACATAATTGGTGTTCTAAAAGGAAGTTCCATAGTCACCTCGTCAAGCAGTTTCCCCATTGTTATGTCCACTAAAACCGGGGCTACGAGAGAGCCCATTGGAGCTCCGTTAATTACGTGGTAAAACTCATCACCATATTACAGGTAGCCTTGATTTACACACAACTGAAACATTTCTATAAAATCCTCCTCCTCCATAGTTGTCTCAGCTTTGATGGTATCCCAATTATCAATAATAATTCGACTAGCGACATCACTTGGTATGTTAGTGAATAGTGATTTAACGTCTAATGATATTAACTTGTAATTCCGTGGCACTTTTTGTTGCTAAATTTTCTTAAAAAATCGAAAGAATCTCGAATATTATATGTCTGAAGTGATATGTGATAAAATTTGTGTTAAATGTTTGGCACATTCGTACGTGGGGCTGTTAATTAAACTTACAATTGGTCTCATAGTATTTCCCGGTTTGTGGTCTTTGACTAAACCATACAGCTGAGGTGAGGTAGTGTTAGATTTATACAGTTTTCTTGTAGTGCTTAGATCAATTTTCTTTGATTTGAAAAGTCTTCTGATTAGATTGTTTGTAGCTGATTGCACTGAATTTGTAGGATCTTTGTTGTTTTCAGTCAATTTATAAGTTTTATTGTCTGCAAGAAGTTCATTCATTTTATCATTATACTCATCTCTATACATTAAGGCTGTGCTATTGGTTTTGTCCGTCTTCAACAAGATAATATTTGGGTTTGATTTCAAATTTTTTTTTGATTTAACGAAAAGACTATTCAAGTGGTCAGCTTTTTTGGAAGTCTGTTTATATTCATGAACAAAATTTGTGATAATATTTGTACATTGTGCTCTGATAATACCCTGTTCACTTTTATCTTTTAGTTCTGTAATAACACTATCGAGGTCAGCAAGTAATTGTACAGTTGGTAAATTACTTTTAGAAAAGAGTAGACTAAATTTGGGACCTAAACTCAGGAAATCGGCAACGTCGGTGGAAATATTTGTAGATGTGAGATTTTTAAGTCATTCATTGGAACCTAATTTCTCAGGTGTAGGCAATAGCTTCTGAAATTTCACGATATGCTTATTTTTCACTTACCTAAAAAGTTTCCCGTAAAAAATGTTAATGTTAGTCGGTGTGCTGAATAGGTGTGCGCTTGCTGTCCATAATACACAAAGAGGCACATAGAGACAAGCCATTCAGGCTAGGCAGAACCAAGAAAATATTATGATAAATGCTGGGTGGGTTGAGTTCAAGGGATTCCTCCAAGATTCCGTTTAACAGTTCGCTTAAGGTGTCCCATTTAGCATCGATGTCTGAAAGTCATGGGTCATAGGGTCTCAAATGGTGACATTTGATGAGAAAATGAGGTGGTGTGCAAAACATTTCTGAAATTGGATTATATTTTGGGGTCACGCACGCAGCTTATCGTTTAACATAGGGACTCCAATAAGCGCGCGCAACCCGTTTGAAAAACCCGTGTTACAGCACAGGGACCTCATGTGCAATTTTATACTGTATATATTCCATGTGACCCGGTGTTTCAGTACACAGCATATACCTCCTAGTGGTGGGTCGCGGACAACGGTATGCTGGCTCTTAGGGTAGTCCTTTCAGAAGGGATCCTAGCTTGAGTAGAATAGTGAAAGCGGGCCTAGGGAATTACTATGCTTTGGTTTCTCTTGTGGCATACTGGCGAAAATGTGCCAAAACTGACCGGTAGAGCGCCGTAACCGTTAGTAGGGAAAGCTACACGTGGTGCGGGTACTGCTAAGGCTGGAAACCTTGCATACTCTATCACAACTTACTGCTAAACGTCAAAATGTTGCCTCGGACAGCCGAAGCCACGATGGGCGGCGGAAGCTGAATAAGGTTGGCCCATCAAGATACGGACTGGACTCTCGGTACTTGGAATGTGAGAGGAGTGTATGGAAAGGAGCATGAGTTGCTGAATGAAATGAAAGTGAGACGAATGGATGTTTTGTGTGTATGCGAAACTAAGCGGAAAGGGCGGGAAGCGTAAAGGGCGGGCGGGAGTAAAGTAGGTATTAGGAGAGTTGTGATTGTGGCGTGCTATGCACCTGTAGATGGAGAGAGTGAGAGTCTGAAAGACGGGTTTTGGGAAAAACTGAGAGAGGTTTTAAATGAATGTGATCCTGGTGAGAGAATAATTTTACTAGGTGACATGAATGGGTGGGTTGGTGTGAGGCGGGATGCATCTGAGAGAGTGGTTGGGCCTTTTGGTGACCCCCGAGTGAATGATAATGGTGAAAATTTGGTGAGTGTGTGCTTGGAAAAAGGATTGTTTGTGTCGAATACATGGTTTAAGCATAAGAGAATACATATGTATACTTGGCAAAGGGGTGATTGTAAAAGTATGATTGATTTCATTGTGTATGATGAGAGATTGAGGGAGTTCGTGTGGGACACGAGAGTAATGAGGGGTGCTGAATGTGGAACAGATCACTATTTGGTACTCTCCAAAGTGAATCTGGGCAGAAAGTGGGTGGCAAGGAAGAATGTTGCGCGTAAGCAGTTGAGAGTAAAAGTGGAGAGGTTGCTGGACAGTGAGGAAAGAATGCAGTATGGTTGCATGCTTCAGGATGCTATACGCTTCAAGCAGAAAGAACGGGACGAGTATATCAGAAACGAGAATGTGAGTGATGCGTGGGCGTGTTTAAAAGGAGTGATTGTAGAATGTGCTGAAAGTGTTAGTGGTAAAGGAGTGGTAGGAAGAAAGAAAGGTGGTGCTTGGTGGAATGAAGAGGTGAAAAATGCAGTCAGGGAAAAGAAAGAGGCGTACAAGAATATGATTTTTGCCAAATTCGAGGAAGAGCGTACAGAGGCATGAGGGATTTACAGAAAGAAAAAGAATGAATGCAAAATCGCAGTGAAAGAGAGCAAGAAAAGAATGCGTGCGGATGCAGCTAGCAAGATGCAGAGCAATTTTGAAGGCAATAAGAAGCTCTTTTGGAAGTGGGTAAAAAGGACTAAGATTAGTGAAGACAGGGGAATAAATGTGGTGAGGAACAAAAGTGGAGAGATCTTGTGGGATGAAAGCAATATGAGGAACAGCTGGAGGGAGTATTTTTAAGAATTATACTAAAATGATACAGGCGTTGAGGATGAGCCTTGGGAAGTAGTACGTGAGAATGTGATGATGGAAAAGGATATCAGTAAGAATGAGGTGATAACGGCATTGAGATCATTGGAAAATGGGAAGGCTGCAGGCGTAGACGGGATATCCAGTGAGATGAAGTGTGGGTGTAATTTACTCATTTGTCGGCTGTGTGAACTATATAATTTATGCTTTCAGGCTTCCGTTGTTTCAATGGATTACAGAATGCAATCATCGTTCGATTGTACAAAGGGAAGGGAGGAAAGACCGAATATAATAATTATCGGGCCATTAGTTTATTTAGCATTCCGGGAAAAGTGTTCAGCATACTTTTAATCGAAAGAGTGAGGAATATTATTTCTGAAAATATGGGTGGTGCATTGTGGGCTTATGCCTGGGAGAGGATGTAGTGATCAGCTTTTCACGGATCAGCAATTGATAGAAAAATGTATGGGCGTTCGAAAGAAATGGTGTGTTGGGCGTTTGTTGATTTAGAGAGGGAATATGACTGGGTAAAGAGAAAGAAGTTATTGAAGGTTTTGAAGGACTATGGAGTGAATGGGCAGTTATTTAATGTAAGGATTATGATGTATGATAATAGTAAGGCAAGTGTGAGGGCAAGGGCCTAGCCTCATTGAAACACCAGTTCCCGTAAGATCACTGAAGTTAAGCAATGTTGGGCCCGGACGAGGGTTGGATGGGTGACCATTCATACCACCGTGGCGCTCTTGACCCCTGTCTGCATGTGGCAGGCAGGTTAAAATGGGGTTGGCACAATGGACCACTAAGGTCTAGGTGCCCGAGCTCCTGACGAAGGCTCCCCCAATTAACATTTTCTAACAATCTAAGGCAAGTGTGAGAGTTAACGGGATTCTGAGTGATTGGTTTGCAATAAAACAGGGCGTAAAGCAAGGATGCGTAATGTCACCATAGCTGTTTAAATTAATTATGGAAACATGTGTAATAGATGCATGTAGTGATAACGACGGTGTTCTGATTGAAAATGTAAACGTGCAAGTTCTACTATATGCAAATGATGCTGTTTTGATCTCAGAGAGCCAACATGGATTAGAGAAGCTCCTAGATAAGTTTTGTGAATCAACAGAGAGAATGGAATAGAGGGTAAATGCGTGCAAGACTAAAGTAGTAGTTTGTGATAAGGAGAATGGGGAGAATAACTGTGTTATGAGGGCGAATGGTGAAGTAATTGAACAAGAGGATGATTTTGTGTACTTAGGTATAATGTTTGCGAAAGATGAACGGATAGATGAGGACATAAAGAGACGTGCGAATGCTGGAAGGAAAGTGGTAGGTAACATATGGAGCATATCAAGGAATGAGTTCCAGTCTAAGGAAGTGAAAAACGCCGTGTACAAAAGTGCATTTCTCCCCACTTTGCTGTATGGTGGTGAAACATGGGTATGTCAGGATAAACATAAGAGTAGACTAAACGCCGTGGGTATGAGTTATCTGAGGAGTGTTTGCTGCAAAAGTAGGATGGAAAGGGTCAGGAATGAGCGGGTAATAAATAAATGTGGTTTAGATGCTCCAGTAATGGACATATATGAAAGAAGTTGGCTTCGTTGGTTTGGCCATGTTGAGAGAATGGACGAGAGTCGAATAACGAAACATATATAAGAGTGAAATGAATGGTGCGCGAGGTAGAAGTAGGCCCAGGAATTTGTGGTTGAATGTGATTGAGGAAATTCTTATGAGGAGGAATGTTAGGAGTCTGTAAAACAGGAGGGCGTGTATGAAGCAGATCCCCCGGCCACACGCCTTTAGAGGCGGCTTGCGGGGTAGTATGTAGATGTAGATGTATGGGGGTAAATGAAGAAAAAGAGGTATGCAAGGATAGGTCAGTATGGAGGAAATTATTGAAGCAGAGTTAGGGGTAAATATATGTATTTATGAGTGAAACTTAGTGACTCTGCCTACCCCGGAAGGTAACGGCGTGATTGGTATGTATGTATGTACATATTCCAAAATATATTTTTTTATAAAAAATGTAGAATATTACCAAGTTTCCCGGCCTTACTCCTACTCGCTTCGATACAGGATTTTATATGTACGACCTAAAATGAATGGCTTCGCACATAATTATGTCGCAGATATGAAACGCGTCGTTCATCGAAATAAACTTGTAAATGATTGCATAGTGTTTCATTCACCATGAATTACATTGATGCTTAACTTTTATCCTATTGGCCAGTTGCAGGAACGACACGTATTCTATAAATGTATGGAATATATAAGCCATGGCAACCAATCTACAACTGTTCCTGAAACATTCGATAAAATTATCGGTTTCACAACTTATGGGATAGAGTTAATGAGCTCCATAAGTAGCGAAGATGGCGGATGCGCAATGCACCGCCTGGAGACTTAATTACTTGATAAAAGAGTCGTTATGAGACAAATGACCAGTTTGTTTACTCTTACTGACTAATAACTATCTGCATTAGCGATTAATCGTACGCTAAGCTTTCTTAAATTTTATCCGGCGGAAGAATATTAAATCAAATATTCGAAGCAATTAACTATTGTGAAATAAGTTAAGTAACTAGTAGATGCATTCTTGCAACCCGAATATACTTACAAGCTCTATAACTTCATGGATCTCATAACTATTGATTCCATAACTAAATATTCTTGCAACCAGCCATAAGCAGCATATTTGATAGATAAGCAAATAACATTATGATAGTGTGTACTTAATGAAAGGTCCACTGAGGGACACCCAATGCCGCTACCGTGGAATTACATGAAAACAACACTAAAGATTACTGATACATTACACTGCTATTAAACAACACGAAGAACCGGCCATTAGTCGGTCATTCCCACAACTAATTGCATTCGGTATATTACATAAACCACATTTGGGTTTCTATTTACTGAATGTAAATACTTTTGATATCATCAATATATCGTCTTATCGATATTCCTTTCCGATTCGTGCATAAAATACCCTGAGGAAACTCGTCTGGGATGGTGGGCCGGGAGCGCCGCGGGTGGGGGTATGGGAAAGAAAGGGGTTTCCGCCGGCCTTGGTGCCACGCGGAGTGGGCGGGGTGTGTATGGCGGCGGGTGCCATGGTGTGTGGGGGGGGGGGGGTTTATCTCTCGCGGGGCGTGGTCGACTGGTAGGGGCGGAATGTGCGGAGAAGAGCTTCGATCCGGGCCCTTTCCTGCATTCCCTTTCTCCGGCCAACCCCCCCTCCCCCCTGGGTTCCCACCTCCCCTTCGGACGTGAATCGGAGGAGGCTGTCCTCCGCCTGCTATCCCCCAACCCTTCTCTCTCTCTCTAAACCTCCCTCTCCCATTCTGGATAAATCCAGGCGCCCACGCCTGAGTTCTCTATCCACATCCGTGTACCAACTCCTCCCCCAGCCCTTCACCTCCCTCGTCCACATCTCCCGGTCATTCATCCACGATGAGCCTCCACTTCCCTTTCTCCATTCCACCCCGCCCCCATCCCTCTCTCACCACCTGCCATCCACGCTGCCCGGCTTTCATACATGTCTTTGTCGTTTTCCCGCCGCGCTGATTTACGCGTCTAATATTTTTCCTCTTTTGTTCTCAACTCTCTCGCCACCACGAGCCGATAGATTGCCTTCAGCATCTAGGGCGAAAAGTACCAAGGGCCTATCATCTACCACCACATCTACGTTATACCGTTCAAGCCATCACTAGCAGTGGCGTAACTAGAACTTGGCTTTGGGAGGGGATGGATCAGATTGAATAGCACACCACACCGGGTAATAATACACAAAGTTTTCCTTTATAACATGAAAGTATTTTAGAAAAACATGGCTACATTAAATATTTGTTACAGAAAGTTACAAGTTTACAAAAACATTTAATTACTGTATTTCAAAAAAGTAGGATTGCTGTGATACGAATAATTTTTTATTTTTAGGGTTCTGGGGAGGGAGTTCTATCTCCCTCATCCCCCCACCCATAGTTACGCCACTGATCACTAGAGTGTGTGGCACGAGGGGATTCCACACCAGGCATGAAGCCCTCATCCCAGTTCAAATCAGAACCGCGCTCTATCCCCTGGATGCCAGGCACAGGCCAAAAGCAGTCAGGACAACAGTGCGCAGTCAGACCAGAAACTAGGAGAGTGAAACGTAGAAGAACATGCAACTATATAGAACACTTCAAGATAAAAGTACTGGTTAGTATTATTGATGCGAGTGATAAATAGCACTACATCATGCAAGAGTATATCATGCCGGAGATTACAAGCGAGTTTAGAAGCTATCAATCATGTTAAGATATTTAGCACTACTGAAAAAACCTATTTTACCCAGTCAGAGTCAAAATATCCTAGAACTGATCTATCGCAACTACTATGGTCCCTTATTGTACGTGAAAAAAGGACATTTTAAATCTATCGGTTCTGGAGTCTATTTCCTTAATCTTATGCCTGCTTGCCATTTCCTTAATCTTATGCTTAGACACAATGTGCTCCCATTGAGTTACATGGAGAGGGTGCTCGCTATGCTAACCACTGCTAGAAGCTGAAGCCAGTCCGCCATCTCCGTTCACCGTAATTTTCCTACGGCGCTTGCGGGCTAACGCACTAATTTTGCAATTTTACGATGTTAAATGAAAGCTGTAACTTAGTAATTCTACACAAACTTTATTAACAACCTAGGATTCGATTACGAAGTCATCATCAGGTACATCCATAAGAATGCATGCAAGCGTGATATCTGATGATGACTTTATAAGTCTAAACCTACGTCGTTAATTAATTAACAACCAAGATAAAAATTTGTGACTTCCACAATTCATTGAGCACTAGCGACCGGTTTCGGCTGTCATGTCATCATCAGGTGATGATGGCGTGATGGCCATAGCTACAGATGGCGTTCAGGACACACCTGATGATGACTTGACAGCCGAAACCGGTCGCTATTGTTCTCTATATTATGGAAGTTACAAATTTTTATCCCGTTTGTTATGACATCCTTCCACCACGTGACAGCTTCAAGATTTCTTTTTATGTCATTAATAAATTTTTTGTGAGTGAATTACTAAGTTACAGCTTTCATTTCACAATGTTAAGCATGTTCCACAAAGTTTAACCTGAAAATAAAACAATTTTACGATGTCTTCCATTGATAGCTTCCTAGAAATCTGCAAGCACTTACTTTTTTAATGTGTATTCCCCTTTCGTATTTTCTTTATTTATTCAATTTAAAAATCACCCCATTTCCCGATAATATCAGTTGTAAAATTGAGTTGAATTCATATCAATAAGCAGCCAATTTATGTTTCTAGTGTTACTTGCCTTAAATTTCAAACAGATGGTTGATACTCCTGCTTTACATCCGCTAATTCATCAATTCCGTCGCGCTATCCACATGAAAGTAAGGAGAGAGCAGGGTTAAACAATATGGTAGTTTATTTCATTTGTCTGGTTAGAGTTTGATGTCGGAATGTCATCTCAATCTGCCTCAATGGGCGTAACAAAAATGTATGCCCAAACATTCAAGACACTTTCCTCACGTATAGTAGAAGAAAATATTTTATGAGTCCATAAATGCTTTATTTTTATTTAAGAACAAATTTCCTCTTCCCCATTGTACCCCACTTTATAATTATTTCATAGTCAACATTCCCTCTCTTCTCAATACATCCTCCATACAACTCTTCTGCTTCCTCCGAACCTCCGCAACAAGTTTCCTCTCCTTTTCAACCATATTCAAAACCTTCTCGTGCGTCTTTCACGCTACCCTCTCCACACCCTCATCTCAGACGCCTCGAGTCTTCTTGCATTCTCCCCTCGCAATGGCCAAGTGTCCAACCCAAACAGCGCCACGCTTCACATTTGAGTTTCCAACAGCCTTTTCCTTACATCTCTACTCAGACCCCCCAGCCCCCTCATCAATAAAGTGAAATTCACAGCAGAAAAATCATTCACCTGCACTGGGAATGGAACCCAGATCCCTCGATTTCGCGAACTAGAGGGATCTGGGTTCGATTCCCAGTCCAGGCGAATAATTCTGTGAATTAGCGGGTGACTCCGTTGAAGTAACTGCGCGGCTAGTTCCGTGGTTCTTCGAAAAAAAACCCTCATCAGTTCCCTCCTCTTTGAAAGTACTTCTTTAGCCAGGGCAATTCTACATCTTATGTCCCTACTACTATGTTAATATTATTTTAAACTTCGATATGGGATACATAAATAATGTACATTTGTACGACCGCATAACTCCATATTATGTTTATGCATATGAATGCATGCATATTACCTTGTAATATCACTTAGTATATTAATCGTCAACAATTAATCATTATATTTTTTCTGATTATTTTAATATTGCAATAATATCTGGGATGGTTTTTAATTTTTTGTTGTTTAAGGAAGGTGACTTGTTGATTTTTCCATACAACAGAGGTTTTCCTTCTATATCAACTGCATGTAGCATAGGACATTCCATCCTAGAAACAATAAATTTATATTCCATTATACTACTAAACCCATTCTCCTCCAAATACTATCCCTATATTTAACCAGCTCGACTTGCTCTATTTTGTGCCCTCCTACCCTTATATTCAGTACCGCCTCCTTACTTCGAGAGGATCAGAATGCGGGTCTTAACAAAAGGGTGAGAGGGCACAAAATAGAGCAAGTCGACGAGTTTGCGTATAAGGTATTATTTTGGAAGAAAAATGGGTTTAGTGGCAAGGGCAAGGAAGAACCATAAAGGTGGGAGGAGTATTGTTCTCCAAATGAAGTGAAAATCACAGAGCACTAAATATTTTCCTCCCGTCGTCATTACACGACAGACAAAACTCGCGTATGCCAGGATTAGCGTAATAGTAGACTAAACGAATTGGAAATGTGGACCCTGAGAACTAAGGCTTGTTCTTGAAATTTTTTTTTAATTTTCTTGATTTCATATTTTTCTTTGATTTGATTCTTTCCAAAACCAGACTGACCAGATTTTTCTCGGATTTCGGGTACGGAAGTAGCAAAAAATTCGCGGGGAATCATTACCAATTGGGAAACAGTGGACCTGGTCAAACGATATTATAAACACAACCACGATAGGATATCACGGTCTTCGATGAGAATAGAAAATATATTCCCCGTTTTATTATTGGGCTGCAGGGGTGGTATCACGGTCACTTTCTTCGCATTGTCTTTATCGCTATCCAAAATTCAAGCTCCTACAGAGAGAATATAACCACAGAAACAGTTCTTAAGAAAATAACTCCACCAATTACAACTGTTGATTAAAAGCAAAAAATTGGCATTCATCATCATCATTGGCCTTTCAATCCTAAGATTGGTTGACTGAGGCTTCCACCCTTCCCTATCTAATACTAGTTCCTTTACTTCCTCTTCCTCCGCATCACTTCCTATGAACTTTCCTCTTTATTTGGCCCATGAACTAATCCTTCCTCTGAGGACTTTTCCCTCTATTTTACCTTGAATTATGTTCTTCGCAAACCGATTGAGTCTCAGGGTGTGTCCAATCCATCTTGTTTGTCTTTTCTCTATGGTAGGAGCGTCTGAAGAAACTACAACTTGGCTGTTTCCACATGAGGTTTTATTGTTACCGACCATGGTTTCGTTACAGAGTAACATTATCAAGGTTACAGAGTAACATTATCAAACACCTTGATAATGTTACTCTGTAACGAAACCATGATCGGTAACAATAAAACCTCATGTGGAAACAGCCAAGTTGTAATTTCTTCAGGCGTTCCTACTATGAAGGATTTCCACGAAGTCACGCCCGCTACCATTACTTATTTTCTCTATGGTGTTCCACATGGTTCTTTCCTCTTCAATTCATAAACTTCATCATTTTTATTTTGTCCGTCCACCTTATCCTTAGTACCCTCCTCCAGACCCAGGTTTCGCAGGCTTTCACTCTTTTCTGGTCAGCTTTTCCGATGGTCTTGCGACCATCTAAGACCTCTTTTTGCTATCATGAGCGCGATTGGAAAATAACGATTTTGCGAACGCGCACGTTATGGAGAGCGTGATATAATAGTGTACCATGTAGAACCATGCACCATGTAGAACGATCTATACCTAATTTTCCAATCATTACATTGACAAATGATGTGGTACGAAGTCACTCGCACGGATGTATATATATTCGAGTGACTTCGAAACATATCATTTGTCAGTGCAATGATTGGAAATTCGTCAATTTTCGTCGTTTTATAAACGACAATGTTGGGTTTATCCACCTCGACAGTGGCTTTGTAAGCACGACTTTGCCTCATGTGCCACAATGAAGACTTGAGGCCTGAAGATCAATCTCGCATTAACCCCTCGAAATTCGCCTTGAATGAAGATGTCTACGTGGTGTAGCTGGCTAACAACCTGACCGGCAATTGGCCTCGAATCCCAGTCAAGTCAAATGATTTTTTCATGGAGAATTTCAACCCTTGGTGATCCAATCCTGGTTTACCAAGCGAGGAACATGACAATGATTTCTCCGACCAAGGCAGCGTAGCGACGGCGATAGGGGGTATCCTGAGTGGGGGACTCAGGCTCGCCATTGAGAGAGGATGAAGCCCGCGTGGGCAAAACTTGAATCTTTCCCGGCTGTGGATTAGCGGGGGAGGACGTTACCCCACACAGCGCCAAGGAGTCTGGGGCGTATCGGAAATCGGTACGCGGACGGTGAATAATCCAGCGATATTCGCAGAATTTAGAATGGATAAACTCATGAGTCATCCCAACTTACTATAATCGTGGGAAACGAGAAGTTGAGCGTATTTATCAGTGCAATTTGCTATCGAACCGATACTGCATATCCCCAAGAAAATTGTAATAACTAAGGAATTCGAAAAACAGTCAACTGCAACAACTAATATATTAACGGCAATTAGATCGTTGGTTAAACTTTTGACTTATGGCCGTTTGCAAGAATATTTAGTTATGAGATTCATGAAGTTATAAATGCCATATAAAATGTCGGGTTGCATGAACACATCTACTAGCTACATAATTTATTTACCAATAGTTATTAGCTTGGAATATTCGATCTAATCTTCCACCGCCGGATGTAATTTAAGAAGCTTTAACCTGTGAATAATTGCTAATGCGCATAATAGTTAGTCAGTAAGAGAAAACAAACTGGTCATTTGTCTCAAAACAACTCGTTTATCAAGTAATAAAGTCTCCAAGCGGTGCATAGCGCATCCGCCATCTTGGCTACTTGTGGAATTCATAACTCCACGCAATGAGTTATGAAAACAATAAATTTATCGAATGTTTCTGCAATTCTTATTGAATGGTTGCCATAGCTTATCGGTCCCATAACTTTATAGAATACATATGTGTCGTTCCTGCAACTGGTCAATAATACTGAAAATTATTTCCAAGCCGATACATTTTCCGATGAAGTCGGAAGCATTTTGTGTTGTTACTTATTGATTAGGTCATGAGAAGAAAATTAGGGAAGCATTTCACAGAATGGACAAGGCTAAAATGTCATTTTTCCATGAGCAATACGCGACCAAGACAGCTGCTAATAAGACATTACAATTGAGCTATTCATTGGGTGCTAACGCTAATCATTTATTTACTCACCAACCATCTTCTCTTATTTTACGAAGCAGTACTAGCTGTAGCATTACATGACAACTGTATGTTTGTGTATTTGTGTAGAAGCAAAATGTATAATTTCTCTAAGTGTCTATTACACTGAAACCACACAGCGTCGTACATGAAAGCGAAAATCATCTTCTGAGAGTTAATTGCAGGTTTGTAAATGATGCCAAATGTACTTCTCCCGTCCGACGAGATGCAGAACGTATGTATGTATGTAAAATCACCTAGGAACAGCCTCCAGTGTGTTTAAACCGTTCCTTCCCTTTACTAATCTTTTACTAAGTTGCGCGAAACCCTTTTCAATCTTTATCATCGCCACTCCTCCCGAATAAAAGAAGGAACGGAACGGAAACCACCATTTTTTTGCCGTTCCCAACAACCCTCATCCCCTCTCGTAGTCTCAACCCTTCATCCCCCTCTCTTTGCCCGAAAACCCTCACCCGAGCCAGCCCTCTTTCCAGCTCCCAACCCTGGAAACCTCTCCGTAAAACACCCCTCGTGTCTCCCTAAAAACCAGCCAGCCACTTCTCTGGCCACTTTCTCCAACCACCTCTCCTCCCTCCCCTCCCGGACGGTGGAAAACCATAACGAAGCTTAATTGGTGGCGCCACATTCAGCCAGAGATTGGGCGAACGGAATAATTACGCAGTTTCCACCCCCCCCCCCCCGTAAAATGTAACGGGTTGGACCCTCAGGGCGAACGCATACGAGTGTACACAGAGACCAGCGTTACCAACTGTAAGACCTTCTCGAGCCGGAGATTTTCGGTCTACGACCCGCAGAATCTGAATAGGCAGCCTTAATTACTGTGGTTACGGAACTTCAATGGTAGCATTCATAATAACAATTTGGATAAGAAGGTAAATTAAATTATAAATATTTTAGGGCGAATCCTAAGATGCCATTTGGTTTAATTGAACTGTATCAGGCCGAGCTTAGGGGAAGTTGTCTACATTCATGCTGAGTACAATACACTTGGTAATCTCCCACGTACTTGTTTGCTGACACCACACTGTAACATAATCATGTGCCACAGTGTGGTGAAAAATAGAGTAAAAAGGGTTCCATCTTCTACCAACTCTGTGGTAGGAGATGGAACTACCAATATACACTGTGGTATAATCATGTACCACATGATTATACCACAGTGTGGTGAATAGCGTCGTGCCAGCAAATAAATCTGCGGGAGATTACCAAGTGTTTTTTTTATCCAGCATGAATGTCCTTAGGTTATTTCCTTATCCACTCTCTTGTGTAGTTATTCATTTCTCATTTGATTCGACAATTTAGTACTCAGCAGCCGTCTGCAGCACACGATTCCGGAGGCTCCTAATCCATTCTGGGCTGCCTATCTAATGGTCCACGAGTCTATCCATAGAGAACATACTATCAACACTAAGGTATTTACATATCTATATTGCTAAGCATAACAATAGTATTTTCCATATTTTTTTAATGAAAACCTACCATGGTTTCGACACTTTATGTCATTATCAAGGTAAAATAGTTAACAATGACATATATCATTGTCATAAAAATTTATCATAAAAATTATCAATAATGACAAAGTGTCGAAACAAAGATCGGTTTTCATTTTTAAAAAGCGTGGAAACTACTATTGTTATTTTATTCCTACCAATATTGATATACAAGATTTATACTAACTTATGCCTGAATGGGATCGAGTTGGTGTGGTGGCTAGAGTACTGGCTAACCATACGGACAGCCAGGGTTCAAATCCCTGCAGAGGAGGATGTTTTTCAGAGGAAACCCGCCCCCTACTTGAGTGTCTTGTGGAGAGCGCTTAATTGCAGTGCTCCGCCTTTCGGATGAGACGTTAAACCGTGGTCCCCTTGGCGCCTTTCGTTGAGAGCATGCTAATGCCGACGCCGGGTTTCTATCCACCCTTCCTCACTTACCTATCCCGTATGGCACAAATAACCTTAGCTGTCGGTCGCATCCCCTAATATCCAATCCAGTTACGCCTGAAACACTTTCATACGTTATCACATAGTTTCTACACTTCAAGGAACACAGAAACTACCTTTTCAGCATGGACTCTTCCTTAACTTGGGCTATAAATTATGCGCTTGAAATCATTCGTATTTCTTCCATCCCACATTGAAGTGCACTAAAGATAGGAGTAGGAATCCACTTGCTTTATTTTCTCTCTTCTTCAGTAAAAGAAAGAGCTAATAGGTACCGAAAAGCAGGACCAAATGGATTGGACACACCCTAGGCACTAAGGTGTTTAAGAAATATCACTGAAGAAAAAATTTAGAAAAAATTCCCAAGAGGAGGGCCAAAAAATATAAGCATAGACCAAACCTAAAGAAATTAGGTAAGAAAAGCTACCAGGGAGATATGGAAAACGCATTTGCTGCGGCTGCGGTCTACTTACTTTGGGATTGAACGACCAACGACATGTCACATTCGTTAAGCATGGTTAAATATTTCTGACTACTTGTTTGGTTTCTTTTTAGGATGAATTGATACAAGCATGTTGCAATATGCACCATAGGTCATTTCTTGAATAGGGGAAAATATTTTAGGGACAATTATTTTTTTAATTTTCTTCTTTGATTCCTCATGCTATAGCGTCGCCTTTCATGGCTCGGCAAAATCACAAAGGAACGTAATATTTCAATCAATATCTTATCTATTTTTTTGCAATAAAAAATTGCATTTATTTTAGCAAATAAAAATTATCTGAGACAACTGTGCATTACCGACGGAATATTTACATACGTCACATAATTATTTACAGTATGCTAAACGCTCGCACTGACTCTGGACTAAAACATTTACTGAAACCCCGAGTAGATAGAAACACCGCTTCACTCGGTGTCTCCCGGTGAAAATTCCACAGTTGGCAGCCCTGAATACACAAATATTTTTTTTGTTACCACTCTCGCGTTCCAAAAGACCCAGTACCGCCTGCGGGGGTAGTTTTTCAGAATGAAGTTTTATCTCACCGGAGCGACATCGTAAACATGCTGTGCGAAATTAATGCCTCGTTCATTTAACCCCACGGCGGATTCGTACAACAAGCGTGCGGTAATGGGGTGAAAAATACTGTCGATGAGATATTGAATGATGGCGTTGGGTAGGAGCACTAGACTCTAGTCAAGGCTAGATGAGATACAGGCGGCCAGTATTCGCATTCGCCGCTAAACCACGTCGCCGTCTGCAAATTAGAACGCGTTCAAGATTCGTGCAACTCCGTTCCGATGGAATTTTCAAGCGAGTTACTAGACGCATTGGGTAAACACTGCCAAACTAAAGTCAAAAGCTCGAGCAGCTCACAAGATTAGCCAGACTCAGATTACTCGACAATTTTCAGTACTTCAGTAATATTCACCACTCGACAAATTTCAGTTCAGTTCGGCAGGTTTCAGTACTACACGGAAGACATTAATTTGACCACGCTACCGTACATACTTGAGAATAAGACGAAATAATTATCTGAATAAAAAACTTTTAAAAAAAATTTTTTAAGCGGACTATATAGTATAAAATAATTTCTCCTTGCCCCATACAGATTTATAACCCCATACTAATTCCTAACCCCATACAGATTGTCCTGAAAGTTTGTGATCAAGAATTTTAATAGCTAGGAAAATACTTTAAAGATTTAAAAAGAAAAACGTGGGACGCGTGCAATAGATAATTGATGCATGAATAATTCACCTAAGTCACTAATAACTTTGCTGTACCGCAAATGATATGAACTGTTGAGAGAGTTTTCTCAATGACAGCTAATCTCTACACTTCTTACTATAATTTATGTCAAGTCTCCGGCACATCGGGAAGTTAGTTTAAAATCAATAGAAAAATTTGTACCAAACAGACAGACAAGAAAGCGAGTTCATGAAAGCGTGGTAAAATTGCTCCCGTTTTTTCGGCATCAAAAAAAACAACCTTTGACCCACACTCGAGTCAGTAAATAAGATGACGCTCCCCACGACCATGCAACAAGCATTAAACAAAACAAACACTTATGACACATGGAGACACGTAGAATGGGCACTCACAACTAATTATTGAGCGTTACGTCGATCGAGTGTCATCGGTGGCGGTTGTGAATTGCACGCATTTTTTTTACCGCCGACGTAGACGTCTTGATCGTTGAAACGATCAACAATTTTTGGTGCACATCTCTATAAGCCTCAGAGAATGTACGCCAAGATATGCAGTATATTGACGTTCAAAGTTTCGCGTTAGGACCTACCACTGACAACGTCATTCATTGGTTGTTCAATCCTAAGATTGGCTGACCGCAGCCCTCAACCCTTCCCTATCTAATTCTAGTTCCCTTACCTCCTGGCATCTCTTCCTATTTACTTTCCTCTTTCTTTGGTCAATAAACTGATTCCTGGGTCTTCCTCTGGGGACTTTTCCCCTTATTTTTCCTTCAATTATGTGCTTCACAAACCCACTGCGCCTCAAGGTAGGTCCAATGCATCTCGTTTTTCTTTTTCGTGTTCCATATGGTCCTTTCCTCTTCTACTCTTCTGTACACTTCGTCATTACATTATTGTCCACCCATTTTATCTTCAGCATCCTCCTCCAGCACAAGGTTTCGAAGGCTTCTAGTATTTCTGGTCAGCCTTTTCAATGGTCAATGCTTCCGATCCATAGAGTGCCATGTACCACACGAACGTTTAACATACTGCTTGCTGATTTGTAGCCCTTCCCTCTTTGAGCAGCAGTTGTCTTTTTCCCATGAACGCCTTCTTAGCTTGGGCTATTCTCCGCTAGATGTCCGTTGTACTTCTTTCTTTTCACGTGATGGTACTTCCGAGACAGGTGAAGGAATCCACTTGCTGTAATTTCTCTCCTCTCAGGGTGACTTCGTGACTGACAACGTGAAGAGAGCTAAATAAATTCGAATGCTGAACTTGGTGGCTCCTGTGCATTCATCTGTATGAGGAGATTGGTGAAAGGGAATAGGCACTATGTTAGACGATCACAGCCTTTGAAATGAATATCTTGACAGAGATTTCGTCGCTCGACCAAACCAATTTCATTAGAAACAAAGACCTATCAATTCTCTCTATCCTGTGAGCTCTATCAAGCACACCGGCGTACTTGCCGGCGACTCTGCGAGCTGGCTGAGATTTATCAGATCCACGGAAACAAATTCCCTCAAATGACGCTAATGAATACGGTATTAATATCGACTTGGATCATGAAAATCTGTTCCCTTGGTAAAAATAAGGTACAATAAGGTATTGTTATGTATAGCAAGTGTTAAAGAACTTTTTTTTGCGTTGTGGACACATGAATGGCGCATCGCCCAGGCATCACAAGCGGAACCATATCATTCAATTCGATGTTGTAAAACCTAGGCCCCCTTTGAATTTATCTCAGAGTAGTTGTATTAATTTTCCCCAAAAATCTTTCATCTGCTTCCAAGGGCAGTTAACATGGAAAACAAAGTCAATTCTTATTTGAAGCAAACTAAAAAATTGCTTTTGAAAATGATGATATTGAGAAACTATGTGCAAATTTCCATGAAATTGTTTTAAAAGAAAAAATTAAAATTTGTGCTAATAGTTTATGGTACCATTTAAAACTGAAATATTTTGTTATGTTCCTTCGCTCGAAATTCTTGGTAACTCCAACACAGGTTTATAATCTTTGGGGTAACCTGAAGCTTCCCAATTTTTTGTAACATTGGAATGTGCTTTGTATTTAAGTAGTAAGCAATAAAGTATTCTATTCTAATCTATTCTAAATAAATGCGGAGATCAGTGAAGTATAGAACAGAAATGCGGCGGAAAAATTCAATCAAAGATGCATTAGAATTCTCAATCATTTTACACAAAAATCAAAAATATCAATTTATTTCGAATATTTAGCAAATGATAAAACCACCACCCCCACCTACTTGCGATAATTTGACTGCCTTCTCGCACTGTAATGAGACAGCAGTGAGATTACCATCAGACGAATCCTTCCGATCTTCCTGCTGCACGTCCTAATTTGGAGAATTTAGGCCAACCTCATTAGGATGTGACCTGACAGCTAACTTCCATCGCGTTAAATTACTCGTTGTCCCCACCCCCTACCTTTGACAGGTAGAAGCATTCAGACGTTTCCGGGGAAGATTTACGACGGTTTTAAAAGGACTCGCCGAGACCCCTCGATGAGCTAGAGCGTTGTGCAACCCGCGTTACGCTGTGCTTCGTGTTTGCATTTCATTTGCTGCGCTCGACAACCGAATGCGATGCAGTTGACGTGAATTCCCGGACCCAGCCGCTCACTTGACCTCGAAGAATTGAGTAAATAAGCTCCAGTCACTTGACACATTAGCCCCGCGGAGAACAAGACGAGGTGCTAAACCGCCTTCATTCTCCACGGCGCTTGGAAGGGTATATCCATCCGTAGAAAGGAAGGATAGGCGAGACGCCTTAAAAGGCTAAAGAGTGAATGAGAGGGCGAGCAGAAGGCAGCTTTCTGTTTGCACTTTTAGCCGGTAAAGAACAAAAGACACAACAGGACTCGCAGTGGGGCATTATGAAGCTCCCCTTCAAGCAGAACGGGCTTAAAGCCTTTCAAGGCACACCGTTGCATGTCTGCTTTCTGAGTAGCTCATTCACATTACCCGTTCCACTAATAGTGGCCCTTATTACCATAAGAAGAACATGATGGAAGAAATGGCAACACGTCTCAGTGAATACGATAAGCTGATCATGAATTAGAACTTAATTCTTTTGTAAAAATCGTCTATTTTGAGATGATGAAGTAGAAATCAAGGAATTATGTTGATAAATATTACATTACACTATAATTGTATACACTGATAAAAGTGATAATATTATTATTTTTGTTTTTCTTGCTTATGGCAAGAAATGCATATTTCGTTTAAACCACTCCCTATCAGAAAGTGTGAGCAAGATAGGATTAAATTCGAAATTTAATCAATACAATTGTCTCGACAAATATTATGATGGAAATAACTTTTCAACAGCTTTCACTTGTATTAAGATGTTAATTTGAAGGGAATTAAATTATGTATACAATATACACTCTCGACTTCAGCAAAATTTTAAATTGGATTAAATTTTGATATCATTAATAAATATATTATTTTTCTGCACTCTGTTGACACTTTCACCCACTTCGTTCCGACGATTCCATATAAACTCAATAAAAGGTAAAACACATTTTACACCAAACAAAACAAAAGCTTCTCCACATCTGAACAATCCATATTATTCCCTACAACCACGTTCCTTAACAAGTATTGCTTCGTTTCTCTTGAATGTGGTTAAATATTTGTTCCACTTACCTCTATAATTACACGATCGACATGAAGGAGTATTTAATAAACGACAGAATATATTAGGCGTTGATATAAACAAATGTTGTTGTTCAAGATCATTAATATTGATACACAACACAAATTAGAGGTAAAACTTTCTAAAATAAACACATTGGAAATCCCTCAAGTCCTAATCTAGAATGAATTAGTCGAAAAAGATACAATATGGATCCATTATGGTTCTTTTAAACGTTTCTGACTCCTAATTAAGTTTTTTCATTTAAATATAAAAAAGTATCTACTTCACGGCGAAACCTTTTATCTATTATCATTATTTCAATTCACCTGGGACTCCATTGGAAAAGATAACCCAATACGGTCCAATTCGACCCACTTCCTTGTATTTGCAGAATTTGGCATCTGGCTGCATACCAAAAAATGTGGTCTTCGCTATGTTCTGTGGACTGCATATCTAATTTAATTGAGAAAGAAATTTCTCACTTATATCATATACATGGCGTCCCTAAAGAGTCACTTACTATAGAAAATTGATCGTCACGAATTATAACTATCGTCTATTCAAAGGAAAAATATTTGAAGATTACTTACTACAGCAGTTGATTCAAGTACGATACCTCTTCAATTTAACTAACACTTGTCCGCAAAACGTGCACAGATTTGCTGAATCTTGATAATAATAAAACCTACGAGAGTATCTTTGTTTTCATTAAACAACTACTTGATATTATACTCACAATTCTCATCCAAAATATTACTAAAAATACAAAATGTTCTCGACCATTAAACAACTGCTTCGTGATGATCACTCAGAGTTTTCATTTTTAAAAGATCATGATTCTAACGTTTGATGGAAGTAGTCGAGCAGAAAGGTTAAGTTTCTACTTTGATTGCAAGAGACAGATAAATGAAATAAATATCATAGATAAATATATCAAGTAATAGGAAAAAAATTATAATTTAATAATCAAAACGTAGTAACAGGCTTGAAATATCACAATCCAACCCACGTTTAACGTTTTATACCTCCTTGGCCTACGAGACGCAATACCATGGAGATCATAAATGTCCTCCCACCGTGGTGTAAACATTTCAGGCAATAGAAGATATCCGCAGGTGAAGTCGGGCATTCCAAAGAGGCGAACAGGAAGGTTAGCCAACGTCGCGAGTCCTATCTCGTTTCAACACGCGCGCCGCAGGAAATTATCCTCGCAGTAGATCACGCCCCTCTGAGAGAAAAGTATGTTCGACACGGGCCAAGTTATGATGAGAGAGATACGAGTGAAGTGGTAACGAAACATGGCGGCGTTTGGATATTAGACAGGAGATTATCCTCGCAGTAGATCACGACCCTCAGAGAAATGTCTGGGGCAAGTTATGATTAGAGAGATACGAGTGAAGCGGTAGCGAAACATGGTGGCATTTGTACTATGACTCGCTTAGAAAGGATGGTGAGATTCAATCTTATTCGGCTTGTATACCTCAGAGGCTTCATTTTTATCACCAGACATACTCGAATCATTTTCTATTGCTGCAATGGACTCCTCAGTTACCTATAAAAAATGTCCTCCGCGAATGTGTGAGTCCAAAGAAATAATGACTTCCACATTTTCGTTTGAGTCGCTAAAAAAATTCCGCTTTCGAAGGCGGCATGACTTAGTTGTTAACATAAAAAAACAAGCTAAGGTAGATAACATACAAAAGAGTCGACGAATAATTTTCAATTACAATTTTTCGGGCATAGGAACCGACTTCAGCAGCATTCCTATTTGGTTAACGCATTTTGACTTCAGTCCATGCTGTCATATGCTAAAAGCACGAGAATTGATAGAGAAACCCTTATATTGCGACTACCACGGGACTCAGGAAATAAGGACCGCATAAGGTGGTGTCCACTGAAGGGTAGAAAAATTCACATTACTTAATTATTTGGGAAATCCAAGCAGTTCCCAAAAAAATCAGTCGCCTAGAGGGGTGGCCGCGTAGGCAGGTTTCAGCGTTTATGAATCCGGGATTTAATGTCATTTAAATTCAACTCTCAAGTAGAATTATGAACAGATTTTTACGAAAGTAGTATACATTTTAGATACAAAAATACCCTTGATTCCCTTATCCCATCCTCTCTAGCATTTTAACTTTAGTATCAATTCGAGAATAAAAGAACCCAGAAAAAAAATTTTTTTGAAGGATCTTAGGTTTTCCCAGCGTATATGCTGGATTAATGTTTCTCGGGTGTTCCGCCGGATTAGCAGGTCTAATAGTCCCGACATTTCGGAGAACGACTTGACTTCACCAGAGCCGTCTGAGAGACCAGTGGCCAAAGCCTTACTACCAACGTCAACTATAACAACTATGTGTCAACTATAACGGGAAAGATTCAACGCATTCTACGGCGCTATGACATCCAGACGATACATTTACCACCGTTTAAAGGATACGCTAGTGAGGGCAAAGGATCCGATCGGCTTGAAGACACCAGGGGTCTGCCAAATTTCCTTTGAGTGCGGGAAGGTGTATATTGGAGAGACTGGCCGCACAGTAGAGAAAAAGTTGACAGAACATCGATGAAATTTCCGATTAGCTCAACCGCAGAAATCAGCTGTAGCGGAGCACAGCATTTGTGAGGACAATGTTATACAGTGGGAAGGGACAAAAATTCTCAGCCACACGCGAGGTTATTGGGATCACCTCGTCAAAGAAGCCATCGAGATCCGTTTACAGCCTAAAAACCTCAACATAGACGGTGGTTTCTAATTTAGTAACAATCATCAACACCCTTAAATACGTTAGGGAAGGCGGGAAGACGCACACAATCCATACCTAATCAGACGGCACCTGACTCAAAGGAGTGGGTATATACTCCGGCTAAAATTGAGAAAACAGCATTCAGAACCCCTGAAGATGGAGAGCAAGTCGTTCTTCGAAACGTTGGGACTTATGGACCTGCTTATCCAGTGGAACACCAGAGTAACATATATGTTTTTGTTTTGTTTATAGCGCAGAACAACTCTGTTTTTTAAGTTGTCAGAATGTGAAATATAAGTTATTGTACGGCGGAACCAACTTAAGGATTGTCTCAATCGTTTCAAACTCACCCACCCCTTCCAAATGATTCTTTTCTGCGTGGATTCGCGCGTTAAGTAAATGGCTCAAGGGAAGCCTACGAAGATCGCCGGTAAGGGTTTCGCCCAGCGGACTGGAAGTGAGGTTGACGCCGAACGCTCTTGTCATCGATACCATCTCACCAGTGGAAGGTTATTCCTTCATCAATTTATCCCCGCACATGCTTTTTTCCCTATGGAGACAAAACTCTCGTATATATCGGGCAATAAAAATGCTTTTTGATGTGAATCGATGGATCACGTTTCGCTCCCATAAATGTCGAAGGAATTCAAATAATATACAAACGCATCGTTATTCTTTCAATGATTCCATCGTTTTTCATTTGATGTGACGGGAAATCCAGAATAAGATATTTTGATACGTTTTTGACGCCACATTTTCAAATAAGCAGCAAGTATTTGGGACAGCAAGAGGAGTGAGTTGATGGAAGAATTACGTAAATTACAAATACCTACGGAAAACCTACCTACAAATACCTACAGAACTTAATGAAAATTATATGTATCCCAGGGTGATCACAAGATAAGTGGGGAAATTTTTGTCCGTAAAATATTCTGGGGTACCCCCTTTAAAAGTCGCCAATAGGCTAGAAAATGAAATTGGCAAAGTTTCGGCTTAATTTTTTAACGTTGGGGATGAAGTTTAGAACACCTGCGATTTTAAGCAAAAATACACAGATTTTTCTCCATAAAATGAAAACCATTGATCCTGGAAACTTGATTCATGTTTTATTTTATAGGAAATTTTGTCGCCTTGAAGTTTTAATCATACCAATTTTTTGTTAAAACTTATAGATTTAATGTCATTAAGCATTTTTCAGGCCAGGTCGTGGCTCCGTATCCTGAAAACTGTCCTGTTTGGAAAGTGGCAACAGAAGTGATTGAATTAATTTTGACTGGTTGTTCTTTCTTTGATATATTTGCACCAAAAGGCAAGATAAAAGCAATACTAATTTGCAAAGGAAATTAATTATTTCTATCCATGCATTAATATTTTCACCAATTATTATTTATATGAATCTAGTTTTATCCCTCAAGAAGAATAGTCCTCGATTTGTTCTATAATTGAAGTACATTCAAAATGAACACCTGCTGGTCACTTACGCTCATCAAGTCAGTAAGTTATTGATTACTACTGGGTCTAAGTTAATTTAATGTTATTTTAATTCTTGGTTGTTTGGAGTTGTAAATTAATTTGTTACTGTTCAAAATTAATCTCAATGGTAGATAAATTTTCGCTTTCTCAATTTTGTACAAATTTTTTCATAATTGTCTGATGTATGTCTCCTTGTTTTGTGTTACAAAGCTCTGAAGATGCCAAAATATTTGGCGAAGCGTGGGCTGTGAGTAAAATATATTACGGACTATATATTGAAGATTTTTTAAATTATCTATAATTTATTGGTCGAGAAAGTTAAAATTGTTAATAAGGATTGACTTTTAGCATAAATAGTCGGTAAAGAATCAATGTAAATACTAAGTACCCGAACGACAATCAATGCACCTGATATATAACATACTAACATTTGTTCCACGCAAAGATAAGTAAATGCATACATTTAACCAAAATCAGAAAAGTAAAAATTAGCTTAAAATCCACTGCGAATTCAACACTTAAATAAAGTCTATCTTTTCCGGAGTCCATTAGTATTTTGATAACCTATTGCGCTGCTATATTTTCTCTATGTTTATCGTTGGCAGTAATAGACGGGATGGATTAAGAGAGACAGAAAACACGGCTTTGTAAGCAAGCTACCACGTGAGAGAAGACGTGAGCGAATCAGTGACTACAAAAGTGCACGGTTCAACGCTCATTTTGTCAAGGAGGCATGAAGCGCTTTAAAGCTTTCAGCAAACTCGAGTAGGAAGTGACAACAGTAAGACAAAAAATCAATCCTTCCTTCGAATAAAAAGAGAGGCTCCCTGATATTGAAGCCAAACCACAGCTCATACGGCAGATGATTCCTAGAAAGTCTATAGTTCATAGGAATTTTCTGGAATACGTTAAATTCCAATAGTCACTCTCGAGAGCAATTTAAGTTCACCGAACCACGTATAAGCATACATACCCAATATTCGTCAAGACTATTTATAGATTGGACCTAAAAGTTATAACACTGTGCAGCTGATTCAAATTTACCAGAAATTAAAGCCTTAAAAATGGAAACTCTGTCTGACTACACTTTAATTACTGACATAATCATTGCTAGTTCACCTAGAAGATAAGGCAGACGAATTAAAAAATATATAAACGATGCAACACTGACATTCTTCTGAACTCCGAAATTATTGTAAGTGCCAGAAATATACATAGAAATATCCTTTATTAACACATTAAGTATCTGTAAACTACTTCTTAGTTCAAAAGTCAAGTATTGTAAATTGCAGAAAAGTGGGGTCTATAAATTAATGAGTGAAGATTGTAACTGTGTGTACAATGGACAAACCGGCAGGGCTTCCTTGACAAGGGTACAGAATCTAATACATCAATAATTTTAGCGCAAAATATAAGAACTATAGACAAAGCCTGCATGACGTGGAGCTCAGAAAAAGAAAAAAACATTTATGATCCGCCAAAATTTACTAATATGTAGTATGGCGAAAGAAGACTGTGTGTTGCGCTGCCAAGGCTATAAAATATTTGGTGGGATAGTCTGGCACAAGTTAATGGTGCGAGTGTTTTGAAAATAAAAGCAAAGAAGGCTTTGTTAAAAGTGGATTTTTGATCCGACAGGATTTGAACTATTGCGTTTCTGTTCTTATTTATAGTGTCAGTCTTTTTTATTACTGTGTCTACCAAGATACATCACATGTGCATTAGCTCCTCGTGACGAGCTATATTTGCTCAGGAGGACTTAAAATGTGTTTATTTTTAAAAATTTTTGCATAAAAAGTAAAACTATTAATGCATTAGATAATTTTAGTTGAGAAAAAATTTAAAGGATAAGGCAATTTAAGACATGATTTTCAGGCATACAACGATTTAAACATACATGCCCCCTGCCATCCATCAATAAGCTAAGTCTCTAACAATCACTTTCACGTGAAGGAATTAGTCGTCTGATGTTTGCATTAATAATTACCTTTTCCTCATGAGTATCATATATATTGATACCATGAAAAGTAATACTCACCTAGAAGATAAGACACAGACGAATTGAAAAAATATTTATATAGACGATGCCACACTGACATTCTTCTGAACTCCGAAATAATTGTAAGTACCAGAAATATGCATAGAAGTGTCCATTTTTAACACATTAAGTATCTGTAAACTACTTCTTAATTCAAAAGTCAAGTATTGTAAATTGCAGAAAAGTGGGGTCTATAAATTAATCTGTGAAGATTATAACTGTGTGTACAATGGACAAACCGGTAGGACTTCCTTGACAAGGGTACAAGAACTCATAACTGCTTTTATTAATTGTGACAATACTTCTAGTTTTGCTAAACATTCGTGTGACAACCACCACTGGTGTGCTTTTGACCCGATCGTTTTACATCGCACTGACAAGGAGAGGAAGTTGAATTTCCTCGAGCAATTTGAAATCGTCAACATGCCAGCGCAATTTAACATCAGCAATGACCATGTATTTAAGGTAGTGCGAACGAGATAGTTCCGTAATCATAGAAGAGACCATATTCGAATTATACGTTTTAATTTCGCCAGCTGTGGGACACACGAATTAAAGATTGCATTATTAATGGTGCAATAATAGTTTTACCAGACAGAAATTGTAAGTAATCAAATGAAAATATCTACATAAATCTTTAACTTGACTCATTTTTTTCACGCGGTACGTTAGGAACTCCATCAAAACGGAAGGTTTATTGTCATACTGAAGAATTTACTGCGGTGACAATATGATTAATTTTCAAAATAGTTGAGAAAACGCACAAACTGCACACTGTTGATTTTTTGCGAGATCTAGGAGTTAGAAATTCCTCATTTGTTAAATGAGGTCTCCCTGGAGTGCATACACGTACACAGTTCCATATAAAAGAGCTGGTATTTTCTGGCAAATATCTTGGAAAGTAATGTGGCCAGGGGTTAAATTTTTGGTGTCAATTGAAGCGTGATATATTTTTCTTTAACCCTAGAACGGTAACGTGGGGTGAAAAAACACCCCAGAGCCGTTTAAATCGCGCGCCAAAAAAAAACTGCTTACGACTGCGACTCGGGACCTATACCATAATTCATTTCAATCGTCTGGAAGTAGGGATTGCCTGTTTCCCACATCAGTGCCCCGCGTAGTCTCGAGCAGTAAACATTGAAAGTGCGAGTGGGGTGTTTTTTCACCCCACGTTACCGTTTACGTATACTTTTTGTTTTTTTTCGAGTTTTTTCCTTTTATATGTTTTGTGTACTTTTTCGGTACGTATTACGCGTACAGTGCCTACACTACATATATAGATATATATATATATATACCTATATATATCAAATAACCTGCTAAATCAATTATCAAATAAATGCTCTCGTTGTATGGCATACGTGTGTCCAGAGCACAGGTGTGTTCTTTGCCAAACATGCGGCCAGCAGGAATGAATATTACAATAATATTATGTATATATTTTTATAAATTTTACGTGCTTATTTCTTTAAAAAAAGCCATTTTTTCAATTTGAACAATTTTCTCACTAGTAATACCCATTTCCGCGGCTAACATCAATTTTTCGATATTTTCGAATTTGTGCACTTTCATATCTCAAATTAATTAAACTTTTTTCAAAATTGGAGAAAACGAGTCATACCATCTAAAAGCTTAGTATCTCCCCTTTATAATGCCGTTTGATTTACTTGATTCGGGTGAAAATTCATTAAGATATCGCAAATTTACGAAAAAATGTAATTTTGCTTATTTTTCACGTTTCTCGCCCTTCAAAATCGTTTTTCTCCGATCTCGTTAACTGTAAATAAAAACTCTTAATGTCACACGATTCTACGTTAAAAGAACAAATTAAATGATCCCCTATAAAACTCTTATAGTCATAATGGGTTCGAGATACGAATTTTTGAAAATTGGGGTGTTTTTTTACCCCACGTTACCAGATTAGGTTGGAAAAAATAGCGTTACCGTTCTAGGGTTAATATTAGACCAAATTAATTGATTACTAGGTAAAATGATATTTCGCTCAAACAACCTTAAAACCCGTACACCCCTCCTAAATATTAGCTAACTACCCCTCCCTCTTACCTGTTCCCCACAAGCAGGCAATCTCCAAATGATGTCAAAAAGTTTGTGATTCCCTGACCTTCTATATCCCCTCACCCCAATGAACCCCCCTCTCCCACTGGTGTATATAAGCTTGCTCGCCCGACGAGAAAAATACCTTGAAAATATTGCATATGCACCGAAACCATGGTCGGTTTTTTTGTTAATAAATGTGCGGAATTAACTAAGTATTTTACTTCTTAACCATGCTTGAAGCAAGTAATTTCCACCAAGTGACGCCTGGGACCTGCTTAAACCAGAAAAATACGCCGACTACTAGACAAAAGTAGATCCATTACGCTTGAGTCCAGGTTTCAATACGATCAGGTTATCCTAGATTACATAATTTAGAATACGAGAACGTTCAAATCAAGCATAAGTTATGCAATATCACTTTATCACCTACCAGTTCGAGCAAATTCAGTCGCATGCCCAGAGAGTTCGAAGAAAAACGACGTCCAGTTGGCAAATTCTTTTGACATCAGTTCCAGATTCTATCTCCCCAATCAATAGCCATAAAATCATTTCGTGATCAAAAACGATACCCAGAAAATTGGCATGAATTGCCATCTCAATTTGAAACCAACCCTTCAGCATTATGGCCAATATATAATATTATTGGCGCCTCATTCACCACTTATGACTGTCTCATATTCCCTTATGAAGGCGAATAAAAATTCACAATAGAGTTGATCTGGTATTCAGTAAGGATGAGTGGAATCCAAACGTCGATTCTCCATTCCACCGATTCTCAGGATTAGAATCAGTATCGAAAATCGATCGCTAAAGTCGATTCCGATTCCATCGATTCCAGATAGATAAATATTCAAATCAAATTTCATTTATCACATCATATTTGTCTCAATAATTTTAGGTGTAGGCTATCAATTTGTACTTTGTATCTACCTCAGTAGGCTGAGAATATATTTACTATTTGTTAATAAATATACTTTTTGAGCGACTAAATTGTCTTTGTTATTTTACTTCAGCCAATATTTGAATTTTAGTAATAGTCGTACGCTACTGGTATAGCAATATCCCACCTGTTATTAGGAATAAGAACCGATGGAATCGAAATCGAGGATAGGGAATCGATTCGGAAGAATCGGAGTCGGAAACGAGAAAAAGTGGAATCGACTCATCCCTAGTATTTAGTAATCATCTATTTGCAAATAGAACTTCTGAAGATTTTAGAGCCATGGGGGGTCAATTGCTCCGTAAAATTTACATGAAAGTATTTATTAATTCACATTAGAGATACGTAAACTAACAATAAGCATTAATCTGTAAAAATATACACGCTTTTATCTATTTCAGACAACGAAGTACAAATCCATACAAATGTGATCCGGTGAAGGGTGGATTCCCAAAATTAATATTCGAAAACCTGGGTAGGTAAAGTAAGTAAATATTCCCATGAAATAAACTACCCTCATCCCGCGTGCAAAGAAATAGTTTTAAATGGGACAACTTGCAGGATTCGACTGAAATGGACAATGACAAACGAAGTACTGAGTACTGTCTACTTAATAACCCCTTGATACTATGAGTATTTCGACTGTCACGCAGTCATCCCCAGGTATAATTTTCATTCTTTCGTCAAATCATTCACACATGATGAGGATTACGTGACAGTCGAAACCGCGTGTACATCTACATACTACCTTACGAGCCGCTGCATGGGCGTATGGCAGTGAGTGTTAGGACACCAGCAGTGTAAATACGTAAGGGATAAGGTTTTGGGAGGTAAAATGGAGACGTGTATTATGGGACGTGTGTTGAGCGGAGCTCAGCTTTTATTGTGGTAGCTTATTGTGCGCGGGAAGAACTAGTTATTGTACCTTTATGTTTGGCAATTTCTCTCTCTTATTTTCTCGATTCTGTTGGACCTAGTAGTGAGGCGACATGATAATATTCTCTCTGTCACTCTGAAACACACCAGTTCTGAATTTCCAAGCAAACTAAGTCTAGCGTGTAGCCTCAGAGTCTTCAGGGGCTCCCGCCTTAATCCCTCTAAACCAAGTGGTACCTTGTGGTATCTTGTGGTAATAAACTGAACGTTACGAAATTTTTGTCATTTAAGATGCTGTTCCAAAACATCTCGTCAGACATAGTGGAATTTATAGAATGGATAAAAATAACTTGAACTCTTCCACTCAAGGGCCAATGGATGGGAATGGAATTACAACGCAGATTCATCACTGAGAGTGAATACTGTGAGAGGAAGGGGTAATACGAGGGAGTCATTGGTGAATATGGCGGATGAAGCTCTCAAGAGAAGAAATATTAGGAGTGAAATGAATGGGAGGGCCGGCATGAAATAATGTACGAGTTAAAAAGGAGTTAATGGAGTTTTTATTTTATTTTAGTATTCTACCGGTTAAGATAGGTTTAATTGAAAGTGGGAGAATCTCATCCCAATTTTTCCACACTTTCAGGGGCCTATCTCTCTCAAGTATATCCTTTTTCGTCCCAACATACGATTTCCTCCCTCTATCACATTCTTGACCAACCTCTCGACCCTTATTACATCCGCCAGCTACCTACTCTGCCTATCCCGGATTTAATTCAGAAGTTTCTTTTCCTCGCCCTCCATGTCATGCACTTCCTCGTTAGTCCTCCTCTCCGTCCCCGTTAGTCCACCTCACCTTCTACATCCTTCTCCACACCCGCATCTCAAATCTTTGCAGCTTATTCTCGACCTCCTTTCTTAGGGTCGACGTATCTGCCCCATACAACGCTACGCTTCATATCAAGCTCTTCACCAGCCTCTTGTTCACATCCTTACCCGAGGTCCCCGTCATCAGCTCCCTCCTATCAATAAACGCCTCCTAATCTAACGCTATTCTCTTCCGTATATCATTGCTACTATGTCCATTTTTTTTCTAGCGTACTACTTACGTAATTAAATTCTCTAATCGTTCATGTTTGTGTCTTCGAATTTTAACAACTAGCCTCGCTTTCTTTTTCCTTGAGAATCTTTAAGAGGACGCATCATACCCTTCGGTTAGGAGTAGTTCTGTCGAAAATCCACAAGGTGGCGTCACTCGCACCCGATCGAGGCGTTTTGGCGTCAGGAGTCTTTTACTCCAGGATAACCCTCGCACGAGGCAAAAGTTGTCGGTAACTTGTAGCCCAATGTCCCGCACGTAACTAAAAGGCAGCGCTGACACAAGATCTGTGAGAGAAGACTGAACTATTTTCGTCACCGTCCAAGCACATCATGGCCGAAAACCATTCGGTTGGCTTCTCGAAAGATACCAATTACAGATTTCATCTTATAATCGTGACAACTGTTAATTAGCATTCTGACAGAAGGAGGATTGATACATCTCCGTTAGTTTAAGATATTTCAATAATAATATTAGTTTTTTTTTAATATACCCTACATCTTGCCATTTTCCCGATGGTTTCATTAAGTTCCAAGATAAATTTTTCATATTTCAGATACGAATCTCCCTTGGCAAAGGTCTATTCTTTATACTATTAAAATTTCAAGTTGATGACGTAAGACTTGAACAAAAAATCTGGGGTCGGAAATCATCACAAATTCGACCGATCGAACGGGTGGGACGCGTCGCCTTAAGCTTATGGCTAATCTTTTGGCAGTACAGAGGAAATAATAAAAGGGAAGTGAGCAACGTATGTTTATCGCACATAAAATATTTATGTTGTCGAACTAAAAATAATTCATATTCTTTAAATGTAAATTCTAATAACAAATGAACTCCTGATTAAACAAAACCAAACATTAACTGTAACTTATAGAAGTTAAACAATTTTGAAAGAGCCTACCCCCACGGGAAATGGCGTGATAAATGTTTACGAAAGTGCCAACATGTCATTTCTAACTCCTTTATGTAGACGTAAGAGGATCAGCATAAATGTTGGGATTACTGTTCGGAACATGTACTTAAAAAAGATAATACTTTACAAACTACTGTTCCTCTGGCCTCAAAGCATCACGTTAATGGATTGCATCCTACTCATTGGAAGGCAAAATAAACACGCCCGAATAGGTCGCAAAGAGGGAAGAATTCATGGCAGGAATAGAATAGAAAGTATTCGAGCGAACGACGCCATTCAAACCACTCCATAATGCAAAACCGTTGAGGCCTCCAAAAATAAGAAAAAATAAGCACGGGCTTTCACTTATTCATACTTTCCCGCCGAACAACGGGGCCCGAACGTCACGGGTCCCACGCGTCTGCCCGAATCATTCGACCGCTCTCATATTTTTTTCCCCTCCCGCCGTGGCAAACATGTTTATTCGATGGAAACAAATTAACTCGTCTCCACACTTCTCCCAACACACACTCGCGAACCGTTCACCCTTACCCTGGGCAGGAATGAGCTTCAAATACGGACCCATCCTCCCCTTTTTTTTCGGAAAATCCTCTTCCCCAGTCCCTCCCAACGCCCAACCCCCTCTTGACTCCCACCCTTCACCCTCACTCGTATCCCCTCAAAATCGAATCCAAAGGACGGGCAAGGACGAGCCGATCGATTCCCGGCAGACGGCGGCATTTCCATTAGTATTAAACCCCTCCTCCTCAACCCCCTCTCGTCTCTCCGTATCCCTCACCGCTACGGAGCCAGCCAGACTGGCTCGCTTCTCGTCCAGTTAACCTTGCAACCAGCCAACAATAATTGAGTGAAATTCACAGTGGATAAATCCTTCGTCTGGAATGGGAATCGAACCCAGATCCCTCGATTTCGCGCCGGGCGCTGTAAACAATTAAGCTACCCAGGCGTCCTCTTTCACTGTGAATCTCTGGGGACTTCAAGGAGCAAGTTGTCCTCACAGTTACCGTGCATGTAATGCCAGAGGTACCCGTTTGCGAGCGCTAAGCGCCGCAGTCCACTGGGTAAAGCCCAACTTTAAGCGCAAAAGTGTTTTATTTTTTAAAGTTGGGTTTTTTTACGTTTTCATTTCACTTGGAAATCAAGGAATTTGGTCTCATTTTAAAGAAAGATATCTTATTCTTCCAAAAAATACCAAAATATCAGCTCCTTATCAGACTATTTTTCGATATTTTTTACGAAATGCGCCAGCCCTTATACATGGAAAATCGTACATTTATGCATTCCAGAGAGACATTATTTACAAAATGAGAAATTTAAAACACCTAAATCTCGTCAAAAAATTAATTGTGTGAGTTTGTATGTTGTCCCGACCATTTTTTAAGATAAATAATATGGCCACCGCATTAATTTTTTAGAATCGATAAAAAAACCTTCCGACTGTAAGCAGTTTTAACCTTACCGCGTGATAAACATTAGTCAAGTTAAAGGTTAAATACATACTTTTATTTAAATACTTAGAATTTTAGTCGGATAAAAGTACATTATCGCACCATTATTAATGCAATATTCAATTAATGCTTAGTACTACGACTGAAATTAAACCGTATAATTCGAATATGGTCTCCATTATGTCTAAGGAACTATCTCGCTCAAACTACCTTAAAACGGTTCTGGCTCAACCATGTATGAAAAGGTACCTGAAAAAAGGTAAAATTTTAATATATTTGGTTGAAAAAATGTTGATTTCGATGTTGAAATAGGATACCTGTTGAAAATCAAAATTGAGGTACAAAATCAAATTCAGAAGCAGATTCTTATTGGTTGCTCAATCCTAAAATTGTTTGACTTC
Organism: Ceriagrion tenellum; assembly: GCA_963169105.1. Classification (NCBI taxonomy): domain Eukaryota; kingdom Metazoa; phylum Arthropoda; class Insecta; order Odonata; family Coenagrionidae; genus Ceriagrion; species Ceriagrion tenellum. The sequence continues at coordinate 81,842,527 of OY720642.1, read as the reverse complement.
AGCCCTCCTCCCTTCCCTACCTTACGCTAGTTCCCTATTCTTCTTATGTACTTCTTCTCCTCTCTTATGTTCCTTTCTCTTTATTTGGTCCATGAACTTATTCCTGGGTCTTCCTCTGGGGACTTTTCCCTCTCCTTTACCTTCAAATATGTTATTAATTCCACTTTCTTAGGCGAGATGTTGTAGAACAGCATTTTCAAATGATACACAAAGAACATCGTCCATTCTACTTTATCTTCAACTCGTACTACACGTGTTTCAACTGACTAGCAGTCACCATTAGGTACAACTGTGTGCGTCCATTTCATCATCAACTGACTAACAGTTATCATCAGGTACAACTGTGTGCGTCCATTTCATCTTCAACTGACTAACAGTTATCATCAGGTACAACTGTGCCTGATATTGTACCTGATGATGACTGCTAGTCAGTTGAAACACGTGTAGTGCGAGTTTAAAATAAAGTAGACAGTACAATATCCTTTGTATATCATTTTTCAATTATGCTCTTCTCATACCGATAGTGTCTCAGGGTGTGTCCAATCCATCTAGTTCTTCTTTTCTGAATGGTGTCCCATATGTTCCATACTTTCGTCTTCTACTCATCTTTACACTTCCTCATTTCTTATTTTGTCCGTCCATTTTATCTTCAGTAACCTCCTCCAGCACCATGTTTCGAAGGCTTCTAGCCTTTTCTTGTCAGTACTTTAATGGTCCATGCTTCCGATCCATAGAGTGCCACGCTCCACACGAATGTTTTCACATACTGTTTCCTGGTTTGTTGTCCTATATTCTTTGAGCACAGCAGTTGTCTTTTTCTCATGAACGCCTTCTTAGCTTGATATGCAGATTATTCTATGAATACCACCACTGCCATATCTACAAACATAAAACATAAAGTCATCAGATGAAGTCAAATACCTGGAAATTAACTTAAATTCACATATACCGAGGAGAACACACATAAAAAACATATGCGGTACAGTCTTAAATAACCAGGGATTTCTCAAGCGTACAGTTGGAAGGTCCTCTGATGAAAAAGTGACAGAGAAGTGTGACTTCGAATACACCTCGTATATACAGCGATCATTTGGGGCACCCGGACAGAAAGACTGAACCCAAAAAATAAATAGAATATAGAGGAAGACCGCGCGCTTCGTTAAAAACTGCAACGAGCAAACATGTAGTGTTCCACCGCTTTTAGGGGGGTTAGGTTGGGAGCCGCTAGAGACTCGGAGGCTGCACGCTAGGCTAGGATTGTTTGAGAATTTCAGAACATGTGCGTTCCACAACGATACAGAAAGTATCATTTTAACACTTGCACAACATATCTACGTCCGATGTAAGCGATGAGCCAAGAGACAATCCCTGCCGATCAGATGGGTACAAAAATTCGCTATTCCCTCGCTCCATATGTGACCATCACAAAAGCTGAGCTCCACTCAAATCACTCAACACTGCTAAAACATTCATCATCATCACACCTTCCTTTAGCCCTCTCCTTCACATCTATAAACGTCTGGTGTCCTAATTACACAGGAAACTGTTAAAAACATTCAACACTTTACCTAACAGTGGAAAAAAGACGGACTCTGTGATTATCTAAACTATTGCTGATTGTTTTCGACATCTCCGAGTCATTTTGTGGACATCAGCACCAAAAGACGCACACGAGTGCTAAAAAAACAGAGCAGATATTAATAAATATAATACTTTCATTATGATAAAGACACATTGGGATTATGAGCCATACCGCACGTGAAGTCCCTTCCGCGGGCGTAACTTAAATGTACATACAAGTGCCTTAAATAAAAAAGCTAAAAAAGAATGAAAATGTGTATGCCAGCGCATGTCTAGGGTGAAATCACCCCTTGCCACACGCCCAATCGAGATGGCTTTCAGGGTACCGCGTTAGAGAGACTACTCTTGCAGCCAGCCAAAGCTACAGCCTTATCCTAAAAAAATAATAAAATACAAAGAAAAGCAGCACCCTTCGTTAAAAACTGCTACAAGCGAACATTTAGTATTTCACAGCTTTCGTGGGATTAAGGTGGGAGCCCCTATAGACTCGTAGGCTTCACGCTAGGCTTAGGTTGCTTGAGAAATTCAGAACTGATATTTTTCAGAGCGACACAGAGAATATTATCATGGCACCTCACTACAGCTCTAGGTTTGACAGATGCGACAAAATAAGACAGATACACTGCCGAACAGATAGGCACAAAAAATCGTTCTTTTCGCGCACAATAAGCGACTGCAATAAAAACTCCACTCCAAGCTCCACTGAATACACTCCCATAAAACACGTCACCATTACACCTCCCAAAACCTTATCCCTTACTTAACACCCCCTGCCACACGCCCATGCGGCGTCTCTCAGGGTAGTATATAGATGTGGATGTAACTCTTATCCCCCTTCCCTTTTACTCCATCATCTGCTTTCAAACCCTTATTCCTAACATTTATTTCTCTCCCTATTTCTGCACCCTTATTCTCTTACCCTTTAAATCCACCTCTCTCTCTCATGCGCGTACAATCTTCCCCTCAGCAGAGAACACTTTCACCCAACACGCAGGCTCGTATCCTGACTCCCATCCCTTTACTCCCGTGGTGCTCGAACCCTTTCGAAAAACCCTTCACCCACACACCCCTCCCTTACTACAAGTGATCCCCCGATTGATGCGGCGGCTCCGATATCGGACAGTCTCGAGATATCGCTTCGAGATATGAAATCGCGGAACGACATCAATGAATCGTTAGCAATAATCTCTTATTCTGTCATGGTCAGTTGCAGAAAAAGTAGTAGCATATCCAAAATAGTTATCAGAACTTTGAATCAAGGTGATTCTCATTTGCGTAATGTACTTAGCAGAAACATTCGATAAATTAATTTAAATAAGCAACACTTCGATGTGTAATCACGCACTACCTTGGCAGAAGAAGTCGATAGTGGTGGTAATCGACCGCGGATGCCATCTGCAAGGATCAATTTATTTATTTAACAAATGGTCTCATAACTTATTAAGGCAGTTCCGGTTTCGTTCAACATCCCTGGTTTCTAAGAAGGTCCCTTTCCTCTCCCGTGCGTTTAGTGCTTTCCCGCCCAAAGGGACGTGGTTCGGCCGTGTTGTCACATCGACGCCAACTCGGGACTTTTGGCTCCGAGGTGGTTGTATTTTTTGGACAGGAGTATTCGTTTTTATTACAACTCGGCTAATTGGTGATGGTGATTTTCTGTGGAAAATAAGTATTAATGCATTATTCATAGCCTTGTCGTTCCCTCCAAATCAAAATTTTATCGCGAATCTTCGTAAAGAATTAATGTAGCGTAGTAATAATAATGATCGTGGTTGGTTTAGTCATTATTCGCGAGAGAATGCCGACGATGTCGGCCATAAATTCAACGTAGTAATATTTAATGACAATACGTGCATGTATGTACATACATTTATACATGTAAGTCACTTCCATGACAGTAGCCTTGGAAGTCGCTTGTAAGCGACACTTCGATGTGTAAGCACGCACTTCCATGGCAGTAAGGGTCGATAGTGTTGATAATCGTACGCGGTTGTCACTTGCTACGAAAATAGACTAGTTTCTGTTTAGTATGTAAGTAGCACATCGATTCTGCGATAAAATCATCTTGCATCCGGTGGAATTTTGGTCATATTACAGTTAACGGAGATGTAAAATATAAACAACGAATAACTTAGTTGGAGGACTCATTGTTGCTTATGTAAATATTTATTTGTACTTGAAAATATTTAAATGAGAAATGATCTCTAAGGTAAGCTTTATGACTTATCTCTTATTTGATAATGATAATCACTGTCATAATTCTCATACTTGATAAGATGTAATAATGACAATGTAATTTATAAAAAATTATTTAATCCACGAATGCCGATGGGACTCAAACAGTTTTCTACAAACGCCATTGCTGTCCAATTTAGGTGACTCTCGTAATTACCACATTCATTGCTTACTTCCGTCATCCATTTGTTTAGGAAAAATCGGAAGCAATGTGTACACAGAACGATGCACTGCAATTGGCGATACGATGCGAGATATCGCTACACTCGCTACTTCCATAGAAGTCAATTTCCATGAGTTAACCCGCCTTTAGGCTTCATAGAATGGAGTATAATCCTTATGGTATTCAAGATGGCGGTTGCGTGACGCGCAACTTGGAAGCTTAGTCACTGGATAAAAGAGTTATTGTGAGAGGAATGTCGAGCAAATAGTTTTATTCAGAGAAAGGAGATTAGAACAAACAACCGGAGCAACGATTATAGGGCGATAACTTATGGCAGTGATAATTCCCGTAAAACGTATCAAGTAAAGAGTTCCACAGTTTTATGGGTTTCATAACTATTGATTTAATAAATAAATAGTCGCACATCAAAAGAGTATTAATCATATGTACTGATGAATTTGAAAGGTATCTCGAAAACGGCTCCTAATTTTTTGACGAGGATTTATGTGTAAAGAGGTTTCAGTTCGTAAATGTATTGAGCTATTCATCTGATGACCAGATGACGATGGAATTTATAGAACCCTGAGCAAAGAGTGCGGTTGTCTAAAGTATTAAAGGTTTGCGTAAAAGTCGGCGAAATATTTTTTTTCCTGTGAAAAAATGGAATCAATTTCAGGTTTATAAAGTGTCTTCAACAAACATGACCAATGCCTCAATAACCTTCAAAAAACCGCATTGATTTTGGTTTCCAAGCAGAGAAAGTATTTCATCACTTAAAGCGATGCCTGACCATATATTTCGATGAGTATCGCGTCTTCGTCGATTGTAAATTTACATCGAATTGCGATACGGATGATCGATATTCCACAACCCCGTCCCTTCCATTTCAGATCACCCGAAAACTCTCTACGAGTGCTCCCGTCGTCGCAGCCAGACGATAATTTCCAGCCTTTCCACTCCAGGGTCTAGCACTCCCCCTTCACTTGTAAAAAGAAAATAAAATAAGGGAAAAAAATCACCCCAACCGACCGACCCTTGTTCCACTAAACGTCCTCTGGCTTTCTCCCTCTCCATTCTCCCGTCATCATCATCATCCTGTTCGATATAGTGGCGACGGAGAGTGGAAAATAAAAAAAACTCCTCGAGTTCCTTTGAACCCTCAGTCACGATGCGTAAAGTAATTGCTACACGGCCATCATTTCCTTTTTTTATATCCCGTGCGTCGCACAACTATTCCCAGCCATCACTTCACTTACTCCACTTAACGATGGGCACTATTTTTTGGGTGCGAAACAGTATTGGTCCTAATGGATCTGACACCGGTGATCACTTACGTCAAATACACATTCTCAAAAAAATGCGTCATTTCCTGAGTGAATGCGCAGAAATAGGCCCACTCCCCAATTCCTCATTACATACGCTCAGTCATCCGCATGTTAAAACCCGTTAGGCTGGATCAAATTTAACATGAAAAGCATAAATTAGCAGTAAATGACAGAAAAGGCTGTCCACGAATTATGAAAAAAGGTAACAATCTCCGCCCGGGACACCTGAAGGGGTTATTCAGTAATCTGTCATCGAAGTCTTTGTAAGTTCTAAGCCTGGAAAAAGGAGGAGGGTTGAAGGGTTTGGTTAGCAAACTACCCATTGTAAAGCAAACGACAAAAAATTACCAATTATAGGTCTTGGAATAGAACTGAAAAGAAGACAACCCAGTAGTGCATATATGTTTAATTATGTTAAGTTTGCTTTCAGCATCTCGATCGTTTATGACACATAATTCTCACCCAAGGTAATCGAATGTGGATACCTGCTCTAGAAGCCTTCGAAACTTGGTGCTGAAGAAGGATGCTGAAGATAAAATGTACGAAGAAAATAAGAATTGATGAAGTGTACAGCAGAGTAGAAGAGGAAAAAGCCATATGGAGCTCATACATAAAAGAAGTACCAAATGGATTGGCTACACTCTGAGGCACAATGGGTTCGTGAAGAACATAATTGAGGGAAAAATGGAGGATGATATCCCCAGACAAAGACCCAGGATTAAATTCATTGGATGAAATAAATAAGAAAGTACTTAGGAAGAGCTACCAAGAAGTAAGGGACAAGGCATTAAATGGGTAAGGTTGGAGGGCCGCAGTCAACCAATCTTAGGATTGTGCGACCAATGATGATGACGCCTCACCTCACACACATTCACACAAACTATTCCTGCTTCTCCCACAACCCTTTTCCAATGTCGAGCTCCCCATTCCCTTCCCGCTTACCTTTCGGAAAGGGTCCACCGAGATCGGGGAACACCACAAAAATCCCCAACTGCTCTCACACAATCCCACCTCTTCCGTCCCACCAAGCCCCACCATTATCATGAGTGCTCCTTCCCTCTCAACCGTACCGGACCCTAAATTTTCCGGAACTACGGGATTCGCGACTAATTATCTCCGGAAACAAGCGATTCCGCCCCCCTCCCCAACCACTATCCCAAGCTGGACCCATGTCCTTGAGACCGTTCAAATGGTCCTCCGGACAGCCCTGGATAACCATTTCACTAGAAATTCACTAAATTTTCCTACGGATGACCTCAATTGTTTCGAATAAAATAGTTTAGAACATTATAGTTTTTAAGTCATAAAAGAGCTATTTCATTTCATCGACAATTCAAAATATTGTCACTAAACATTTGCACTTTCCTGACATTTTTAATAAACTTGAGTCCTTGATAAATTGTACAGAAGAGTAGACGAGGAAAGAACCATATGGAACACCATACAGAAAAGAAGAACCATATACAGAAAAGAAGGACACAGTCTGAGGCACAATGGGTTCGTGAAGAGCATAACTGAAGGAGAAATGGATTAGTCCCCAGAGGAAGACACAGGATTAGCTCACTGACCAAATAAAAAAGAAAGGGTATAGGCAGATATTCTAGGAGGTAAGGTAACTAAACCAAAAAAGTTTATTCATGATTAATGCACAAAATTAACTGTTGACATATCTCCCAGGTCCAGGATTATTTTTCTCTTAACCTCCGGTGCCTATGTATACCGCAACCGCTGAACGTTGAAGTTGAGACTGTGTGATGACATGACTCCGACAGATTATCTTTCAGAAGAAGTTTCAGAGGGGAAGGATATGAAATCGGGTTAGGGGGCACCACACATTGTGACAATCGTCACTCAGCTGTTCACTGGTTTTCAAGCTTGCACTCCGTTTACTTTTCCAAACACTTAACTATAAAATACTTCACAAAAAGGGGTGGGGGTGTAAAGCTCAAAGAAACAATCCTAATTGTTACTTGTCCCCTCGGCATTCAGTGTTGATGGAAGGTATATTTTGAGGGTAAGGCCAGAGCGATGAATAGAGGACGGCCGACGTAATGGCGACTGCTCACGGGACAAAGTTAACCGCCACGAATGACTATTTGTACAACGCGTATGCAACGTTAGATCAGAACAAAATTTGGGAAATGGACTGAGAATGAACATGTTTAAAACTAGTCATTTTTCTGAAATCGATAAGATGCTGTAACATTCTTCATAATGAAATAGGTATGTTAATCCGATACCACACTTTATTTCTCTAACCGACCCAGGTTTCAGCATATTATGCCATTGATTCTTAAGTTTCTGCGGAGCTGGGATGATGATCTCTGCATTTTTTGGAATGTCTTCCGTGTAAGTCGTTTTTGGGACAACAGTTTCACTGGCTGTCCTGCCAGCTTCTAAGGTCGAAGTGTCTTGAAGCGTTTTGGCCGTGCATATGTCTTCTTCGTTATCTGAGGAGTGTTTTCGGCAAAAGAAGGATGGATAGGGCCAAGAATGAGTGGGTAATAAATGAATGTGGGTTAGATGCTCCAGTAATGAACAAATATGAAAGGAGTGTGCTTCGTTGGTTTGGACATGTTGAGAGAATGCATGAGAGTCGAATAACGAAACAGATATATAAGAGTGAAATGAATAGTACGAGAGGTAGATGTAGGCCGAGAAAGTTGTGGCTGAATGTGGTTGGGGAAATTCTTAGGAGGAGGAATATTAGGAGTCTTCAAAACAGGAGGGCGTGTATGACGCAGTGTATGAGGGGTAAATGAAGGAAAAGAGGTTCGCAAGGATAGGTCAGTATGGAGGAAATTATTGAAGCAGAGTTAAGTGTACAAATATGTATTTATGAGTGACACTTAGTGAACCTGCATACCAGGGAAGGGAACGGCGTGATTGGGATGTACGTATGTCTTCGTTTTCCCGCGATTTTCACGGAGCTGCTTTCCGATTAGCTGAGGTGCAAATTACTCTTCTCTAGGCATTATGTAGACGATATCCATCCTTTCTGTTAAAGTTGTTCGATTCCTTCATGATTTATATTACCTCTCGTACATTAGTGAAACCTGTCGCTCGATGAACGTGCCCATGAAAGACCACCGGAGAGCAACGGAAAACAAAGAATTCAGCCGCTCCTCCATCGCCGAAAACGCGTGGAGTGGACTAGGAGATACAATTAAATTCGAAGACGCCAGAATTTTAGCCAAGGAGTGCAGATACTTCTCGAGGCAAAGTGCAGATACTTCCCGAGAAGCAATAGAAATATGAAGGAGCCAAAAAAAATTTAAATCAGATGACGGATCTACCATACATAACGCCTGGAGAAGAGTAATTAGCTCCTCAGCCAATCACCAAATACCCAAGTTACCAAGGTACCTTAAAAATGGAAAAATACGCCGAATTCCGGGTCGGTTTAAGAAAAAAAGTAAGGAATCAGGTAAAGTTACTTTTTTCATCATGAAGAAAATTGCCGAGTTCCACCGAGTAACGCCGCAGATGCGTTTAAGAATGCTGGATAAAATAAAAGAAAGGAAGGTGATGGTGCCAACTTTTTACATGATTTCGTAAATAGGTTTCATTGAAATAAAGAAAAAAAGTGCTGCTTATTACACCGCTAGCATCAGCAGATGAATTTTTGTGGGATTATAAAGGACATCCTATCTCTAAAAGATAGGGGCGAAAGTAATGACGGACCGAAAGGAACGGTCGTTCCGAAGAAGTCGGTCTCCCGTTCAATCCATGGACCTGTTCCTTTGGACCTGCTCATTCACGAACGACCCACCTCTACCAGACATTTCTCCACGAATGAACTTATAAGTATCGGCCCAATAAATTCCAAACTTGCCATTCTTGTCCATGAGGACAAAAAACTAGAAACCAAGATTTCATGCTACACTTTCCGAAAACAGCGATCTAATTTTAAAGGACAAACCTCATAAGGGACGAGAAAGGTAATCAAATATTTATCCCTTGGGAAGCAATTCGATGAAAACCGGATTACGCTACCGAATATCGAGCAATCTCTTTATCACATGCCGTCAAGAAAATATTAGCCTCCAACCGATTCGATGACTGAAACTTTACGGCAGATTTTAGGTCTCGTATTTAAAGATGCGTGTACGAATTTTAAGATGACATAAAAATTTAACAGCCTCAGCCCGCTGTTTACTGCCAGTGGAACAGGCTTCCGAGAGACGCGCCGCTTCTCTTAATAGCACCCTTAATCCTTTTACTCTCATTTTTAAACCTGTCCCCTCCCTGTTTTCTTGGAATAGCTTTCTCCTTCTCTTCCAGGTCCAAGATAGAGGGAGTTTTCCATTCGCTCTATTGAGCCGCTCACCTCGTGACACAACATCACAAATTGGATGAGAACCACTGATTAATAAATATTCTGGAAATTAAGGCTGTAAGCTGAAATTTCACGGATAATTACTCAATCAAGCATATCCAATTTAAAATTTGAGACACGTTTGGTAGGCCAGATAAGAAAACGCAGCTTCCTGCAGATAAAATGCCCAAAAACATGGACTATCATCAACGAAGATGCAAATAGGCAGCGTTATCTACGTGTTGATTCACCATATTAGCAATGTAACTCTCACAAGAGGGTAATACGTTCAGTGGAATCTTAAGGTAATTGACACAAGAAAAGTTTATAGTATTCGGGAAGAGCCCAATCGTACCAGTAGTCTAAAATCCGATAAGATGCACCAGAGTTCCTAAAACAAGGGGCAATATTTTGTCTAAATTTTACACTGCAAGCCGCTGTACGACCGTGTGGGAGCGGGTGATGAGACACCAGCCGTGAAAAGGATTTAAGGATAAGGTTATAAGGACGTGAAACGTTCAAGTGTATTTTAGGGGCGTTTTGATATTTTATGGATGTATGGCTCAGTATTTATAATGGTCACTCCTTACGCATGGAAAGAACGAATTTTTGAAACCAATCTGTATGGAAAGATATTTTTCTTATGTTTATCGCTTCAGTCAACCTTCGAGATGTAAACGACAACCAATCTGGCTTTGTATCATCATGTGAAAAAATTTTGATCAGAGTAAAAGCCCACACAAGTTCTCGCCGAAACAACTAGTGGAAGTAACTTGCCATTATGAGCCCACCACACACTAGGTGACGTAAGCAAGGCTGAGAACCAAGTACATCGAGCGTGGAGTTCACTACGAGCTGATTGACCTTTAACGGCATATCTAGTTTCATCAATGGAGGACGAAAGGGGATGGGAAGCTAACCCTTTCCTTCCTACCTCCCATTGATTCGGTTAAATTCTTGTCATGTTATCTTAAATACGTCGTCTCGCCGAAGAAATTCTTTGATTGCGCTAGGAACTGCAGACTGGATTAAAAAATGGGATTTTACGCTGATTGTGAGGGAAGCAAAGTTTGCCCACAAGATGAAAACAGCAATCGATGTCATCTACATTATAATTCACCATAAATGATTCATGTATGATGAATATTATCGATAAGCGGACACGATTTGACCTGTAGTATTTCAAATTGTAATCATTAATTCGGTCCGATTCTGGTTGGGGTGAACTTTTACGATAACCCTAGACAATCACAGTTCTAAAATATCTGAATACTTTCGTCAATCCTCAGTTTTTTCTAGAAATCAAAACCTTTGCGATGTCGATTGAGCAAAGTATACAAACTTGACAATATATTCATAATAAATTCGCATACTGTACACGTAAATTCATTTAAATTTCCAAGCACAAAAACAGCCAAGAATATCACTTAGACCGAAATGGGAAATAAGAACTCAAAAAAATTTCCCCTCGATTAAGAGGAGGCTCTTAAAGGATGAGTGCAAGTTCTGAAGCCACGAATGGTAGCCGAATAAGAGGAAAATTTTTCACAAACTAAAACACAACCTTCGGCTACAAATTAGATTGATACGGGCTTAGGGCAAGGCAACTCTGAGGTTTTAATGATTACTATAGATAAAAAAGAGTTCAAAAATAGTTCACATCTTACCGTGTCAACAATTTCAATGCACCGAAGAAAAGTGAGGAAAACACAACAGGACTCACCTGAAAGAGAGATAAATAAATGCATAAAAATCTCATTTCAAATACAAATAATCCAAAACATGAAGAATGGAGAGGTAGGCAGAGAAATTAAAAATACTTCCTCTGCTCATATTACTGGATATAATCAGAATACAATTAATACCTATAATTAAATTTACTACCGGAATTCGCATTCATAGTTAATGGCTAAAGCCTATTATAATTCTTAGAAAGACGAACCCAATTTTCCAGGAATAACAACAAAATACTATTTCAGATACATCAAAATTTAAAGGTATGAAACAAAAAGCAGCATCCAATCAGCCAATCTCCTAAACTGAGAAGAGCTTCGGCAAAATACCACGCAGTTTCCAAGCAAGGTTTAATGCAAGAATTTCTAGATGGTCCGGTCCGCTCACTAACCTCTAAATCAGCTGTTTTCAACCTGTGGATCGTACGACCCCTTTGAGGGGTCGTACGACCCCTTTCACAGGGGTCGCCTAAGGCCATCGGAAAACAAATATTTCCGATGGTCTTAGGAATTTGCAACGAAAATAATTTTATAGTTAGAGGTCACCACAATATAAGGAATTGTATCTAAGGATAGCTGCATTAGGAAGGTTGAGATCCACTACTCTGAACTGAACACACCATTTGCAAACAATATTCGATTTGGATTTAAAAATACACATGGAACAACTAACAAAGCTTTCACTTATCAGAGGCACATATTAAAATGTTCAATTTGGCATTTTCATTTTAAATTGGGTTAATAGTGAATAATGAGAGGATTTAATATTGTAATGTGACGTTAATTTTGAAAGCCTTAGAGGAGAGCTGGTGAGATGGTTGCATATATATATACTCTATGAATTACGTGCAATGCACGATATCAGTATCGTAGTAACCACTTATAAATTAAGTTTTTATTTTTATGCGATACAAGATCATATATTATATCTAATGTATGCAATTGTGAATATTAACGTATTACTAGAGTTACCATGGACACTTACATATCATAATAGTAATTAATTTATTCCTTATAAACATACCATTACAGAATATAAATAAGTTCATATCAGCACACAGTATAAGGGATATAGGCACCCCTGAGAAAATAGTCCTGTTTTGGGGTTACCGAGACTTTCAATGCATATAAGTGCATTATAAAAAGTTATGATAAGTTATAAAAAAATCCCATTGGTCGATATATAACAAAACAAAATATTAAATACTTGTTAAACTGCAGGAACATAAGAATGAAACGTGACTGAATACAAGCAATGAATAATTTTTTGTGAAAATGCAGCATAACAATGCTTCGAATCATCAGAAACACATTAAGAATGTGCTAATTAGGCATTATGATTTTAAATTGGGAACAATACAAGGATTCAGTATTTATGAAAAGATTCCCAAGCTTTCCAATCATATTTTTCAACGGATGTCCTTCCAGTGGTCACGCATTGCTCTCCTACGTGGACGACGTCTGCTCCATCTAATTTCGCAACCCCTAAAACTATAACCCATTTCTTCACAAGAATAGCGAAGTACAGGGTCCTCAATATGAGCGATTTGTCCACCAATGCCATTGTCTTCTCTCTCCATTTACAATCTTCCTTGTCTTCGCCTTAAAACTGACCTAAAATTTATTTAAAACATCCTTAATTCCACCACAGACTGTCCTGAATTCTCTAATAAATTTCCAAGTACCCTCCAAGTCTATACGCACCCACTCTCTATTCCATTTACCAGTTACCACCAGATCATCGCTCAATCAACGCTCACTTTTTTCCGCCTCCCATCTTTTCTTAAATCACTTCCCGACAGCGCTGATCCATTTTATCTATCCTCTAACGCATTTACAAATCTGGCTCTCTCTCATCTCTCTGAAAATAATTCGCACTGCCTCCCCAATTCAGTTTCTCTCCGATATTTTGATATTTTCCTCGTCATGTTTTTGTGTATTCGCTTCTTATTTATGTTATGTTATTTAGGCCACTATAAATTGACAATTCTGCTGTATGTGGACATTTAAAATAAATAAATAAATAAAATAGAAATGTACATATATAATAAATTTTCCGGCTTAACTTGGTGGAACAACATTGTTAAGATATTAAATGAATTCACTTTGTAAAATTTTACAAGGTATTTATTACACCGACCTAGGCTTCAACTTATTTTAGTCATTATCAAGGAATTTTACTTTGTGAATTCAATTAATATCTTAACCATAGAAATGTACGTTTAGCGTAAGTTACCACGGATACATATAAAAACATAATAATTCTCCTGCCTGGAAAAATTGTTGAGTAAATAAAGATAGTAAAAAATAGATTATTCAGCGGTAAATATGAATGTTTCCATACTGTTGGTCACCGCTGCTCGGACATTTAAAATAAATTAATAAATAAAATAGAAATGTATATATATATATATATATATATATATATATATATATATATATATATATATATATATATATATATATATATATATATATATATATATACACAATGGAAAACTTCGCCAAATGGCCACAAACACAATTAAAGAGGAAACTTACAGGGGGTAAAAAGACGAAAGTAAAGAGAGAGTCTTACTTTAAGCTTACTTACTTACTTACCTTAAGACTCTCTCTTTACTTTCGTCTTTTTACCCCCTGTAAGTTTCCTCTTTAATTGTATATATATATATATATATATATATAACAGAAAAAGGAAATAAATTTAGAAATATAAGCTAGCAACAAGGCGTTGATTGTTGCTAGCTTATATATATATATATATATATATATATATAAAATTTTCCGGCTTGACTTGGTGGAACAACATTGTTAAGACATTAAATGAATTCACTTTGTAAAATTCCACAAGGTATTCATTACACCGACCTAGTTTTCAACTTATTTTAAGTCATTATCAAGGAATTTGACTAGGTGAATTCATTTAATATCTTAACCATAGAAATGCACGTTTAACGTAAGTTACCACGGATACATATAAAAACATAATAATTCTCCTGCCTATATATATATATATATATATATAACAGAAAAAGGAAATAAATTTAGAAATATAAGCTAGCAACAAGGCGTTGATTGTTGCTAGCTTATATATATATATATATATATATATATATAAAATTTTCCGGCTTGACTTGGTGGAACAACATTGTTAAGACATTAAATGAATTCACTTTGTAAAATTCCACAAGGTATTCATTACACCAACCTAGGTTTCAACTTATTTTAAGTCATTATCAAGGAATTTTACTAGGTGAATTCATTTAATATCTTAACCATAGAAATGCACGTTTAACGTAAGTTACCACGGATACATATAAAAACATAATAATTCTCCTGCCTGGAAAAATTGTTGAGTACATAATGATGGTAAAAATAGACTATTCAGCGGTAAATATGAATGTTCCCAAACTGTTGGTCACCGCCGCTCATCTTTGCTCCCGGCAAAGGCCTCCGGAGACCTTGAGAAGATGTGCGTTGGGATCTGACGATGGCGTTCGCGAGTTGCCACTACCACTCTCACCTCCAACCCCCCCCCCCTCCCTGTGGTGACCTCCTCGCTTCACTCCCCCCTCCACGCCACACCCTGTCCCCACACGCTTCCACTCCCGGCCGCTCCCTCAACACACTGCAACTTGAACTGCCTCGCTCAAACCCTTCCTTCCCCATCTCGAGGAATTTCGCGAGCGAGTAGGAAAATCCGTCGCTCCCGGACATAAACATGACGACGGTGGGACTGAAAACAAGTTGGCTGCAAGTAAAAATAAAATCATTTTCTTCTCTTGAACCGGGAGGAAATTTACATCGGAGAAGCTACTTGAATAACCTGTGCCAACGTACACGAAAAACGATATAAAATCCATAAATATTCAGATTAGCAGACGAATGTATTTTCAAGTTTGCCGGTAGATTCCCCTTACTTACCTTCACGTAGAGTTACCATATTTTGAAACCTCAAAATGAGGAGACACTCAACGGGATTGATAAACACGCTCTTGCTACAGCCAAATGAAATATTTTTCATTCAATTATATACTGTCAAAAAGCTATACTACAAAATTGAAACAAACAAAATAAAAATTATAACACAATATCGCAAACAAGGTCCTAATACCCTATAGGACCTTGATCTTGTAGAATGACCTTGATCACAAATACCTACACTTTAGAGATCTGGTAGCCAAACTATGAACTATTTCCAACCCATGTTAGACCAGTAGTGCCATCTATCAAAAGTTTGTTAACTTTTTGTACAGAGAAAATAGCACACCACGAAGCGCCATAAATGATCCCAGTCCCTGGATTCAGTTAAATCGAAAGCACCATAATTCAACAATCGATATTTAATAATATATATAGCTAGTTGGTGATACGAGATGAAAACGAATATCAAAAGATCTTACTTCCTAAAAATAAAGAAAATTCGGTCATTAGCAGGTATCATAAAAATGTTCGCGGACGCTACATTAAAAGTCGAAAATATGGACATGTCCGCATTAATAATGACGTACGGTAACCTTACCCTTACGTGACGACATATTTAAAAATAAACTCACATGGATAAAAATACAAAACAGGCGCTCACATTATAAGGCAACATTCACGTAAAAGCTAATTTGACATAACTTCCCAAATATTTATACTTGAATGTACAATACAATGCTAGAACAAATAAATGTCCAACACGCCGCATGGAAGTACTTTATATACCACACTATCAAACATCTGCACACGCTAGATATTTCCACGTCACCTCTTGCGTTGTAAGGAATTTAAACGTCAGAAGACGTAAAAAAATCTGAAAACGCAAATAAAATTAAAAGGAAATATCATGAAATATAATTTCAAGTGAACTAAATATTGTGCTACACTGTATAAACCCTGATGTATTATTAAAATTTTGACGTTTTGTTAAATATGACCTATGTCGTATTCGGTGACATTAACATCTCTTGTAAATCTTGCTATTGTAATATTGGTTTGACTGTAAAGATACGAACAAACGCTCCTGAGGTGCACATCTGTCCCGGAATAATAAATTGAATTTTCTATTCAATTCGATTCTGCATCTGATTCGCAGCTCATTTTGTAACACAAAAGCGTCCGCGCTTGCCATTCGTTTTCAGATCATGCGCACAATATAGTTCCTTTCAAAATAGACCGGAAGTAGAGTTGATGTGTGTTGAACAGGAAAAGTACTTCAATCATTGTATTATCTGCGGTATTTTCCATTCATGTGCAGTAAATGCGGCAAGCATGGGAAACGTTAAGTTTTTAATTCCTCTAGGATGCAAAGCTTTAGTTTTTAAATGCACATTTTTAACGAAATCGAACAAAAAACATTCGGCGGCGACGACTGTGATCAAGTATAATCTACCGGCAGGTTGGCCAATTTATATTCAATCAATAACGTGAAATGGAGTTCATTAACAAAAAACATAATAAAGACTAGAAGATCTGCAAGCAATAATGCCAAAAGGCGCCCAAGACAATAAAAATACATGTAACACTTGTAGTATGGCTTTTTGGCCGAATTGATAGCCCATTATTGGACAAATTCAACATTCATGGACAGAATATTGTTCAATATTTCGTTGGTTATTCTGTACGGGATAAAATAATTACCATAGCTCACCATTTTTCGCACTTTACATTTGATGTATGATCTTGTATCGCATACGAATAAAGTATTCAATTTTTAAGTGGCTACTACGATACTGATATCGTACATTTCATATAATTCATAGAGCATAAATGTGCAACCATCGCACACATTTTATCCAAGACTTTGACAATTATCCTCACGTTACCGTATTAAATCCTCTCATTTATTTAAGTAACATCTACATCTACATACTACCCTGTGAGCAGCTGCATGGGCGTGTGGAGGAGGGTGTTAGGACACCGGCCGTGTAAAGATGTAAGGAATAAGGATTTGGGAGGTGAAATGATGACGTGTATTATGGGAATGTATTTAGTGGAGCTCAGTTTTTATTGTGGTCGCTTATTGTGAGCGGAAAGAACGAGATTTGGAGATTCGGCATCATACTTATCTTATTCTGTCGCTTCTGTCAGACCTAGAGACGTAGTAAGGCGTCATGATAATATTCTCTGTGTCGCTGTGAAACACACCAGTTCTGAATTTCTCAAGCAACCCAAGGCTGACGTTTAGCCTCCGTGATTCTAGGGGCTCCCACCTTAATTTCTCTAAAAGTAGTGAGATACTATATGTTCCCTCGTAGCATTGTATAATGAAGCGCATCTTTTTGTTGTATTTTATTAATTTTTTTTGTTAAACCTTTAAGATCAGGGTCCCAAATGCTCGTGGCGTATTCGATGTATGGCCTAACCAGAGCGAAGTAGCATTTCTCTTTGAGTTTTTCACCCGAGGACATTCCTATTATACGCTTAACAAAACCTAGTTTCCTTAATACTGTGTTGCATATGTTTTATATGTGCGTTCCCCACGAAATATCAGAAGTTAAGGCATTTCCAAAATATTCAACTTTATCTTAAGATTCCATTTTTCCATTTACGTATTAATACTACCAAGTTAGACGGTTTCTTATGTATTAATCTATATCATAACTTCCTATTTCGGAATCTATTACGGCAGTCAAACCAAGGAATCGATAAAGAGAAACCAAAAAACGATCATGTATCGGGCGATTCAATCGCATTCTCAAGATTCAGTTGAGCGTGACACGCACTTGTTTCGAGCGCAGCTCAGTACGTGCACGAGAAAAACATTTTGAATCACTTTCTCGAATAATTGATGGCCATCGTTTCTCCGTCAAACTACATAGAATGCTGTCCAGATACCACATAAATCATGTTTTCTGAGCTGTAGGCTGACCACGGAGTAGAGGCCGACGTGCCGAAGCGGAAAATATTTTTAGGCTCTTCCAAGAAAGACGCGAAGATATTATCCCGCATACCTAGATAATCCATTGCGAAACCCACGCAATCTCGTTGAAATGCCACTCTCTGGCTTTTGACGTAAGCTCACTGAACTGGTGAAAAGTAATTAATTCACAAGGGATAGATCAAGCCTTTACTTCTCTACCTTCACTCTATGTCAGTCCCAGGATGAATTTCATCCATTGAATCTCCGAATACCGAACTCTTTCCTTACTTTCTCTTAAGTTTGAAGCAATTTTCCTTAGAATAGCGATGCACTTATATTATTAGGGGCCGTGCATAAACTACGTTACTGTGTTTGGTGACTTTTTATCTCTCCCCTTTTCGTTGACAACTGAAGTATTTTTCCCAACGCTTCCTCCCACCCACGACATGTAACGTTGTCTCTACAAATGAAACTTTCAATTAAATTATATTTTCTCAATAATTGAGTGAGTTTATAAATAGGGATAGGTTGAAATAAGACAAATAAAGCAACCGAACTAGGTAAAATAGAAACACCCCGCGCGCCCTACCTCATGTTCAACTCTTTAGTATTGTCGACGCGATGTTGACGAGTAAGAAACGTAAACAGACGCATCGTAACAGTTACGTTACTTTGAGTAAAACTCCCTCCTCCCCCTCTTTACCCGCCATAGGTGACCCCCTCTCTCCAAGTTGGTAACGTAGTTTATGCACAGCCCCGTACCACCAATAAAATACCGTATTTCCCAGATCATAGCAAGCATCGGCTATATGCCGTGTAATACGATTTGGCTGGTGAACGTAAGTACCTACTTCCTTCGATAATGGTACAGTCATGAGACAATATATGAAATATACCTTAATGAAAACAATTTAAGGAAAAAAAGGAATTGTTACCTTCAAATACCAGCAACTGCAACCAAGCAATTCCTTGAGGAATCCCAGAAACAAACAAATGATGGGAACGCACTTAAGCTTGCTGTCGCAACGCAAGTTTTTCGGTGAAAGTACAGAGATGGGAACAATTTATATGAAGGAAATGCGATTACCAACTGCCAATAATTGCACCTGTATTGACTTTTTTCGTCACAGAATCTCATAAACAAATGGATGATCGAGAGCGCTTGTTCAGCTCGATCCCGCGGCACAGTTGGCGTTGAAAGAAGAGAGATGGATCTCCGACAGAGAAGCAAATTCGGATATATGATAAGCGTAGCTTCATCCTCTGCCCATAGGGCAAAAGGAGATTTCTGAACGCATTTTCGATCCAAAATGCGCATTTAAGGAAGTTGAGTAAAATATCATTTCGCCTAGAAATCAATGAATTTGGTCTCATTTCGAAGACAAATATCATACCTTTCCAAAGAAACAAAAATACCAGTCCTTTTACATGGATATGGTACGTGTATGCACTCCAGAGGCATTATTTAGAGAATGAGGAATAACACCTAGATCTCGTAAAAAAAATGCACAGCGCGTAGCTTGTACGTTTTATCCAATATTTTCAAACATAAATTCACCGCAGTAATTTCTTCGGAATCACAAAACAACCTTCCGTTTTGAAGGAGTTTTAAACGTACCGCGCGAGATAACTGAGTCAAATCAAATACTTATGTAGATATTATTATTTGATTACCGAGAATTTCAGTCACATATATGTATATTATTGTATTATAAATAATGTAGTATTTAATCCCTGCTTCCAACAGCTGCTGAAATTAAAATGTATAATTTGAAAATGGGCTCCATTATGTCTATGGACTATATCTTTCAAACTACCTTAATAGGCCGCGATTCTCAGTGTACTCACTGTGTATAGTCAGAAAAATTACAAAGGGGACGAAAAATTATCAGACGACACTGCAAAATGACCTTTTTATATTCACACAGAATGACCTCGCGAGGTAAATTATCACTCCAGTTAATTAGGTTCCATCAGTTAATTAATCCAGGTTCACGCTGTCGACTCGTTGTGTCAAGCCTTCTCGTAGCGCTTGAGTCCAAATTTTTTCCGAAGTGACTTCATCTGACACGACAACGTCAACTCTCACCGAGGGGTATGCAACTCTGAGAAATGGTGTATGCTTGTTGAGAAATGGTCGCGAAATGGACAGAAATGGATAGAAATGGACAGAAAAGGATAGAAATGGATAGACATGGACAAAAATGGATATAAAAGAACAACAATGGATAGAAATGGACATAAATGGATAGAAATGCACAGAAATGGACAGAAATGGTTAAAAATGGACAGAAATAGACAAAATGGATACAAATGGACAGAAATGGATAGAAATGCACAGAAATGAACAGAAATGGACAGAAAGGGATAGAAATGGATATACATGGACATAAATTGATATAAAAGAACAAAAATGGATAGAAATGGACAGAAATGGATAGAAAAGAACAAAAATGGATAGAAATGGACAGAAATGGACAGAAATGGATGGAAATGGTTAGAAATGGATAGAAATGGCTGAAATGGAAATGCGGCGTACACTTGTTTTAGAAGTTGCGTACCCCTCGACTTTCGCTAACGATGTAGCGCGTTTTGCTGTTGGCAGCGGTAGGACAGCCGCGATCTTCCGTTCTGAAGAAGAGAACCTTAATTAGAGCGATTGCATCCCGCAACAGCATCCGCGCCCGCGGCGAGTCCCTGAGAACTGCTAAAGGGGATTAATGGTTGCCCACCGAAAAGGCTTAAAACCGGCCGGCTCCAATTTGCACACTCAACTCTCTCTCTTCTTGCCCGACGCCCGCGATTCGCTTAATCCGGTTATCGTGGGAGATACGCGCCCGGGGCGGATTTCGCCCAAACATCGCATTTCCGTTTCCCCACCATCTTCTCCCTCAACCACTTCTCCCCTCCCTTCCGTTTTAACTCACAAACACCATTTTTTTAACTCGAAGAAATAAACTTTCATTAGGGCATTTTTTACCAAAGGCCGCTTTACACAGTACATATTATTGTACAAACCAATGTATCATAGAACGTACAAGAAACTGAATGGAATCCGAGCAGGCTCTATCTCCCGTTAAGGTTGTGCGAGAGAGATAGTTCCCTACTCATAATAGAGACCATATTCGAATTATACGTTTTAATTTCACCAGCTATAGGACACATGAATGAAAATTTTCATCATAATGGTGCAACAATATAGTTTTTATGATAGAAATGGATAGTAATTAAATGAAAATATCTACATAAGTCTTTAACTTGACTCATTTTTTCCCCCGGTGCGTTGGAAACTCCTTCAAAACGGAAGGTTTTTTGTGATACCCAAGAACCTATTGCGGTGACAATATGATTAGTTTTCCAAAATAGTTGATAAAAATACAAACTACGCGCTGTTAGTAATCTTACGGCATCTAAGAGTGAGAAATTCCTCAATTTCTAAATAATGTCTCACTGGAGTGCATAGACGTACCATTTCCCATGTAAAAGGGCTGGTATTTCTAGGCAAATAACTCCGAAAGCCATGAGGTAAGGGGTTAAATTTTTGGGGTCATTAGAGGGGTGAGATACTTTTCTTTAAAATGAGACCAAATTCATTGATTTCTAGGTGAAATGATATTTCGCTCAAATTACTTTAAGTCACTTAGACAATCATACAATTTGCCGCTTTACACGGTACAATTTTCCTCATATAAGAGTTCATACATTCGTTTGTACAATGAAATGTGCCATGTAAAGCGGCCTTAAGAAGAACGACTTGCCTTCAGGAATACAACATGGAAATAAAATTCGCTCAAACTACCTTAAGGATCGGAAACGTGGACTATCGGAAAAGCATACATGTAGCGATTATAATCATACCTTGTGTTGGTGGAGGATCCAAAGGCTTGATTCGGGGCTAAAGCCGGTTTTAAGTTGCTCAATTCCATGACAGAAGCCTCGGGAGTCGCATTCACGTGGTACTTCGATGTGCGAGCACAGATTTCAACACTAATGAGAGTCATTGACGGTAGTAATCGCGATACGCAGTCTCAAGAAAAATGGACTAGCATCTGTTATGTCAGCAATCCGCGTTTCGATCCTGCGATAAAATCGCTTCCGGTGAGATCATGATCACATGACTACCTACACTGCCGTATCTACACTATGAGTGGAGTAAATATAAAATCATTAGATAAAGTTAAATACCTTGGAATTAGATGCCATGATAACACAATTCAAGTTTTTGTTCACTTTACACAGAATTTTATTTAACCGACCAAGGCTTCGACATGAACAATGTAATTCTCAAGTTTATTGAGAGATCACCGCATCTGTACCTCATTTCCACAAAATACCGCCTGAAACGCTAAAATTAACCTTGGAATTACCTAATCTTCTGATAAATCGTGGGGAACACACATACAAAAAACATGGGGCATGGCATTAAAGAAACTAGGTTTAGTTAAGCGTATAAGAGGAACATAAAATACATAATACCGTGAAAATGGTTCCAGTTCTTATTTTTCACCGGTGGAAAATTACCAAGCTCTATGAAATACATTGAATGTGGTCAAATAAAACATTTATTACGGTGATAAACTACAAATAGTTCTCATTTCTTCATGTTTTAGTACCATTACATCTGTCCTGAGACTAGATTGTTACTCATAGAGGAAGTTTCGCTATGCCATAACTGGTTCTGCTGGGATTTTGATTCTATTGTTCTCCTCTAAGTGAGCGTGATCATATTTTGTAAGTTGTTCTAATAATTTGTAAGCAGTATTATTTTTGTTGTCTGTTGGTTCTTAGGAGTTTAAATTTCGAATGATGATTTAAATTACTCATGCCTCCCAAATCTTTCCCCTTGTATAGTTTAGAGAGGGAAAAATCTGTCCCTGATGTTTATTCCTTTTCGGTAATTCATTTTCTGATTTGTCGGTGCGCGCGGTGTGTTTCATCGCATTAATGAAACGCCTCCCACGTGTTGGTTGGTGAAACTTTATCACGGCATACTCCTTTTAATCGTGGGACGACCCATAATTTCGGAGCATCCTCGAAAACTTGTTGGATGCGAGGAGGGTCCTCGAGGAGAATGAGGCCCTCATAAAGAATTGGAAACACCGCGTGCCGAGAAACTCACCTTTACGACGGCTCACGAACCGAGGCGTCATGTTGCGACCATTTCTCATCCCTTTCTGGTGTTATATATTTCGAGGCGCGGCATGTGGGCTCCAGAAACGCTGTGAAGGTAATCCGTTAAGGTCGCTTATTAAAAAAAAACCTGAAAATTACCTTGCGAAGGCTGTTGCGCAAATGCCGTAGTACAGATACGGAAGAGTAAGATCTCTTAAGCTCTTAAGAATAGTTCCGTAGAAAACAATGCGGTAAGGAATAGTTCTGCAGAAAATCCTACGGATGGCGTCCCTCGCACCCGGTCGAGGCGTTTTAACGTTTTTTTACTTTTAAATAAATGAATGACGGTACTAAAATTCAGTATTGTAATTTTGTAAATCAATTAGCTCGTACCGTATACGCAGATAATCCTTTTCGCCCAGATACGCTTTTCCAGTAGTCCAGTCCATTCACCAGAAGTAGGGCAGAATCCCTCTTATTTCTTTCATGGAATTAAGTAATTTCCATGCTTAAAAATGTGGCGTCGTGATAATATTCTCTTTATCGCTCGGAAATACTGTTTTCAGTTCCACACGCATTCGTCTTTTCTGTGAAGTTTTTATACATTGTCTCAATTAAAGCATAAATATGACGTGGGTTTGCGGCACGCAATTTGAAATTTAGCAAAGGCCCTTTATGAATATGACTTCATGTTAGGCATGATGTTGTGATATAAATAGGGACCAAAATAGTAAAAATAAAGGTATGTTCTCACGTTTAGGAGTAAATCTGTACACATGTCATCGAATTATTTCGAAATATATTTCCAGAGCTAAAAGGCTACATGCCTTACATATACATAAAGCAGCATTAAATTGCAAATAAACGTGTTATTCCTATTCTATCCTACTTTTCCCGTATATGGTCGATGTCAGCCCCAAACTAATGTTAAATGTCTGCATCATATTAATAACTTCTTCACACATATTGTTAAAAATAGAGTACCAAATCTCCACAGCCTACCCTCTGATGCTGTCTTGTCCTCACTTTCCGTAAATAAACTTGATAATTTCTTCCTTAAAACTGAACTTAAACTTATCCGCAGTACACTGAACTCAACCATTGACTACCCCGACCTTGTATCCTTAATAAATATCTAAATACCCACCCAACACACCAGGACTCATTCATTGCTCCAAATCCCTACTCCCAGATCATGACGAACCAAGCGCTTCCTCATTTTTCGCCTCTCTTCTTTTGTAAATTCCCTTCCCGAGAACATCGACCCATTCACCTTATCCTCCAGCGTCTTCGCTAACCTAGCCGCATGTCATTCCCAAAAAAAAAGTTATTTTCTCTCTCCCTATAATGGATTATTATTTGTTACCTTCTTCTTGTTTTTTTTACGTTTGTGTTCTTTTTTGTTTGTTATACGTCCACTATAAAATGGCTTCATGCTGTAAGTGATCTTTCTCTCAAATAAATAAACCAAATCCGTAACATGCAATTTTTTTAACTTATATCAATACATATTACATATGAGTACGCGTATGCGAAGTTTCATGAAAGTCTGTACATTAACGAAAATCGCTCTAACCACCTTAAGTAGCATTTTCCAGTTTGTTTTCGGTTAATGCGAAGGATTGAATGGCAGTTCTGATAACGATCACATTACGCTCTCCGGAAATCTCTAGGAAAAGCTATTCCGATTGATATTGCCCACACATTAACTGGGAGTGTACATCATTCTCATTAATAAAAAGGACCAAGAAGGAGGGTGGTCAAAACAGCCGCTGTATTCTTCATGAGTACACACACTCAATGCCTCGAGTTTACCGGCCATTTCCTCTTTAGTGCACTCGTTCAGGTAATTCTGTGGCCCATTCCGGTCACTGAAGGGCTTGGATCTTGAGCCAAAACGGAATAACATCTACAGGATCCTTTCCTCCCAGTTCTTCGACAGAACTAAAATATATACCTACTCCTCAAAATAACACCAGAAAACATTGGTTCACCATCGCGGGAATAAAATTATATAAGCAGAGTGTTAAAATAAAGCATGGACAAACCTTTAAGACGCATTGCACTCGAAGGCTTCTGCAGAGTCGTTGAAACGGTAGTGAAGGTTAGCCGGGTTCTCTTCCGCATAGTTCCATTGTCATAGACGACAGTTTCGATTCCATTGCAGCTACCTTCTTCAGGTCTGAAGTGAAGATGTGGGTGTTTGTGCCCGCATTATTCATTCATTCATCGGTCGCTCAATCCTAGGATTGGTTGACTGCAGCCCTTAATCCTTCCCTTACCTGCTGGTAACTCTTCCAATGTACATTCCTCTTTATTTGGTCCATGAATCTATTCCTATGTATTCATCTGGGGACTTTACCCTCTATTTTACATTGAATTATGTTATTCACAAACCCATTGTGTCTCAAGGTGTGTCCAATCCATCTGGCTCTCCTTTTTTGTATGTTTTTCTATATAGTCCTCTCCTCTTTTATACACTTCATCATTTCTAAATTTGTCCGTCCATTTTATCTTCAGCATCCTCCTCCAGCACCAGGTTCCAAAGGCTATTCAGGCCAGCTTTTACAATGGTCCATGCTTCCAATCCATGGAGTGCCACGCTCCACACGAATGTTTTCACATACTGCTTCCTGGCTCTTCCGCATTATATAGGGACTGTTTCTCCCTCAATTTGGTCGGATGCACATTATGAATTTCGGAGAGGCTAAATTAATCTCTAAAGAGAACAGCTACTTCCCCATACTGAACAGAGAAGCCATCAAAATCGTGAAAACTACCGAAAATATCAACAGATAAGATGGTTGCGTCATTTTGAACGGTTGGAAGAGGGTTTCACGAAGAAGAATACAGCAACATATGACAGCGCACCCAACTGAAGTTGCGAGAAAAACAGTCCCTTTATCAGGCGGATACGAAAACCTGAATATCCACTTCAGACATGACTAAGGTTGCTGCAATGCTATCGAAACTGTCATCTACGACAGTTGAATCACGCGGAAGAGAGCCCGGAAAACCTTCACCACCACTTAGGTCACATTCCTCACACGTAGATGAAGAAAATAAGTTATGTGGATGTGTGCCCGGATATCTTAGGACGCTGCTATGGCAGCAATAAAAGAGTTTAAATATCATGTTTTCCCGAGATCAATCTCTCATTGAGAGGTACAAATGTGATATGAACAATAAAAACTCCCGCGCGAGTCTTAAAATTATATTGACACGCCGTTCACGAGAACGGAATCACTTAAGTCGTTCCTTGATGGAGGAGAAGAGCGGAAACTTGAGTTCCACCCACGGAGAACGGAGACGGGAGACTCCCCCAAAAAAAAAAAGAAATCCCACACAAAAAGACGCATTTTCCAGCAATGGGGGCGGTAAATCAATAACCAAGACCGAGAAAGAATTAAATCAATCGTTGACGGGTTTACTTTGTGGAAGTTCATATTAATCAAATATAACACTGTATTTTCCACACTTTTTATTGCACCTCGACCGGTTTCAACCCTTACTCGTCATTTTCAAGAGGAGACAGAGTGAGCGGTTTGTCTGACTTATATATGTTTGAGAAGTAGGTGGGGTAAGCATAATGGAGGAGGCAGGAGGTGGGGACTTAAGTTTAAGGAGCAAGATCAGGGTTTTTGAAAAAGATTTTAGGGGGGTTAGGAACCCGCACAGTAAGCAAAGGTGAATGCGTCATCGGCACAACCTCGTTAACAATTCTATCCCCATACATATTTTGAAATGCCCCAATTTCAAAATTTTCCAAGAAATCCAGTTTAGCACCTTTGTCAATGACATGTAAAATATGAAAATTAAAATCAGATGAATGGTCACAATCCGATAAATGCTTAGCAAACATAGCTCTGTTGTCAGAATACAAAAATGATTTTTTATGTTCATCTGTTCTTACACTAAACCTTCTTCCAGTCTTCCCAATATAAAACCTGTTACACTGTTTGCCCTTGCCACCGTTTGGCGCAGAAATTTAACGTATTATTTCGTAACTTCTCAAATTTTAAATCAAATTATGCGATCAGAAACTCTATAGATTTGACAAGTAAATTATCTTCAATTTCTCCAACGCCGAATGGCAAGTTGGTGTCGTTTGACGACAAAAATCTGTTTTCTTCAGTGCCGGCAAGGGAGGCAGTTGATCTCTCTCTTCAACATTTGAAAAAGGCTGGCTGAAATGACTCAATTACAAAAAACTTAGAAGCTCTTTTGAACCTGTGCATTTCTCAACATTATTTTTATTTTAATGACACTTGTTACGCCCAAACGCATGGACTAGCAATAGGTTCACCTCTTTCTCCAATCCTGGCGGAGGTATTTATGGACAACCTGGAGAAAAAACACTTCGCTTCCGATGATCCTCTCATCAAAAATATTAGTTATTATTTTCTCTATGTCGGCGATGTTATTTGCCTTCGGTCTGGGAGTCAAAGACAGCTGGATCAGTTTGTGTTAAGATTACATTCCTTGCACCCATCTATATCTTTTACAGTGGAAGTCGGATTGAATACTTTGGATTTTTTGGATTTAACAATATCCATCAAAGATAATACCCACTGGTTTTCTATTTTCCGAAAAAGTACTTTTACTGGTGTGGTTATCGCTAATGAGTTAAACCATCATTATTCTCATAAACTGGCTGCTTTTCATTCTTTAATACATCGCCTCATTTCTATTCCCCTTGCTCAAACAGAATTTGAAAAGGAAGTGAAAACAATTAAACTCATTGAGTCCCGAAATGGTTACGATGAGAGAATTATTGATTCACTGCTGCTAAGCAAACTTAAAAAGAAGACGGTGATGTCATAGGCCAATCTCTCTCCCATTTTGTGTTCCAAGGATAAGAGGGTCAAAATACGTTTTCTAGGACATTTGTCTTATAAACTCAGCAGATTGTTTCAGAGGGAAAATGTCAAATTATGTTTTTACAATCCAGTGACTTCCAGAAAATTGTTTTTTAATTCTAAATATTGCATAAATGAAAAAAAATATAAAAAGTGGAGCTTACATGTTAAAATGCAATACAAATGATTGTAACAGGTTTTATATTGGGCAGACTAGAAGAAGGTTTAGTGTACTTTAGTATGTAAGTAAGAAGTAAGAATAGATGAACATAAAAAAATCATTTTTGTATTCTGACAACAAAGCTATGTTTGCTAAGCATTTATCGGATTGTGACCATTCATCTTATTTTAATTTTAATATTTTACATGTCATTGACAAAGGTGCTAAACTGGATTTCTTGGAAAATTTTGAAATTGGAGCATTTCAAAACACGTATGGGGACAGAATTGTGAACGAGGTTGTGCCGATGACGCATTCACCTTTGTTTACTGAGCGGGTCCCTAACCCCCCTAAAATCTTTTTCGAAAACCCTGATCTTGCCCCTGCCTCCTTCGTCATGCTTACCCCACCTACTTCTCAAACATATATAAGTCAGACAAACTGCTCACTCTGTCTCCTCTTGAAAATGACGTGTAAGGGTTGAAACCGGTCGAGGGGCAATAAAAACCGAGAAAGAAGCTAAATGTATCTATCATGATTTTTCTCGGAAGAATTCGGATCATTCATTCGATTTTTAAGCCTAAAAGGACATTCCCTTTAATTTATAAAAATTACCCTTTTCCCCGGAACGCTTATACTAGTGTATATTATCTGGTACTTGAATTTTATCCACATGTTTAAAAATATTTCACTGCAGTAATACCAATTTAAAATGGTGCATGCCATATTCATAAAATAAGGGATGCCCACAGATAAATATCAAAATAAAAAGGTCCACATAATATCGTCCAGCGTGGAAAGAAGACAGGAAAAGTGGAAAAACGACAGCTCATATTATCTGGTATTTAATTACTATTTCCGAATTTTAAAATAGACCACAGCAGTAATACCAACATAAAGTGTTACATGCAATAATCATAAAATAAGGGACGCACACTACAAAATAAACAAAAATATGTATACATATTATCGCCCAGCATGGAATAAGGACGGGAGATTGAGTTGAATTGTTTAGAGAATTATGCTAAAGCTATGGCGGTGAAAATTTACATGTTAAATAGAGGAGATACTTTCAGCCCGGGGGGAAATTCAGTAGAGTAGAGGTGGAATATAAGGTTAAATAAATTTTTTACTCTTTTCCGCGCGTGAAATCATAGTGTACTTGAGTAT
The DNA here is from genome assembly GCA_963169105.1 of Ceriagrion tenellum. Classification (NCBI taxonomy): domain Eukaryota; kingdom Metazoa; phylum Arthropoda; class Insecta; order Odonata; family Coenagrionidae; genus Ceriagrion; species Ceriagrion tenellum. Next base: position 81,813,027 of record OY720642.1, on the reverse strand, counting down.
CGCGCCAGAGATCCTCTGTAAATTGTTTTTTTTTTCGTCACTTGTGCGGAAACAAGTTGTTCATCAATTCTCGTAATTAAAAAAATCCACCTTTCCTCTCTACTCACAGAGCGGCGCACAAAACGGCTGCGTGAGTAGAGGGGAAAGGTGGAATTTTTCTAATTACTAGAATTGATGAACAACTTGTTTCCCTACAACTAATGGAAAATGATGATTTGCAAACGATATCTGGCACGACATTCACGTCCACTATGATTTCACTTGTGTAAAACAGTAAACGCTTTGCACAGATTATTTTCATGACTATATTTGCCAATATATTCGAGAATAATTGAGAATAAGACATATGAGCGTCTTCAGATACGCGGAGAGGTTCATCCAAAATTGATTAGAGAAAACCGTAAGGGAAAAAAATGGTAAGCCAGAGTGGAATTCTCATCAAGTCAAAAGATGGGAACCTTTTTATTCCAATATAGCTAAAAGAATAAAAAAATACATGGCTCAAATTAGATCATAATAAATACTTCGTTAAAGCTGAATAAACTTCAGGTAGTTCGAGTGAGATAGCTCCCTAGTAATTATAGAGACACTATTCCAATGATACGTTTGAATTTCACCCGTTGCAGGACGCAGGAATTAAATATTGCACTATTAATGGTACGAAAATATAGTCTTATATGACAGCAATTGAAAGTAATTAATGAAAATATCGCTTTAAGTCTTTAGCTTGACTCATTTTATTCTCGCGGTGCGTTTGAAACTACTTTAAAACGGAAGGTTTTTGGTGATCCCGAAGAATTTATTGCGGTGATAATATTTATTATTTTCAAAAGTAGTTGAGAAAATATACACACTACACACTTAATTTTTCAATGAGATTAAGGTGCCAGAAATGAGAAAAAGAATGAGAAGGTGCCTCATTTTTTTAAAAGATCCCTCTCAGGAGTGCATACTAGTTTCCCATGAAAAAGGGCTGGTATAAATTGTTAAAAATATCGGAGAGTAATGAGGTAAGGGGTTGAATTTTTGGTGTCATTGAAAGAGTGAGTTGTTTTTCCTAAAGATGAGACCAAATTCATTGATTTCTAGGTGAAATGATATTTCGCTCAAACTACCTTAATAGAAAACTACGGTCAAGTGGAGACATTTTGTGTTTTAATCCTCTTGATGTGCTATAAAGATTCCGATTACAGCGAATTCACAACACTGAATTCAATCCAACGATCGAACACCTTAATTAAGTCATGGAAACCCGATAGGTGCCATGAAAACCCCATACGCGTCGGAAAATTAAATTTATTCGGTATCATGCGCGTCCCAAATCATACCAACTCGTAAGCGTGAACGCTTTCTTAATGGAGGAGGGCGGACGCATATATTCCGCCCACGGGGAACTCAGTAGGAGAACGCCCATCACGTGGAATTTGACGCAAAATAAGCACCGAAATGACGCCTTCCTTGCAGAGAAGTGATGCAATTTAATCGTTTCTTAATAATTAGAACAGGGCAGAGCCTTAACTTTTCACAGAACCATTTCCTAGAAGAATTCGAATATTTTACAAGTATTTAGTGGTGTACAAGAACAAGGTGAATTGGACACACCCGGAGACACAATGGGTTTGTGACGAAAAAATTGAAGGTAAAACACAGGGTACAGTCCCCATCGGAAGACCCAGGAATAAGTTCATGAATCGAATTAAGAAGACAGTACGTAGGGAATGATACCATGAGGTAAGGGGACTTGCATTAGATAGGGAAGGGTAGAGGGCTGCAGTCAACCAATCTTAGGATTGAACTCCCAATTATGAGCGGAAAATTAATTAATTTACTTCTTTTTAATTACTACCACCCTTTTTGCGAAGAAATCAAACAACTAAAAAAATTAGTGGTGTAGTAGGTGAGAAAAATGGCAGAAAATATGAATTCTACTCATTGCGAAAATTGATGAACAGTTCATTTTCCTACGAGAGCAAATTCAATTATATTTATATAAATAATCATAAGTAATTTTATCATTATTCATAATAAAGCTTAGTGGTATTGCATTACAGGGAAGAAAAACCATCGCTTAGTTCCCTCACAGGCACCACGAAATAACGAATCACATTCAAAACAGTGACGCACCATGCGAGGGAGTCCATGAGGTCCAGCCCCCTCCCTAAGTCCCCCCATTATATTTGTTCCTGCTTTTAACAAAGAATTCTGATTAGATTTATCCTTTACCCGGAGAAATTTTTATATTTAATATGTTTGTAACATTACAAAAAAAACACCGAGGGTATTATATTCTTTCATAAATTTGCACAGCAAGAATAAAAACTCGGCAGTTACACACAGCAGTCGTAATTGCCCTCTTTTTTTCAAAATACGCATAATTTTCGTTTTCCAAAACTATACACACACTCCCCCAGTCACATATTCAAAATGGACAAACCCCCTTAACGAAACCCACTAGCTATTTTACTGAGGAACTGGTTGGATTTATCTTTGCGACTGCTTGGATTTAGCTTTAACAGTGGTTTTGAGGTGTGGTGTATTTACCGAGAACTTCCAATTTACGTGTCGAACTGCAGTCGCAATTGCGCTCTTAATCGTCAAAACACGTATTCGATGAAACCTCGGTGATACAAAATATTTAAATTTATTTCTTTGCTAATATATTTTATTTCATTAAAAAAGGCTAATTTTTTGGTAACCTATGCAGGGCACCCCTAACGTTCCCATTTATAAAGGAATCAACATTACGAAACATTATCCCACGCCGAATATTTACTTGACACGTGGAAATCTGGTTAAGCACCACAGAAACGCCCGTTCGCATTGGGAAATCAATTTTACACGGCATTTAAGACCCCCAATTCACACCACGAGTCGTAACCGTGAACTCTTTCCCGAGAGCGTTCCGCCCACGGAGAATGGAGACGGGCGGAGGACGAACGCCCCATTACGAGGAATTCCACGCTCGGAGAAAACATTTTGGACGCGCAGTCTTGAGACAGTCAACGGGAGCGTCCGTCCAAACTCCGAGGCGTGTCCCCGCTGTCTTCTTGCGCAACCTACAGTCGAGAGTAGTACATACTATCCGTCCCTCCCGCCCCTTCGATCTGCTTCTCAGAATGCAAAAAAGAAAAGAGTTCAACGCTCGCGAGAACATACGGGGAGAGTGAAATGTCACCGCAGAAGTCGTAAATGATTTCACGGCTCAGACGGAGGTTCGGGTAGACGCACCTCTCCGACGTCGAAGGAAACACCTTAAAGCTGAACGAACCATCCAGTTTACACACAAGGACTCAGGTTTATCTTGGTCGAATCGATAGTACCTGGCGTAATTTTGCGCAAATTTTTTGCGTTAATAACAACTCATACCTTTCATCTACATCTACATACTACCTTAAGAGCAGCCGCATAGACGTGTGGCGGGGGGTGTTCGGACAGCAGCCGTGTAAAAATGTAAGGTTTTGGGAGGTGAAATGGTGACGTGTATGATGGGAGTGTATTTAGTGGAGCTCAGTTTTTATTGTGGTCGCTTATTGTGCGCGGAAGGAATGAGTTATTGTATCTATCTGTTCGGCAATGTATCTTTCTTATTTTATCGCTTCTGCCAGACCTAGAGATGTAGTTAGGCGTCATGATAATATTCTCTACGTCGCTCTGAAAATATCAGCTCTGAATTTCTCAAGCAACCTAAGCCTAGCGTGCAGCCTCCGAGTCTCCAGGGGCTCCCACCTTAATCCCTCTAAAAGTTTTGAGACACTATATGTACGGTCGTAGCATTTTTAACGAAACGCGCTCGTTCCCTTTGTATTTTATTAATTATTTTGGTTAAATCTTTATGACCAGGGTCCCAAATGCTCGTGGCGTATTCGATGTGTGGCCTAACCAGAGCGAAGTAGCATCTCTCTTTTACTTTTTCATCCAAAGCCCTTCCTATTACACACTTAACAAAACCTAGTTTCTTTAAGGCTAGGCCGCATATGTTTTTTATGTCTATTAGTATTTACCTTTGCAAGTACGCATATTTTTTTAACCCTCTATGGACGGAATTATGAATCATCAGCATGAAAAAATGATGCTACTACAGGTATTAGTTTTTTTAAGTGCTATTTAAGCAGTTAAAAAATTTGGCAATTTATTGATAATTTTACCATTGATTTTTAAATATAACGTATTTATATTTCATAGATTTAATTTATAATAATAGTTCATATTATAATATGATGACAGCAGAAAATATACATTTTTTAGAGCTCCACCAGGCACGCCATCGTCAGTGAATATCGTCACATATTCATCTATTCAAATTGCTTGACAAGCCACCGAAAGAGACGCAACCTTCCACAGACTTAATCCGAGGCGTTACAATTCTGTCTAGTGCAGCAACTAAATGGAAAAGCCCCAAAGAAAGCAGATACTTCAAAATTGATAAACATAACAAATTTGATTCGCTCGTCCATATGAGGTTAAATTACGATTGTTTTTAATTTCACGTGGACGTAAAAATGTATCCAATTTAAGTAAAGATGAATGAAAGTGAATTTTTTGATCTAGGACGTGATGTCCTCTAAGATCAGGAAACAAATTGCATAATAAGTGAATCATGAAAACAACACTATATATACACACTCAATTGTTGTCAGGGATCACCTAATGAATATAAAGGAGTTGAGTCCCTTCATTACAGGAATAATTACATAATTAAATTGATGATGCTACAAACATGCAACAGAGCTAGGAAACAATTGTAAAGATATTAACAAACAAATAAAATAAAATAAAATAAAAAAAGACATAGAGACCATAACAAACGATCAGTGTAAAGGCAACGATGAACAAACAATGGCAAAAATCCGGGAGATGGAAAAAATAAATAAATATATATACATTTCATTAAGTGGCACATGAATTATAAGGCATTTAGTAATAAGCTACAGATCTTTGACTGAAAGGATTTTATCGTGGGGGCTTTTTTCACATCATCTTTGAGGGAATCAAAGAAGTTGGATCCAATTACCTGGAATGACTTATGAAAACAGTTTTTTCGATGAGATGAATAGTAAAGGAAATTTACATCAGTTTTCGTAGCTATATTGGTGGTTTTTGACATTTTTTGAAGAAAACATACAAATATTTGGGCTTTTTTTAAATAATGAATAGAGGAATGAGGCTAGGAAATATTGTGCTGATAGGATAGGACTGGTAGAGAGAAAAATAAAAATCACTCCACCGAGATTTCGGAGGAATTAACGCATGACAGAGATTTTTCGCGATTTTAATGAACTACGACACTTGAACTGTGTTTAAAATAAAATTGATTTCATTTTAAACATAATTCAAATGTCATAGTTCGTCAGTTGATACAATCCATACAGTGATACCGATGTATCATCACCGTCAATATATAGAACATACTGAAAGGACAGGGAGCAAAAAGTACAAAAATTGCCACAGACGAGTATTTGGCATATGATTGAAGACTTCGTTCACACGTTGCACTAAAAAAAACTTGAGCTTTGTACCACACAGTAATTAAAAACGTTAAAAATTAATGCTCAAGGTCTTCCCTAGAAACCAAAAATTGTCACATTTTATTTCTATGGTTTCAGCCTTAACTTTGTAAAACTTTCCCATAATGCTCAGGAGTTAACAAAAACCTCGTCAGTGTTATTTAGAATATTTATTGGATGACTGCTTTCGTCGAATAGTCGACATCACAGTATGACTCTACATAGTCAACATCACAATGTGATTTCCATTATTCGACGCAACCGGTCGTCCAATAAATATTCTACAAAAAAATTACAGTTTTATTGAGTCTTGAACATCACATTTTATTATATAATAAATATGTAGCTAGAGGAAAAAAGCTAAGAGGTGGAAAATTTTTTAAAGTTTCAATGTGAAAAAGTTGCAATCTGACGAGCTGGTTTCGACTCTCTCCTCATTCCATCATGGAGCCCAAGAATTCTGATCCCCGTGAATTCATTCACTGTTTGCGTTTCGAGTGATTTAATTTAACTCAGTCACTAATACCGCTTCGCTGAACGTAACGCTTAAAATTTTCACAGAATTTATCTTTCAGCGTATAAGTAATAAAAGTCATATCCTGCCAATCCTCCCATAGGCGTCTTGCAAGGTGAAATGCAGACATAAATTCCTTTTCTCCGGAGCAACGCAGTGAGAAATGTTTCGACCACGCGAAACTCCGAGCCGACCATTCACCCGGGAAAACATGCGATTCTTTCTTAAGATAAAGCATAAAACGATCGAAACATGATTTCCACGCTTCTCTGGACTCATTCACTGGACGGCGTTCAAATCGCCGCGGGGTTCTTGAACTCTTTTAGTACATATTTCAACTTCCGCTGTCGTGGAAAAGGAATCTTATCGCCATCCAATCACCATTCCCCCATTATGAAGACTTCAAAGCTTGAAACTTAAGTAATTCTGGCCGCAGAGAAAAATAAAACCGGGAACATAATTGAAACGCTGATCATCACGTTCGATCATTGATTTCCCACCTCCAGGCTAACTTATCTACGTCACATATTCTAGAAGCTGGTGGGATAACTTACCTTTTATCCATTTTTAACTTCTTTTCTTTATATACCGTAACCGTTGACGTCACCCAAAGGATTTCAACAGCTACATCAGATTCATCGCGAAATTTGAAGGAATCAGTATTCTCCCACGCTAAACCATAGTAGTGTTTACACTCTAATTGAGTAAATTTTATAAACAAATGAACCACGTTGCTTCGGGAGGGTTGCGCTAAACCTATACCTGGCATAGGTAGGAATTTTTTGCCGTTGTACCAAATAAGTGGGGTCAATAGTAGGCCAAAAAAAGATGTACCCAATATTTTGAGGATTTTCAACATTCCGGTTGCATACTAGTAGATAAAATAATGATAATAAAGTTTATTCCAGAACATGCTATACATTTTACAAGGACATTCATCTTAAATATAGGGAAAATAGGTACCCGTTTGGAGAAGCTCCGTTTCGGGTTTACCATCTCCTTCTTAATTAATTCACGTAACGTAACATTCTTATTGTTATTATAAAAATACGTAATACTTTTTTCGCCATACAGAGCCTTAGGTGTGGAATTTTTTCCCCAGTCATCATAAGGTCAATACTATGTTTAATTTTTGCTCTAAAGCCACAGAAAGTTAATTGTGCGAAATTAATAACGCAAAAATATTGTCTTTAATCCTTGTAATTCACAGTAAAGTACTAAACTCACATGCACAATGTGTCAATTTGAATAACGTTTGCACGCTTCACGCTGAAAACGCCTTCACCACCGAAATTTTTTTCCCAATTCCGTAAAAGGTACTGCTTTGAGATGTTGATTGATTTCTCTTTAAAAATAGTTGAGAAAGTATTATAAGTACCCGTAAAGAATATTAGAAATATGTTTGATTTTTAACTACATCTAAGAGGCCTCATTGTGAGACGAATCGAAACGGAACGGCAGGTAATCATGAGTTAACCCACTTCTCGAAGAGCTTGAGTTGGCAGCAAAAGATTTTATTTGATAAACTCTCCCACAGTAACCAACCTTCATTCCCGTTAAGACGGATTTTTTTTTTAAAGTTCCGGAGCCCATGTCCCAAAGTTTTCCCCTACGTAGCAACAGAAATTTATGCGCGAGATGTACTTCGAAGTCCGCCTGAGCCATATATAAAGAGCACTCGGAATTCCATCCGATCCATTCGAAAGAGAGACTGTTCGGCAGCAATTACACGCGCTCTCCACAAGGAACAGAAAAGAGAAAGGCATCCGCGCAAAAGGGCTTTGACGCATCATCCAACTCTTATAAAATTTGCATACCAAATCGATCTCTGGCACGCAATCTGAATGGCAAGAGACGTTGTCGGATTGCAGGTCTCCTCTCCCCGTTGCCTCTTCTCCTGACCCAGAACAGCTCCTTGCACCACGTCCTCACATCCAACGTGTCTATCTGGCACGTACATCGGCCGCGGGGCATCCGACCCACCACAGTTGCGCCTCGGCGGATAAAGGGGGGGGTTGTTAAAATGGCTTGAGCACCGCGAACCGAGCAACTATCTCGCTCGGGAGATCATAAAACCTTATCGCGCGAGCCCAAAAGAGCGGTCGGTCGGAAAATCCACGTGCGCAACAGAGCCAGGGCAGACGCCGCGACGTACTGAGGTTCTAGATACGGAAAACGTCTTTTTTAGCTATGCTAGTGGCCGGTTGCAAGAACGTTTAGTCATGGGATCAATAGCTTTGTGATCCATGAAGTTATGGACCTCATAAAAGTATTCGGGTTTCAGGGACATATATACCAGTTTCATAACTTATTTACCAATAGTTAATGGTTTCGAATAATTGATATAATCTTCTACTGCAAGATACAATTTATTAAAGTTTAGCCTATGAATAATTGCTAATGCACAGAATAATTAGTCTGTAAGATAAAATAACCTGGTCATTTGTCACAAAACAACTCTTTAATCAAGTAATTAAGTCTCCAAGCGGTTCATTGCGCTTCCGCCATCTTGGTAACTTATGAAGTTCACAACTATATCCCATACGTTGTGAAGCTATTTAGGATACCTAAAAATTTATCGAATATTTCTACAACGCTTACTGAATGGTTGCCATGGCTCATGGGTCCCATAACTCTATGTAACACATGTGTCGTTGCTGAAACTGGCCATTAGTCAAGTTAAGTCAAGTAAAATATATTCTAGTCAAGACAAATACCAAAATACACAATTTTATGAATTTATTTTTTTTAACCTGTTGTCGTTGATGAAATGGGTACCCTATTGAAATTCAAACTTAAGGTGCGAAGTATATAGATTATTCCACGAATACATTTTAAGACAATCTTAGGATATCCATAAGAACCGACTGCAGCGTATTTTACTTCAATATAGCAGTAACTGAAACGTTTGTTTTAGCGTTTAGGAGAAAATGTGTAAAGAAATCATAAAATTATTTCGAAATTTGTCAAGTCATAAGGCTACGTTCTAAAATGTAATAAAGTTGCCAAGAAACCAACTCAGTAGCCTGCATTTTATGCGATTCGAAACAGAGTGCCAGGGAATGACGATTATCCCATTTCTCGAACAACTTGTGATGGCAGCAACTTGAAAGATTTTTTGTAGACCATCCCACAGTATCCAACCTTCATCCCCTTTTTGACGGATTTCTTAAAGTTCCGGAGCCCAAGTCCCAAATTTTTCACTAAGCAGCGTCAGGAATCTATGCGCGAGCTGTACTTCGAAGACCACCAGAGCTATACACGAAGTGAATTTGAAATTCCATCCAATCCATGCAGACTTTCGACTGTTCGACTCCGTGAAAATGTATGAGAAGTTACATGAAAAGATGTACAACATCGCCCCAACCACCTTAATGTCGACGAATGATAGCGCATTATTGTGATCGAGACTATAATGAAGCTCGTAAATGTGGCCTGACGGTGGTCTCTTCGCCTTAATCCCTAAGAAAGGCGAGGCGTTCATTCTCCGTAAAATAACGTTTTCCTGCATGAGAAGAAAAAAGTTTCCGCTTCTTATTCCGCGTGGGATTGTAAATTTGACAATACGGTTCACTCCTAAAGAGTTGAACTATTTTCTATAAAAGTTTACGTTTATCGCTACGCCATAACTTAGACAAATTTCTGGTCCCTTGTTTCGGCCATTTTAACTGTATATTTTTTACTAGTTTTATTTTATTTGAGAAAAGGATCACATACAGTATGAAGCCATTTTCTAGTGAATGTATAACAAACAAAAAAAGACAAAAATGTAAAAACATAAAAAGAAGAATGGAAGAATGTAAAAAATAATAATCCGACATGGGGAGGCAGTTAAAATTACTTTTTTTGGGAATGACACATGGCAACGTTAGCGAAGACTCTGGAAGATGAGGTAAAACGGTCGATGTTCTCAGGAAGGGAATTTATAAGAGAAGAGAGGCGAAAAATGAGGGAGCGATTGGAAAGTGATAATCTGGGAGTGGGGATTTGGAGCAATGAGTGAGTCAAGGTGTATTGTGTGAGTATTCTGATATTTATTAAGGAAACAAGGTCGGGGCAGTCAATGGTTGAGTTCAGTGTCCTATGGATATGTTTAAGATCAGTTTTAACAAAGATATTATCAAGATAATTAACGGAAAGTGAGGACAAGACAGCATCAGAGAGTAGGTTGCGGAGATTTGGCACTCTATTTTTAACCACCTATTTTGGCAACTATTTTTAGCCAGGAAATGCAACTCCATGGAATGCAAACCTGTGAAAGAAAGTACCATATACACCTTAAGCTATGCAGACGACCAAGTAATTCTTTCCCTAGATTATGAAGATTTAGAATATATGACCAGAAAAATAATACAGGAATACCAATACTAGGGTCTGGATATCAGTATTGACAAAACAAAATATATATGTATGGGAGGAAGGCAACAGGATCTTATTTTGGAAGGTGGGCAACAACTAGGACACTGTAAATGGTATAAATACTTAGGGATGCAAATAGCAGAAAATAAAACAATGGAAGCAGCCATTAGGGATAGATGTAATAAAGGTAAAAAGACAGCAACACTATTAAATAGCTTATTGTGGGACCAGACAATATCCAATGAAAATAAAAAAAAGAATTGTGCGAATTTCCACAGAGAAAAAATCATCCGCTTTGCGGGTGACTCCGTAAAAGTGGAACTCCGTGGCTAGTCCCGGATAGCTTGAAATTTGTCAAAAAAAGAATTTATAATACCATAGTTAAGAGCACAGTAACCTACAGATGTGAGGTATGGCCGCTAACTGAAAAATCAGAAATATTATTGTTGACCACTGAAATGGACTTCTGGCGAAGAGCAGCCGGAGAGTCAAAAAAAAAGAATAAGGAATGGAAGGCTCAGAGAAATTATGGATGTCAATGACACAATAGTAGATGAAATAAAAACACAACAATTGAGGAGCTATGGGCACGTGCAACGAATGGGAAATGGAAGACTTCCAAAACAAATGTTGCTGTGGAGCCCGGAAGGAAGACGGCGGAGAAGCAGACCGAGGAAAAGCTGGATACAAGGGATACAAAAAGAAATGAGAGAAAGAGGATTATATGAAGATCTGTAGAATGATCGGAAGGCATGGAAATTGGGACCTAGAACATCGTAAACCGATAAATATGTATATACTTTAAATCATATCTGCGAAGAAGTTATTGATATGTTGCAGAGATTTAACATTAGTTGGGGCTGACATCGACCATAAAGGGGAACAGTATATATTCATTCGCCTTTCGATTTTCGACTCTTTCAAAGAATCATAACTAACAAGCACCGCGGCAAAATGGTGGGAATAAAGTTACAAGAGGCGATAGAGATAAGGTTGGAGAAGAATAATTTCAACCGGGATACTGGTTACACGATCAGCAACTCTTGGAATAGAATTCTGAGAAGAATTCAGAACGCCAGAGCTAAGTCCCCGCTGGTCAACGGTCCTCCACCACCACAATCGCGGCTCGACCAATCCCGCCCCGCCTAGCGCCCAAGTAAACAGTCTTTTCAAGCTCGCATCAGTAGCCTTGAGAATGGGTAACGAGTCGGAACCCGAAACGTCGGCTGCCTATAACTATCTTACCCGGTGGCGAGCCCGAGAAAAGTACACTAAGGCCGGTATTCATAGACGGGATGAATAATCAAAGATTGGTGAATCTACGATTATTCGTCAATCATTGATTATTTGATTCATGTATTCATAGACAGAAAACAATCTCCGATTCATGAATCACTGATTCATGAATCTCTAATTATTTGGGACAATCTGTAATTGGTGAATTACAGATTGGATGTATGTTTATTTTTGAGTAGTATGAGAAATTGAAGAGGCAAAACATTTTGTGGGTATCGTTAAATTTTTATTCAAGTTGAGTATATAGTTTTATTAATTGCATATTGAAAAAGAAAATAAAAAATGGATTGGCAATGTTTTTTTGATAAAAATGAATTAGCCGTGCCTACATTAGAATTATTTCTTATGATTATTCAACGTTAATGAAGGCGTTGCTAGGGAAAATCAACAAACAGTTATCTCGTATTCCGGCAAGTGTTGATGAAATAGCGGGTGCTGTTTAACGTCAGGAATTGTCCGACCACAAGTGTGGTCTCCTCTTTTTTCTATTCTCACAAAGAGATAACTGAGGCACCAATTCGTCGCCTGAACATCATAAGAAACAGGCGGCCTGATGGTGTCAGCTATTTGTGCGGCCAAAAGATTAGTTATATGTTTCACAGTTCTGGACACCGTTGGCTGCGAAACAGAATTAGAAATCCCTACATATGTACGTAAATCACCAAAGAAGACGAAGAGTAGCAGTAGCTGTATTTATAACTGGTCATTACCGAAAAAGAAAATTTGTAATAAGTTATCAGTAGCAATTGATGATAGCTTACGAGTAAAACATTCGTGGAAATTTCGGCCGAGGTTAAATTCAGCATGAAGATTTTTTTTTTAATACTGCGTGATTAAAAACCGCTGTGATATATTTTTTTAAATTTGTAATATGATTTCAACAATTCAATATTGATGCCTAAGCGTAAAATCTCAAAGCAATGAGCCACAGTAGCACAAGAGCAACTGTCAGTCCTCGCGGAAAGTGTCGATATATGAACATAAGTTCTAAGAAGAATATACTCGAACACTACGGGTTTTGAGAATCGGTATCCTCTATTAAACTCTTCGTCTGTCAACACGCAAGTCTATTGTTACAGCAGGTTAGATTACGGGCGTTAAACAGAGATTGAAGTTTATAATAAGCGGTCCATCACCAGACCCCAGTGAGGCCATTGACATTAAAGATTCACCCTGGAGTACGAATTTCGTGGAAAGTATCACGATAAAAAAGGCGAGGTGAAGTCATATGATATGACATGTAACTCGGAGGAAAAAATTCTCACTAGTCGTGAATATAGAGATGGAAAAAAAACGGCGGCCGAGAGTCTCGAACCTCCTATCCTTGACGTTCTAAACCGCGACGCTCACCACTACACCAAACGTACTGATGCTGTGAAGGGCAATAATTATAATAATACTCAAAGTCGCTTTGAGGCTGAGACGGGTGATGTGAGGCTCCGGAACAACCTAGCGAGAGTAACTTTTCCCAACTTTTTTATACTAAGGGCGGATATTTCTGATTATAAACTGATTAATTACAATACAACTAGGATACGTTTGACGAAGTCCAAGGCGAACTAGCCTTTGACCTCGTGCACGACATAGTAAATACGGCATTCAAATCGGCGAGTCAGGGTACGTAGTCTCCCCATGTGAGTAATTTGGATTTGTTGGATCCCTAATGTGTGTTTTTCGCAGCCTTTAGTGATACGCTTGTACATCGTCATCGGCAATCACATACGCTAATATATCCGAACGAATTTCCATTGTACGGAAATCCTAATCAGTTCAAGGTAGTCAATTATCCTAATCAATTCAAGACGTTCATCTAGAGTATATAGACTATTCTATGCCTTTAGCACCGTATAAAATTGTACAGTTGGAACGTAAAGACATGTCGAGAATATGTCGTAAACAATCACAGAACTACCGAAGTGCAACATAGAAAAACTCTAATTAATTACGGTCGAGAGCTTAATTCACGAATCAACGATTATTTGGCCAAATAATTACAGTTTGCTTGACTATGAATACTAGAACTATAAACAATGATTATTTGACGACTATGAATACATAATAATCAGAGATTGATGAATCTCTGATTCAAGAATCATCGATTGACGAATCACTGATTCTTTGACGACTATGAATAAGAAACAGTAATTAATTAGAGATATAATCATAGATTGAAACGAATCTGTAATTATTGAGGACTATGAATACCGGCCTAAGTTACAAACTTCCAACCAGAATCTCCATGTGATACATAATACGCAAATTATCCTAATGTGTACCTATTTGAACTAACTAGTCTCATATTCTGCATTCACTTCTGCAACATTCTCTTTCATTCTTAATCCAGCCAATTACTTGCTAATAAATGTCACTTTTAGCTTTTAGGAAACAATTTATATCGGAATAGATACCACGTTTACTCTTTATGTGAATGATATCTAGTATCTATTTACGGTTAGAAAGTAGATAAAGCCGAAAGAGGTATTGACATATTAAAGAATTCGTTCAATCAACAGGAAAAAATTATTTTAAATAACTCGAAGATCACTTTTATGCGTGTACGATACTATAAAAAATATAATTTACCACACTAACTGGGAAAGCGGCGTATCCACGTTTATAATCATAATTCGTTCAATCAACAGGAAAAAAATATTTTAAATAACTCGAAGATCACTTTTATGCGTGTACGATACTATAAAAAATATAATTTACTACATTAACTGGGAAAGCGGCGTATCCACGTTTATAATCACCTGTTAAGCTGAGCGGAACGAAATATTCAGCGCAGAAACCTCTCTCGTAACTCAAAGGTTTCTCAACAACAAATATTTGTCGCAGGTGTTCCTGATTCCGCAACGTGAAGCATAGTGGAAGATAAATGCGCTCCAAATTGAGAGTTTCATTTCCTGATCATTTATTTAAGGCGGTTAGAGCGATATTTTTTGTTTCTGCACAGAGTTACGAGAAACTATGCATACGTTTTCTCGTTGGTGATATCCATAGTAAAAAAAGAAAAAAGTTGCAACACTCCGATTTTGTTTTTTAGGGAATTCACAGCTACTTTAATACGTAACCTCATGACACTTGCGACCACTCATTTTAGTGAGCCAATTTAAGTACATCCCACCGTGAACGACCATCGACCACCATTTTTTTTGCAGTACATATTGCCGGGCAACTATTTCCAAACAATCCAAAGCACGGGAACAAAGAGTGACACTTTGACGCAAAAACATTTCGCAGGAAATTCAATTATTTTCAGCGCATCAAATAAGATGGAGCTCTGAAAATCCAAACTAATGACGCATAGTCATGGAGATACGAGAGTTGTCATTTACAACAAATCTACACGTCATACGAATTTCTATATCCAATGTAGGCCAAGTTAAATGCGCGAATTACGCTCCTTATCACATTGAAAAATGCAAGACAAAGACTTACGCATAATTTAGAGTCACACGAGTCAATGACAACCATCATTTCAGGATGAAGGGCTCAAAAGGTGAAGCACCACTCCTTGACACACAACTCTTCAATGAAAGAGCCTCAATGAGTTTCAAGGTTGCATTGTGTACACATCACTCTCAACGTCCGTTTTATCGCGTTGAAACCCGCGAGGCTTTTCATGAAACGAGTGGATTATTTTAAAATGTGGATAAGCACGTCGCATTCCACAGAGACGAATTCGCTAATGGGTACTTCGGTTCTGGGTAATCCCCTGAACATTACGTCGTCCTTTTCTGTTACGCATAAAGTCATTGTGGCTAAAATTCCGCACTAAAAAATAGCACTCTATGGATAGGAAGTATGGACCATTGGAAAAGCTGACAAAAACTGACTAGAAGCCTACGAAACCTCGTGTAGTATGAGGATGCTGAAGATAAATTGGACGGACAAAATAACATACGGAAGAGCAGAAGAAGAAAGGACCATAAGGAAAACCATAGAGAATAGAAGAAGAATGTGAATTGGACACATATGGCCATGGAATGGAATGGAATACAATTCAGGTTAGGTAATTGTCATAATTAGGTGAATATTATATCACTTGTGCCACACTTAAAAGTCCAGCCTATAAATTGAAAAGGGAGATAAATTGAATAAGGAATGGGGATAATTAAAAAGGAGATATTATATACGGAGCACGGAAACTAAGTTTGGATAATTTATAAAAAAGAAGTCAATCCATGCAGAACTATAAAAAATTAAGACATCAGGAAATTTATAAAATCAGTGCTTGCATTTCCAGAAAACTATTGTGATGCCACACTTAAATTTTAAATAAAAGCACCATCTGTTTGACCAAAAGTGGTCTCGCCTTTTGTTAATAACTCATTTTGCCGTCAAATGAACGTATTTTTAGAGAAGGGACTTTTTAAAAATGTCGAGGATCCTCCCATAGAGCGTGATATGTCACAAGACCACCCGCCACTATGGAGCACAGCGATCGAGTTCATAGTTCCGCAGGAGAAATGTGAGACATTAAAGTTCCTAAGTTTTATTTAGGCGTAACTGAGATTTAAATACAGCCAATGAAAAAACGAATCATATGGAGAAGAACAACACACGCCAAAATACCTTTTTTACAATATGACGGCGAGCAGAGTCTTCATAATATCTAAAATTATTATTTGACATTTGAAAGATTTGTCCGAAGAATTAATTAAAAAAAAAAAACAATTTTGTCTATCGGAAACACGAATGTCCACTAATGTACGGAGGCGGAGGTAAGAATATGGCTGAGAGGAGGTAACATCACGGTAAAAAAATCTTTATTTGCATAGCGACGAATAACCGATTGCTGTCCCGAAACGAGTGTGGACCTATTAACACCCGATAGCCCAGTGGTTTAATTATGATCAGGATTAAACAAAATTGAGATTTTTATGTAGTCTATGAAAAAATGAACTCCAGGGAAAAATGGGCCTAAAATACTTAAGTATCTATTTTATTGTAACGAAAAGCATCGCATACAATAACGTTAACTCTCTACTCACCGATTTTTTTGGCCCACCATGTGTAATTATTTCATATGCTGCCCCACTCGTGGGAGAATCAGTAACGTAAAAGTTAAGAATGAGAGATATTTTCGTTGCCAAGCTGTACAATTGATTTCGCAAAGGCATATAGACGTAAAGAAACCTAGTCAGAGACAACAAATAAACTATCTTATATGATACCTCTAGGTAACACAGCGTGATACAGGGTTAAAACTATACACTTACAAGAGGCACAGAGGTCCCGAAAAAATATTCCTTCCCTCGAATGCCGGAAAATCTACCAAGGTGTGGAGGTAAGAAGCAAGAACATGGGTCAGAACGGGTTCAAAAGCTAACTCCACGGTGGAAAATTTTCATTCCCCAACGCGACGAATAATCGGGTGTCTTTCCCGCGGGGATTGTCTTCTACCTACCCACCTGAGGAGCGAAATAAACCAAAACAATTGAGCTTTTTTTAAATTGAAAGGACAGAGAGGGATAAGCGCGAGTGAATCTCACGAGACATCCGAAAGGAAAAGGGAGGACAGAGAAATTGGCATGGCGGAAGAGCGTGACGGCGCCACACGCCAAGTGACAAGTGAACGTCGCAAGAGCGAGGAGGTGGAACCGAGTTTAATAGCGGAGCAGGAGCGGCGGGCGTGGAATGGTGAATGGGGCAAGGAGGGCGGACAGGGAGGCCCGATGGGGAGGAAGGCTTGTGGGGGGCTAGGAGGGGTCGAGGTGGAGGAAACCCTGCCTCTTCTCTCCCATCCAGGGTATCGTGGGAGTAGAAAAGGGGGAAGCTACAAGTGGAATCCCCAGAAGGGAGGGCGCATTCTCTTGGCCCTCTTGTCATTTCCAGAACAGAGGGTGGAGTGACTAAGTGGGGGAAGGATGGGGCTGAACAAATGGCAACGGGAAACGCTGCACGGTGAAGAGAGTGAATGAAAGGAATGCACGAAAAGAATGAGTGATCTGGGGCACGATCACGTACACATGCGAATGAAAACAAAAGAAGCGGCCGTCAGCGGACGGCAGACGGAAGTGGAAAACTTGAGTATGGATATGAATGGCAGAGGGGAGCACGCAATATTATATATTGATAAACATGAATCGTAAATTAATAATTCTGGAATGTAAATCTCTCGGATTTTCAACCGGGTGATGGCAGTTTGTAATACCGACTTTTCGAAGGTATAGTCTTCAGGGCGAATGTTTTGGCCAGGGGTCCAAGTGAATGGCTGCACCGAAGGGGCGATGACTGGACCGTACCGTTGAGCGGAGCTCGCCACAACCGGTATATTGTCAAAATAGTGCATGTTGCGAAGTTGAAATTAGTGTGTGAAGTGCTGTCTGTGTGAAATTCGAAAATGTACATTTATTGCCGTATAAAAACTAATTCTAAGAGGGTGGATATACAAAATGGGAGTAAAGAGAATAACATTGAGTACAATCTATTTATACATAATTATTTTTCATATTTTTTCCCATAAATTCTCTATATACTTCCTATATAATCTCTTTCCCATGTATTCTTGCTTTCCCTTTTTATCATTTTTTCCTTTTTACATTCTTTTTTATTTTTAAAAATTATTTTTGTTGTATTTTCATTATAACACCATATTTCTGGTACGATAAAACATTGGTAGAGCTAGGGCTAAAACTCCAGCATGCTGAAACCATGACTCTGACACAGTAGGTTGATACATACAAGTGTATCATTCACTTTCTACTGCTTAAAATCAGTTATTTACACAACAGTTAGTGAATGATATGGGTCGTAGTTTCAGCATGTTGTAGTTTAAGTCCTAGCTCGTTCAATTTTCAATATAATATCACAGATATTACATTACACGAACACGATAATACGGTTAACGTTAAACCATTTAATTTAAAAATATTTTCACGGGAGTAATTTAAATGTCTGAAAAATTTGAAGAGGGTGTCACTTATATATACTCTGTGGATGGACTCAACTTGCTTCTGGTTGGCCTTCTTTTCCCACTCTTTTTCTTGTGTGTCTAATGATTGGTTTCCACGCATTGCTTATCTGAAAACCTCTGTCTATGTTGATATTGTCTCTGTGGTTGTTGATTTACACAGCCTCCTTCACAATACTCCCAATAACTAGGAGCGCGGTGAAGGATCCCGCCCCCTTAGAAATTGACCATGTGCCCATTCTCAAGGCTGTGTTCCGCTACTGCTGATTTCCCGGGGTGGAAGAGCCTGAAGCACCTTTCATGTTCTTTCAGGCGTTTTTCTATGGTGCGGCCAGTTTCGCCGATGTACACCTCACATTCACACGGGATGTGGTACACGCCTGGTGTCTTCAATCTCAAGTCGTTCTTGGCGGTCCCCAGGATGTCTTTAAGTTTTCCCTTAGGCTTGCTTGTGTATCGTTGTAATGTCGTGTTCGGCCAGTATTCTGGTTAAATAATTCTGGTTTAGCAAATTCTATCGATTGCTGCGTAAGTGCTCGTAAGAATAACTTCAGTGAAAATCATGGACGCAGCTACGCGAATAAAATCGCCTTATTTGAACGCAGTTTTGTCAAAATCAGACAGCAACGAACGAACGATGACATATATCCCTCTAGCGATGGTATTGCGCCGTAAATCAGAAACACTTGCATATATTGGCCATACATGGACTCAACAGTCGAAATAGGATTTCGCGTGGTGCTAGTCTTGCGCGAGATTACCCTCCTCCCCTCCACAAGAAGAATTACACTTAAAAATAATGATAACCACCAACTGAGATAACCGATACGTGCAGTTTCAGATTATTTTTTCCCAACATCGCGACAAATTCCGTAAGCACTCAGCGCTGGTGATGAAATAAATAAACAAGGACAGACTAGCGGGCACTTCATGTATCTGATCAATCATTTAGACTAAGGTTGGGCTAAAAAGTACCCGCTAGTCACGTCGTGGTGGTTCTAAATGATAAATTATATAATAAATATGTGGACCCCAGTAGTCAAGGGGTCTAAGTGACATTTGAAAAAAAGTAAGTTAGGTCCAGGAATGGGATGTGAAAATATAAATCTTTTAGGTGGTAAATGGATCCAAGTGATTTTCTTGACAGGTGATGCTATCTAGGGTAATACCTCTTCACTACTTAGTGGGTTGTACCGAACATTTTCAACTTCGGCTTAAGTTTTCTCAAAACAGCGATTTTGTCACTTAGACCCCTTGACCTCTGGGGTCCTCATATGTGATGAACGTTCTTCAATTCTTACCGGTTGCTTCTCTCATTCGGCACTCTATGGATCAGAAGCATGGACCATCGGAAAAGCTGACCAGTTAAGACTAGAAAACTTCAAAAATCAGTGCTGGAGGAAGATGATGAAGATAAAATGGACGGGAAAATACGAAATGATGATGAGTGCAGAAAAGTAGAAGAAGAGAGAACCATATGGAACACCGTACAGAAAAGAAGAACCAGAAGGATTGGACACATTATGAGGCACAGTGGGTTTGTGAAGAAATAGTAGAAGGCAAAATAGATGGAAAGTCCCCAGAGGAAGACTCAGGAATAAGTTCATGGACCAAATAAATAGGAAAAGACATAGGAGGAGATACCAGGAGGTAAGGGAACTAGTATTAGATAAGGAAGAGTGGAGGGCTGCAGTCAACAAATCTGCATGAGGCGATAAATGTTCTTCAATTGACCCCGGTTGCTTTTCTCATATCGCCAATGTGGAGCCTATCTCACTCCGATCATACCGTTGTGCTGACCGCGACATCGATAAAAGCTGAGATGCGTTGTAACGCTTGGGTTAAGTAGAGAACGGAGCGTAAGGAAGCACAGAGGAAACACAAACTAAAACATTACATACATACATACCAATCACGCTGTTCCCTTTCGGATGGGCACAGTCACAAAGTTTCACTCATAAATACATAATTGTACACCTAACTAAGCTTCAATAATTTCCTCCATACTGGCTTATCTTTGCAAACCTCATTTGCCTCATTTACCCCCAACCACTGCTTCATACACGCCCTCCTGTTTTTAAGACTCCTAATATTCCTCCTGCTAAGAATTTCCTCACCTACATTCAACCACAACTTTCTCGGCCTACCTCTACCTCTTGCACCATTCATTTCACTCTTCTACATCTGTTTCGTTATTTGACTCTCATTCATTCTGTCAACATGGCCCAACCAAGAGAGTGACACTAAAAAGTTAAACTGGGAATTTTTTCCTTTGATATTTATATTTTAAAATTCCTCAACATAACCTACAACTCATTCCACTGTGAGATATTTTCCTTATAATTTCACAACTATACCATGATGTTCTAGGAAACTTTGGCCTCTAGTTTCAGGGAAAGACCTGACTAACGGAGCTCGCACGATGGCTAGTCCAGTCCGCAGATTCCAGGCCGCACTGCCTCGGAGAACTGAGCTGGCTTCGCCAGGAAAATATAAAAACCGAGCACGCAAGATCGCAAGGGCTAGGGTGCAGAGGGTTTAAATACTTTTACAGCGGGCATCTTTACATGTAACCATGAACGTAGACTGACACCCATTCCCTGGGTGGAGAACAATCCAAGCAGGCGGGACTCGAACAAGCGACCCCGGGATAGCTGACTAGAACTTCATCCCACCGCCGCCGCGAGCGACATGAATTTACGAGATGAATTTAACTACAGTGAAAACGAAGTACTCAGGGTTTCCTCCATAGTGAATTAACTCTTGAATAGGGTACGTAGGCAATGTGAAAACACCATTTAAAAAAAAAACTTTTTTTCGTGTGCTGGTTGAAATACCTCGGCCTAGAGATTTGGTGGGCAAAACTCTATGGCAATGGAGAAACTCTCTCAACCACACGTAAACAGATTGATGAACGGACGATGTTTATAAACAGATCAGTTGATTTACCCAATATATCCATTGGAATAGAATTACAAATGAATTTAAAAAATAAAATGAGACCATCCTTGATAGTTTTTCGATACTTATCCAAGAGTGGTAATTAGACCAAGGGTCGACTAGTCGGGTCGACAAGGTTTTTCCCGAAAATATAAAGGTTCTGAATAACCGATTACGTCAGGGTTCATATTAAAAAAAAACTACCCTCTAACATGCATTGAAATTTTATATTAAAAACATTCCCTGCATCAGAAGAAAAGTACTCATCATTATTGCGTGATAGTTGATGAAGATAAGGTATTCCCCACAGAGGAACAATCACAAACTTGGAATATTTAAAATTTCGAGTCATTCACATTCGTTCTTTCTAAGCATTTTAAATTAAGGTTTTTACCTCCACCTCACTACTGAGTCAGCATCGATGAATCAATTTAATTCAACATGACCGATTCAACGCACGCGCGTCTTTCTCAAAAAATGCAAATGGGAGCATTGTTATTTTCAATGAACGAATGCAGTACGAACGTCATGTACCATACACACGTCACGGCGAAAAGAAACATTCTCTCTCGAATTGAGTCACCGCTCTCATCGACTCGTGACTAATTGCGACAGTCGGATCGATTCGTAATGCTCCCGAAGCATTCGCGAATTCGAGTTGAGCATGACAATTGGGTTGATTTCCATGCCGCCGTCAATTTCTTTGGCAGGTGTCCTCCTCGGGGCATTTTCCAATTCGCCGAGTTCTTTTCATTCGTCGGCCTCGCGTCGGAACTGCAATTCTTCGAATGACATTACTCCGCGAAAATGGTTTCCCAATCGTTACCACTCTTCGCGAATGAACTTAGCTACGAGCTCTAATAAGTACTTCATTAAATGGAATACTCTAATTAACAAAACTTAGTAAGTTTTACGCAGAGTATTGTTTTTGTTGTTGTTTTGTACGACCGGTTTCGTCGAATAGTCGACATCATCAGGTCATCAAGTCATCATTCGACGAAACCGGTCGGAAAATAAATAATCCACGTAAAACTTACAAACATTTGCTAATTTCTGAGCATCATGGCAAAATTTTACAAAGTTAAGGCTGAAACTGATGAATTTGAAATAATCTAACATGGGCAAAGCATGTTGCTTTCGTCTCCAACAAAGTGTTAAGACATTAGCGCTGATGAGCCAATTTTAACATTAATTCCATTTGAGCTGCGTAAAAACACTGTTCAATCAACTCTTGATTCCTTAACTCGATTATTTTTTCCTTGTATTGGTTGATTTAACCGAGGAATTACAAAAAATTCCAAATCTTGTTCAATGCCGGAGTAAGATATATATGTAATGCGCATACTTCCGAGCATGTAACTCCTTACTATGTTCAATTGAAGTGGATATAACTGGAAAATTCAAAAAATATTTAAATTATGTCTTCATTTACAAAATACTATCAATTAAAAGTTACTTTTTACAAATAATGCTGCGCGCTTCGTTAAAAACTGCTACGAGCGTAGATATAGTGTCTCACAACTTTTAGAGGGATTAAGGTGGGAGCCCCTAGAGACTCGGAGGCTACACGCAAAGCTTATGTTGCTTGAGAAACTCAGAACTGGTGTATTTCAGAGCGACAAAAAGAATATTATCATGACGCCTCAATACATCACTAGGTCTGACAGAGGCGATAAAATAAAAGGGATACCTACACTGCCGAACGGATAAGTACAAAATTTTGTTTCTTTTCCACGCACAATAAGTCACCACAATACAAAATGAGCACCTCTAAGTACACGGTCATCATACAAGTCACCTTTTCATCTCCCAAAACCTTATCCCTTACATCTTTACACGGCTGGGGTCCTAACACCCCTGCCACACGCCCATGCGGCGGATCGCAGGGTAGTATGTAAATGTAGATGTTGAAAACTGGTTGAGCATCAATCGGTACTAATCAGAGAGGTAGATTTCACGATTAGCTATTGCTGAAATAATAAAAGAATTTGTAGAGAGATATGCAAAGGGATACAGAGATTTTCGTGAAGATAAACCTACACATTTTCAATTAAGGAAATCATCGTTCACGGTTACCACGACTACGACTTTTTTTAGAAGTTGACAGCATAGGACAGTTAGGCACAATATGAAAACAAAAGAGTGAAACAAAAGAGGCGGACAGATAATCTAGAACAGTGGTTACCACACAGGAGTGGTCACTGCTAGAAAGGAAACACTGTGGTTCACGAATGCTCATGCATTGCCAATGCGCTTGGCATGTTTGAAATGCGGGTTAATCCAACTGGCCACCTCGCTCACAGCGACCAGGCCGACGAAAGTCAAGCAGCGCTGGCGACAGAATCGAGGTTCGATTTCATTATCAGAGCTTGTGCAAGCAATGAGGTTCCGGGAGTGCAAACCACATCACGATGTCCAAATTTCCAAACCAAAACTCGTCACTTACGCGAGATCCATTGTACTCACATCCTGCTGACTGAATGCCCCTTACTCAAACTCCATCAACCTATTTCGTTCACACTCGCGACTAGGTGTCATGTTTTCACCACTAAATTTTGAATTTATAAAACTGAAGATTCAAACTTCCTGGAAAAAAATATCCGCATGTATATTTTTATTTTTTTTTTAATTTTTTTTCACTGCCCCAGATACAGAACAAAAGGCCATTTTACGTCGCGTGAACATCAGTAACAACGGACGAGACACAGACACCCATGTCCTTGGCAGATAATATTCTACCCAGGCGGGACTCAAACCCGCGACTCTCGGGTTAGCAGGCGAGGACTTTACCCCGCCGCCACCGGGGCCGACGAGGACTCATGTATAAATCCTTAAATTGAATCGTTTTTTTCATACGGTACGTTTAAAAACCCTTCACAACATAAGGTTTTTGTGATCCAGAAAAAAATACTGCGATGATAGTATGATTATTTTCAAAAATAGTTGAGAAAACATATCAACTACACGACATTAATTTTTTGACCAGCTCTAAGGTTAGGAAATTCCTCATCATTTTAAATAATGTCTCTCTGGAATGCATACACGAACCATTTCCCATGTAAAAAGGCTGATTTATTCGTCAAAAATCTCGGAAAGTAGTTCGGTAAAGGGCTGAGATTTTGCTATCTTTGGAAGGGTGAGGTATTATTATTAAAAATGAGACCAACTTCGTTGATTTCTAGGTGAAATGATTTTTCGCTCGAACTACCTTAACGCTACTATTCGCGAAGTTAAAGCCATACGTGAAGCAGTATGAGGTGTTCGCTTTTTTGGCAAACTTACCATGCCAGTAAATACAAAGGATTGTTCATTTAGGGCAGAATTACGCACAAATATTTACTAGTGGGTGACTCCGTAATGGTAACACTTGAGGTAACATCGAAGTTTGTCCCATTATTCTCAAAACGTGTGAAATCTTGTGAGGAGCCACAAAAGGTGACTTGGGAATTACTTAAGTGCTGCTACCGTCGCACAGTGGCCTGGAGAGCCCTGTTTTCTGGTCAGAAGTGGGTTAGTTCTTTTACTGACGTCTAACTTCATGAACTTCATTATACATGAGTTGCTTTAGTTATATGTACAAGCCTAAATGGTAATTGTGATATTTTTCCCCACCATGACTGGAGAGAGAGAGGTGCTTTTATCATTAATATGGGCTAAAGACATCAACAAAATATGCGCCCGTAACAATGCTCGCACAATAAGTATACTTACTAATTAACTGGTTATTAAACTGTTATTAACTGTTGATTAAAATGGTTAATCCTCTATGGACGAGCGAGTCAAATTTGTTCCGTTTCAAAATCATTGAAAGATCTGCTTTCTAAGTAAGAGGCTTTGTCATATAGTTGCTGCGCTAGACAGAATTGTAACGCTTCGGATTAAAAGCGAGGAAAGTTGCGTCTCTTTCGGCGGTTTGTCAAACACTTTGAATAGATGAATGTGTGACGCTATTCACTGACGATGGCGTGCCTGGTGGAGCTCTCAAATATTTAGTTTCAGCTGTAATATAAAGAAAAAATTGGTAAAGTTTAAAATAAGGAAGGTTAATAAGGTAATGTTGAAGTAGAAGGAAGTAGTACCTTGTGTAAGTATAATCATGTTAAGTGTTACTTTAAATTAAATATATACAATACAAATACGTCACATTTAAAAATAAATTTTACTATGAAATCAATTGCAATTTTTTCAATGCTAAAATAGTACTTTAAAAACTAATATAGTAGCAGTATCTTCTTCATGCTGATGTTTCACAATTCCGTCCATAGAGGGTTAATTATACATTTTGGTACCATCATAACGCGAAAGTAGTTCAGGGATTTCTTTTACTCCACATAGAGATTAACAGAATAGACGCGTCGGGTGTCACGAAGCTCTGGTTAACGGCGGCCTTCAACCCCATTAGGATAAATCTAGAGATAGTATAGAGGACAATAATCCCGAGAATACCGCAAGCACGCGTCGCGATAAAGTTAATTTATTCGCTGGGACGACAGGTGACGCAAAGTGACCGCGCGAGGAATGTGGACAGAAGGGTAGCAGACTTGAAATGCAACAATACAATCGTCGTGACGTGACGGTGGGCGCAACATTCATTTGCGTTTGAGCTTCCAGCAACATTAATTTGCGTTTGAGAAAACTCCTACTAAAGACATTTGTGTGGAAGGTCTTGCTTTATGGAAATGAGACATTGACACTTGGTATGGACGGAAGAAAGAGAATAGAGGCCTTAAAGATATGGTTCTAACGGAGAATCCTCAAAATATCTTGGATGGTGAGGGTGACTGATGGAGCAGTACTACGGAGAGCTGATGGGATGCCGTGGCCATGGAATACAATGAGAAAGAGACGAAACACCTCGATAGGCCACACTATGAGACACGAGGGACAATTAGGAGCCATTTTAGAGGGCTCAGTTCAGGGTACAAATGCGAGAGGCAGACCCAGGAAGAAATACGTCGACCAGATTGTAGATGGTTATGGGCTGCCATTCCTACTTGGAGTTGAATAGGCTGGCTCAAGATCGGGATTAATGGAGAAGGAAAACGACTGCTGCAAACCAATCTACGGATTGATGACCAGAGAAGAAGACAATAAAATCTGAAATTTCCGCACCTCAACTCCGCGTCACATGGTGGCCTTTCCTTATCACACATAAATTGCCTATAGTGAAAGAGGCAATTTGGAGCAGGATTTTGTTCTCGGACTGTAGTAGAGAATAAAATCTTCAATTTGGTGTAAATATCCTAGCTTAGAAGTACTTAGAACAGAGATTTGTATTCACCTTCTGCAAAAAAACACACGAAAAACAGTGTCTTTTAAATATTTAATAAAAAGTTGTAAAAACAATATGCGATAAAGAATTAATTAGGTACTTACTTAACCTCTTATATAAAATACACACTTTTATATAATATGCTGGAAAAATTCATGTAAGATCGTATATCGCGTCAACAGCAAAAAACTTTCAACAGTTCTCACGAAAAAGAGGCAAGTGGAATTAATGACAACTTTTTCTAAACTTTCTCCAATACTAAATTCGGGGAATGCCTTACTCCATCCTGTGGAGTCGCCCATTGAAGCATACGGCACAGCATTACAGAAACTAGGACTTATCAAGCTCATAATTGGAAGATCCTCGGATGAAAAAGTAAACCAGGGTTTTATTTTGCTTGGGTTTAGCCACACCTCTAATACTTCGCGAGCATTTGGGTCCCTAGACAGAAACATTTAACTAAGAAAAAATTAAAATACAAAGGAAAGCTGCGCGCTTCGTTAAAACTGCTACCAGCAAACTGCTAGTGTTTCTCAGCTTTTATAAAGATTAGGTTGAGAGCTCCTAGAGACTCGGAGGCTACACGCTAGGCTAAGTTTTCTTGAGAAATTCAGAACAAGTGTGTATCAAGAGACTCAGAGAATATCATTTTGACGCCACACTACATTTCAGGTCTGACAGATGCGATTAAACTAGAAAGATACATTAACGAATAGCTAGGTAAAAAATTCGCTCTTTCCACACACAATGAGTGAGCATAAAGAAACTGATTTCCCGTAACACACTCCACCATTTCACCTCCCAAAACATTATCCTTAACAAGGCAGGTGCCCAAATACTCGCTGTCACATGCCCAAGCGGCGGCTCGAAGGGTATTAGGTAAGTGTAGATTAAAAAAGACCTTCTACGTAACTTCTAACATGTTTCGCTACCGCAGTCTGGTATCGTATGTACCTGACTTGGTAGAGTCTAATGACGTCTCCAAATTCCCTCAGTGAATAAATGAATCCCCAACTGTTCAAATCCTCGAAAAAAGTCGAATAATTGGCCAGATTTTTTTCTTCACATTCAGGTTCCACTGAGCGACGCGCATTTTCCACCAGAGGGATAATCATGCGCTCTTTAGAGATAGGCTGAGCAAACGTTGAATGCAACAGGAAGCGACACGCCTCTTTCCTTACCGTGTATTTTTTTCCTCAGTCCCCGAATGGAGAATAAAAATAAATCCATCCACCCCCTTCAGAAAACAGCCAGAATCGGCAGTAAGGATTCACGAAACCGCCGCGGGAGGCCGCCACACTACCCACACGCCCCTCTTTTGTTTACGCTGCGGGCGCATGCAACATGCATGATATTGGGATGCGTCTCTCGGAGATGTTTGACTTGCCTCGGGTGACTGAACGTTGGGTATCCACGAAATAAAAATCCGAGGCGATCATCTGAAAACAAAAGTAAACACAGGAGGAAGAAAATAAAAGCACCTGCCATGAGACCGGAAACTCACAGCAGTATGTTTTTCTCTGATTTTTTGTAAATATATGGGTAGATGAGTACAACTGATTAAGTCGGTCTGGGTTGATGATAACCGGGGGTTAATTGGGTCTTACGGCCAAAATACACTTCGTTTACCAATCGATCTACGATCGATCTGAGCTCGTACCGATCTGAAAATTCCAAGCGAGCCGGCTCAGATCGCCAGGTTTACCAACACTGACTGAAAATATCTATAGTGAACAATCGACTCTATCAGCAGAAGCAAGATTGACTCGGTGTGTAAACAAGTGTAGAGTTGGAAATTTTTAATCGCATTCCCAGGGAACAAAAATGCCCAATGGAGGTAGATTGAGATCCGATATCAGAAATTTCACTTCATTCGCCATTGCTGCACTCTCGCTACAACACACGTCTTGAATAATAACGATTATATTTTGTTTCCCAATTACAACCGAAAGAATAACGAGGAGCGCCACAGACCCGCTGGTTCTGATCGATCCGAAATCTCAGCCGGGCTGAGTAATTGAGCCGCGTCAGCCCGCTACTCAGATCGATCCCACTACCCCGTTTCGATTACCATATCGAGCTGATCCGGTCAGATCGATCTGAGATCGGGGGATCGGGTTGGTGTGGTGGCTAGAGTACTCGCCTACCACACGGGCGGCCAGGGTTCAAATCCCTGCAGTGGCGGATGTTTTTCAAAGGAACCCGATCCCTACTTGAGTGTCTTGTGGAAGACACTTCAAGTGGAGTACTCCGTCTGTCGGATGAGACGTTAAGCCGTGGTCCCCTTGGCGCCTTTCGTTAAGAGCAGGCTAATGCCGACGCCGGGTTTCTATCCACCCTTCCTCCCTTACCTCTCCCCTATGGCGCAAATGACCTTAGCCGTCGGTCGCCTCCCCAAAAATCCAATCCAATCGATCTGAGATCGACAGATAAACGTAGTGATGGTGACGTCATTGTTAGATGAGTTAGCATACAGGGCAAGAAACATGAGCCGAAAAAGACAAGATCGGTAGATATTAAGGAAATTATGGTTATGTATTCAGAAACGTTGGTAACTTTCGCGAACAGACGCTTTTTATCCCCATTCGAATATTCTCTTGTAAAACTGAATTAAAAATCTGGCTTCAACTTGTTTTCTCCGAAAGATAGTCAGATGTTTATCATGGAACTAAATATAGACGTTATCTTTTGGAGTAATGTTCTGATAACTCTGGAATCTGGGTAACTAGTACATATATAACTACTCCAGGACTACCTGTCTTCCACTTTCCGTCAAAATTGCAGACCCAGCTTTCGGATATTCCAATTAATAGTCTGGAGAAAGTTACCTAAATGCTGGAAATATTAGCCCGAAATTTTGCCTTCGCTCGATCCTACACCCGGTTCTCCCCTAAGTAATATAAGCAATAAAATAGAAAGGAAATTGAAATATCAGCCCAAATAACGGCGGCCATAAATTTTCCTTCCAAACTCTCTACGTCCCCCCCACCCTCCTTCCCCTTCCTCCACTCGACCCATTGTTACGGCCTTATTCGACACAATCACGGAAGGGAAGAGGCCGGAGAATTAAGGTGAGGAGGGGAAGGCGAGACTAACAATGCGGGCGCATTTAACGAAGCACTTTAAAAGCTCTCTTAAGCACATACACGAGAGAGAGAGAGAGAGGTTGTATGTACTCTCTCATCGGTCCGTTCTCGTCCGCTTGACAAAACCCTTTCTGGAGTACTCGTAAACAGACAGACAAACCGGCCGTGCATCCGTGTTCAACAAGGCGTCATTCCCATTAATATGAACTCTCTCTGTGTTTAGAGGGTGGCCCCGGGCAACCGTTAAATTCATATTAGGAAACGTGATGAGAATCGTTGAGGGATGCCTAAATCCCCCTAAAACTCAACCAGGCACATCATTGATGTTAATGGATTAACTTGCCATAATGACTGACTACCAAGACTTCAGATGGTAGTTATTATCAAACATAAAACATATCTTGTGATACTTCAACACTCCAGACTCCACGTGTGGCTTTAGATACCTTAAATATAATATAATATAATATCTTTAGTAAAAATTAACACATTTTAAACTAACATTTTAACTCATACACACTAGATTTTCCGAGGATAAGAAGTAGAGACTGTGTTAAAGACCTTCAAGATCAGCTAAAAGCATCGTAAAATACAATACCTATGGTTAATCCTCTTCATGTTTGAGCCAAAATGTGAAAGCATCTGGCAGAATTTAGTGAATTAAAAGTTTAACCTCTGATTAACAAATACACACTAGAGATCCAGACTTCACTTCGTGGAAGTTACTAGCATCCATATTTAAAGAATACAATTTTATACTTTTCCACGAATAAAATTTCCAGTGCCAGAAGATTCCAGGGCCAGAAGATTCCAGTGCCTGATGATGCCGCAAGTCGGTGAAACGCGTCGTACCATCCTAAATAAAATTCTGCGGAAGAATTGTATCTTTTAAATATGGATCTGATTAAAAATCTTGAAATAAAAAATATCTTGTGTTTTCCAGATAAAAATCAAGAATTTGGTCACACATGGCTTGGTTTTTCG
Source organism: Ceriagrion tenellum (assembly GCA_963169105.1). Lineage (NCBI taxonomy): Eukaryota > Metazoa > Arthropoda > Insecta > Odonata > Coenagrionidae > Ceriagrion > Ceriagrion tenellum. Next base: position 81,782,153 of record OY720642.1, on the reverse strand, counting down.
GTATTGGATGTTTCCCGCTTTTTTGAAGGTTTTTAGAACTGGGGAAAATCTGTTGTGTCACCGCTGTCGCAATCCTATTATTTAAAAAAAATAGAGAACACTTTCATTGGGGTTATAATTCTCATATGAAGATAAAGAACGTCTTTTTACTTACTTCTTTTCCCCCGGCTATCTAAAGGGATGTGTGAGGTAAAAATAAGTTATAGGTCGATATCCCATCACACCAAATAGCATATTCCTGCACAGAAATTACCTGAAAGTGGACACAAAGAGCAATTCGCTGTCCGTTGGACTAAATATAAAACTCTTCTCCAGCCACTTGTATTTGGATAATTTTTATAGTATGAGGTAATATATGTAAGTAAGTGATACCATACAACAATAATACTCTGTGGTAATACGCTATACAACATTAGTGCTTCAACTTCCTGATTGAAAAGCATATTTAGCCCTTTTTTCAAATTTGGTCATGGAAACGACGACAACTGTGGAAAAATTAACAAATATCACAAAAAGTACCAAGGTTAATCAGTGAGTGAAGAATCATCTAAACTACATAAATTGTACATAACTTCTTATACTTCCAGATAGCAAAAAAATATAACTTTTTGTACCTATTAACGCTTCGCATATGGTAATGAAAGACCGCGTAGTAATGATTAATAGCGTCTGCGTTAAAGACCCTCATGATTAATGGAAAATACAACATCCATCGTAAACCCTCTTCTTGTTTGAGCCAAAATGTAAAAGCATGGCAGAATTTACTATAATAAAAGCTTAACCTCTGATTAAAAAATCTGTAACTAAACAATAACGTGAGTTTTCCAAAACACATCAAGAATTTGCTGATACAAGACTTAAGTTATACGACGACACGAATTGCCACCATATAATTAATATTTGAACAAATAATACTTATCTAACTGTACCATAAAAAATAAAAAAGATCAACTTAATCAAGGCAGAGCAGAAGATAAATATGGATTCTTTACTCCTAATACTGAATATTTGGGAGTACTACAGGCGATCCGCAAAAGAAAAGCGGTGACTGTAAAAATCATTTAATTTCTGCATTAAAATTCATCACCCGCATCCGGAAAGATTGAAGGTCAGAGAGCGAAATGGGTTAAGTGTCACCACTTCCGCTTTCGTAGGAATTAAAACAAATTAATCCAAAAAAAAAACTTTCATCAATTTGTCAAAACCAAAAATCAACGCAGAAAAAAAGATTTTCGACATTTGACCTTTAAAATCTCGGCGGTTCAGGGAAACGTTTGAAATGGAATTCGTTCGCTGAAAGCCCTATTCGCTCCTCTTGAATCGTGGCGTCTCTCTCTCTCTCTCTCTGAGAGGAAAAAATCCTTTATAAGTGGATCCAGTGACTCATTCAATGACACCATTCGACCCGACAGACGTACATAAGCAACTCAATTTTCCTACGGTTGCGACAACTTATCTCACAAGCGCGCAAAAAAAAGTCGACTCCTCTTGTTCGCGCAAGGTCATGAACTTGGTGATGTCTCGTAAACTTGTCTTCGCCACGCCCTCTTCCCGAGTTTCCGGGAGAACGGGAAAACACACTAGTCGACGCCGATGAACCATGCGCTCCGGCGCCATCAAGTCGACTGGGCGCCACGGCGTCTGCCAAGCGAGGAAAAACCCTCAAGATGTCGGCAATGCGCATTTTTGTAGAGGAAAACAAATAATGCACGTTGGGTACTAATGGAAGTATCTTCTCGGAATAATGAGTGGAGACTAGCAAAACATAGCACCGTTTCGTTTGGAACGCTTAAAAAAATAGATCGTTTTCAAAAGTGACAGGCTCTAGACAGGAAATCCACATTTTGATACAAATATATGCATATTGGTAGGCGAACTTTTTTCATTAATATTTTTCCCATCACTAGGATCCAAATGAGACCAAATTTATTATACTAATGGATGGTTGCGAGAACATTTAGTCATGGAGTATGTAGTTATGGGATACATAAATTTATAGATCTCATAAATATATTTGAGTTTCAGGAACACATCTACTAGTTACTTAACTTGTCAAACATTAGTTAATTGCTTTGAATGTTTGATCTAATCTAATACCGCTGGATAAATTTACGAAAGTTTAACCTATGAATAAATGCTAATACAGATAATAATTAGTCAGTGAGAGTAAACAATCTGGTCATTTGTCTCAAAACAACTCTTTTATCTAGTAATGAAGTCTCCAAGCGGGTCATTGCGCATCCGCCATCTTGGCTACTCATGGAACTCATAACTCCGCATCATAAGTTATAAAACCAATGAATTTATCGAATGTTTCAGCAACACTAATTGAATGGTTTCCATGGCTCATGGGTCCCATAACTTTTTATAATTCTAAAACAAGAGTACGTACAAAAATTACAATAAGGTCATCTTAAGATTCAACTTTACCTGGCCATTTACCCCATAGCCTATTCCCATTTTCTATCCACGAACAAATCAAACTATAAAATTTTCCCCTGAAGTTGTCAAAGTAAGCAGAGTTGCGATAAAGTTTGTGATTATGCATACAGAAACAGTCCTTTAATGTGCTGAATTCGGAAATTTTAACATCTAAATGCATTTATGAGTATTTTGAGCCCATTAATCCACGTTAACATCAAATTGGTACATAAAATTTACCAACTATGCAATGCATTTCAAGGTACCACGAAAATTAAACCTGACACACAACCTTGAAATGGTTTCCATGCACAGAATTTAATCAATAAACGCGAAAATTTAAAAAAGAAACAACCGATTCTGTGGTAAATTATGCCAAATTGGATTTTTTCAGTCCTCTTCAAAGTCATACAGAGCATTAAGAGAGAGAGAGACATGTATGCACAAGCATTACAAATACTCCGCCAAACACGTGCATTTTAATTTCGCTTAATTAAAAGAACTTTTACGACACGAAAAACCTGATCTCATACGCTGAAGTCTGCGTTTCGAATGTAAATGAACTCGGATGAATGTTTAAGCACACGGAAAATAACACAAGTCTATTATATATGCCGGTAGTCACCGCCGCGAAGTAATTAGCGCACCAGCCTCGAAAATATTTCCATGCGAAAACGGTTTCCAGAAGCGTAGCGAGCAGAAAAGGTCATTAATCATGTTGGAAAATTTAGGGCCATCATTAATTAATACAGGCTTATCTATGAGGATCATGTGCGCATTGCTTTTTTCAATCATTCATCGAATTTCTCACTTTGAGAGAAAATCTCAATTCAATGGCGGCTGAAAATTCCAACAAAATAATTTTTTAAAGCGAAAATAATTTTTCTCTATGTTACAGTCGAAGAAAATGCAACGGAACATACGGGATACAAAATTGAGCGTGATATAATAGTATTTTCAAGTAGTTTTATATATTGAAATATCGTTTTTCCACTCGTAATCTATTAATCCTCATTGGACTGGACGGAAATTTCCCTTGACAATCTTTTAGTCTTTCCAACCGAATACCTACATGACACATCGGAAGTCTGACTAAGCTTACTCAATCATCAAACATCATAGAAGTCAATCAAGCTTTATTCAGTTTCCTTCGACCAAAGAGTGAAAGGAAAAACATACAAGATATTGTTTAATCTACGGCGTGGAAAATTACATAAGACATTTACACGAAGAAAAATATACGAGCTATTGTCCAAGCAGCGATGAAGAAGAAATAAATATTTTGCTCTAAGAAATTAAATACAAAGTTTCACTCAGTTTTCAACAGTAAAAAGGTCACGGTTCAAGGCGTTCCTGGCAAAATAACTTCTTAATGGTCAAAACCCCGGCCAGTCATCAACAATTGAGCGTGGAATGTAACAAGTAGACAAGAGTATTTTGCGACAGAACGGTTCGATAAAACTATGCTCGATTAGTTTAAGTTTTACGTATAACCATCATGATATATTTCTTGAGCGCGATAGCAGGTTTCATAACTTGTTTCTGGAAGAATCATGAAAACGTTTTAATCGAAAAATGTTGTATATGACATTTTTACATACTTTGAATAGAGGTATAATTCCACTATTCTAAAGCTAGATGTTTATCAATATTTAATAGAATATTTGCGAAGTCAAGCGAGAGCCGCTTAAGGTAGTTTGAGCGAGATAGTGCTTCAAGCAAAAATTCAATGTATTCAGAATCATAAAGCAAAATTCCATTTTCTGACATATTATGCATTATTTATATCATGGTATAAAATATTTTTCAATTAATACCACAGTACCTTATATTAATTAATTCATTAAATTAATTCATTCAATAAATTTAATTCAATTAATTCAATTCAAATTTATTCAAATTCATTAAATTAATACCACAGTACGACAGATTCCACATTCGCCAAAATGTGGAAGCCGTTAGGGCCGTATGCTACTTATGGAATGAGTTATTTTTATCTGTAACATGGAGCCTCTGATTGTCTTAGAAGAAACGCGGTGTGGTTGGTATGTGTTCTCGACTATTGAGAAAAAAATTTATTACTCACCGTTATAAACATTCAAAATCGTAAAAGAACATTCAGTTATGAAGGTTGTTTTAGTGTAAGTCTCAAAATATATACGACAAATCAATGCACCGAAGTGTTTGCGTCATTGGTTAACCTTTTACATAGAAATATCATCATATATCACCATACATCACGTTGGAGAATAAAATATGAATATCCTCCAATACGTAGAAATGGCCAAGAGAAAAAAATGGCCTTGACCGGGGATGGAACCACAGACCTTAAGCTTTCCGGGCCGATGCGCAGACCACTACGCTACCCATTTAGAATGATACGTATCAACTAGGTATATGCTAAGCCTATATATATATATATATATATATATATATATATATATATATATATATATATATATATATATATAACATAATGGTCTGCACATTAGCCCGGAAAGCCAGGTTAACTATTTCTCATGGCAATTTCAACGTATTTCATCTTATTTCACCGTCGATTTCGCGGAAGGCCTGCGTACTTTGTATAGCCTCCAATGACCAGAGAAAAAACGCACTCCATAACTAAGAACCCACTTCACATTATTTTCGATGAATTTGGCCTCAGAATAAATAACAAGAGCACGCATCTCCAATGATATCAACCATCAGCCAATTACGATCATCTCACACGACTGGAGATTTTTGCCAAAACATACATCTTTATCGTTTTCCATGGGAAACAGGACGGGTTAGCACTCCGGTAAATGGTAAATGGGCGTTTCTCCTTGTCTAAAGAGAAATCAAGCCAGAACACCGTGTACAATGAATGAAAGAAACTTTGAAAGATTATACGGCTTAGTTAAAAAACGAGAAATATCTAAAGCATAGGTCTCCTCATGATTTTAACAATACGCATTTCGCAAGCCTTTTCAGCAATGTTCATGAATAAATCTCATCGCTGTAAATACTGCACTATCGTAGAAGATATTTGGTAGCTAAGAAATTATATGGTAGAAAATATTTTGTTGCTAAGGCCTTTGCAGCGTATGGCGTGAAAGAATGAGACAAGTCAACACCTTGCGCAAGTTTATAAATAGGTTTATTACCGATAATTGCAGTAATTTGAAGCGAAGTGTTGCCTCATTAATACTTCAATATTTACTCGATGCTTCTTAAATCTGCTAACACCGAAAACAAATTTGAGCATGGTTTCCATTTTAACAAAAAACTCCACATTCGAAAATAAACACTGGTACAATTGCCGCACTTATATTTTCGCCACCGACCATGGTTTCACCACACTATGCCATCATCAGGGTAGTGAGTACTCTGATGATGGCATACCCACTACCCTGATGATGGCATAATGTGCTGATACCATGATTGGTTACGAAAATAAAAGTGTGGAAATTGTACCAGTGTTTAATTTCAAATGTGGAAATCCACAGGTTCCACAAAGTTTGTGCCAATTCGCTCTGTATGTGAAAAACTTTGAAAGCTATAAGTACTTACATTATTACTATGAATGGTGTGATTTCACGATTTGGACAAACATTCAAACTACTCTCCCACAAAATTAAACGAATATTGCTTGTCCATACTGATAAAAATGAAATAACTCGAAAGTAATTTCCACATTTTTAATGAACACCGGCCATGGTTTCGACACCTTGTGTCATTATCAAGGTACAAAATTAACTTTCCGATTTTATATATATCCGAATATTGCTTGGCCGAATCCTTTGCCCCGACCCCTTTAACTCATCCGACGGACGATCCTCAGTTGTTCAGACATTTGACAATCGATCTGCGTCGGTAGTTTTCGCCGACCCCAGTCGAGTTCGATTTCTCACGGACGGCGGTCCTCCCGTATCTTCCTCTTCCCTCCACTCGCTAAAGGTTACGAACGTTCGCCGAAAGATATAATGCGCGAGGAGATATATATAGAAAAGGAAAAAAAAGAAGATCGAAGCATCACTTTCTCGCGTGTGTGTGTGTGTGAGTGTGTACCTTGAGAATTCCATTCACCACGCCGAGGGGAACAGAGAGAGAGAGAAACAGAGAGGAAAAATCCCATTTCTCTTCTCTTCTTTCTTCCTCTCTCTCTTCCGTCTTCCGAATGCGGGAAGGGAAGCGCCTTTTGTGCACTCCGTGTGGTATTGATCGCTTCAACCCCTCCACCTCTTCCTCCTCCTCCAACCATCCGCCTCCCCTCCCTGCCCCACCCCCTTTTCGTCGTCCGCCCATCTCCCCTGCCCCTCCCCCACACAATGCCTCCCCTTTCCCCGCACCCCCTTCCCCCGCACCAACACCGCCGCCGCCGCGTCCGGCCAGGAATATTTTACTAGAATTGGCCACGCTAAGGTTCACCCACACCCACCCCTTCCTAGAGGCCTAATCCTCGTTCCGAGAACGGTTACCACGCTTCCGAGTTCGTCGGCGCGGCGGCGGCGGTTTCCAACCGCGCGTTTCACTTTTTTTCTCCGTTCCCAGACGCCCGGGGAAGGAAAGCGTGGTCACAGCATGTAGAATAGACGTGTCTACCAATTTTTAAGGCCGCCTAATTAATCAAAACTGTCCTTCAGGTAGTTTGAGCGAAATATATTTTCACCTAGAAATCAGTTATTTGGTCTCATATTAAAGACAAATATATCACCATCATTGGCAACAAAATTTTAACCCCTTACCAGATTACTTTCCGAGATATTTGCGTAAAAATACCATCCCTTTTACATGGGAAATGGTACGTGTATGCACTTCAGAGTGATCTTATATTAAAAATGAGGCATTTCCTACACTTAGATCTCGTCAAAACATCTTTTAGGGGGCTGTTCAGCAAGATTAACTCACTTTTTCTCGTGGAACTTTCAATGACAAAGTATTGAGGGGACAAACACAGAAATTCCGACATCGTGACTAGAAAGTCTGGATTTATCGATGCCTACGCGTATTGTTGAGCTTGGTCAATGCGGAATTCTTCCTGAAACCCCGCTTACTTCCTTGTCATATCAGAGAAAACTCTGACAGTGATGTCACCCTCGGATTACATTCTTAACAAACGTTTGTTAATAACTCTGTCCCCAAATAGGATTTTTTTGCCAATCTCGAATCATTCCCGAGACTTTGAGAGGATTTAAAGTAATCGGACCAGGGGTCGGAGTTTCGGAGAGAGGAAAGCTTGGCTAAGTCTTTTAAGGTAGTCTGAGCGAAATATCATTTTACCTAGAAGTCAATGAATTTGGTCTCATTTTAAAGAAAATATGTCACCCTTTCATTGAAACCAAAAATTCAACCCCTTACCACATTTCTTTCCGAGATGTTTGCCATAAAATACCATCCCTTTTACATGGGAAAGGGTATGTGTCTGCACTTCAGAGAGACATTATATTAAATATGAGGCATTTCCTACACTTAGATCTCGTCAAAAAATCAACAGTGTGTAGTTTATGTGTTTTCTAAACTATTTTTGAAAATTAATCATAGTGTCACAACAGAAAATTCTTCGGGATCACAATAAATCTTCCATTTCGATGTAGTTTCAAACGTACAGCGTGAAAAAAATGAGTCAAGTTAAAGACTAATTTAGATATTTTCATTTGATTATTTACAATTTCTGTCATGTGAAACTATTTTATTGCACCATTAATAATGCAATATTTAATTCGCGTGTCTCACAGTTGGTGAAATTAAAATGTATATATCTAATATGGTCTTAATTATGATTAGGGAACTATCTCGCTCGCACTACCTTAAGGGAGTTTAAGCGAGATCGTTCCCTAGTTATAATGGAGACCATATTCGAATTATACGTTTAGATCCACTCGAACGGAGACATTGGATAAGGATGTGAGGAAGAGGCTGGTGAAGAGCTTGATATGGAGCGTAGCGTTGTATGGGGCAGAAACGTGGACCCTCAGAAAGGAGTACGAGAATAGGCTGCAGGCATTTGAGATGTGGGTGTGGAGAAGGATGGAGAAGGTGAGATGGACGGAAAGGACGACTAACGAGGAAGTGCATGAGATGGTGGACGAGGAAAGGAAACTTATGAATGAAATCCGAGATAGGCAGGGTAGGTGGCTGAAGGCTGTAACAAAGGGTGATGGGTTGCTGAAGAATGTGATAGAGGGAAGGATGTTGGGAAATCGGGGAAGGGGAAGAAGAAAGAGAATAGGTTTCATGGACAGGATGAAGAGAGGTAGATCGTAGGCGATTAAGGACATACTGAAGCCAAATAGGCACCTGAGAGAGTAGTAAACTGGGAGGAGATTGTCTGACATTCAACAAAACCTACCTTAACCGGTAGAGTACTTAAATTTAATGGACGAGCGAGTCAAATTGGTTGCGTTTCAAAATCATTGAAATATATATTTTCTAAGATGCTTTTCCAACTAGTTGCTGCGCTAGACAGAATTGTAACTCTTTGGATTAAGTGTGTGGAAAGTGGCGTCTCTGTCGGCGGCTTGTCAAACAATGTGAATAGATGAATGTGTGACGCTATTCACTGATGATGGCGTGCCTAGTGGAGCTCTGACATAAATTGTTTCAGCTGTCATACGAAGAAATAATTGGGAAAACTTAAAAAAAGGTACATTATGAAATTAACGTTGAAGTGCTATACCTTGTGTAAATATTATTATGTAGAGCATTATTTAAAATTAAATATATACAATACAAATACGTCAAATTTAAAAATAAATTATATCATCAAATAAAATGCAATTTAAAAAAATGCTTACACAGCACTTTTTAAAAACTAATATAGTAGCAAATTTTATCCATGCTGATGTTTTACAATTCCATCCACTGACGATTAATTATAGCAGCTATAAGAAGCATGAATCAAATACTACATTATAAATGGTACAATAATATACTTGTATACGACAGAAATTATAAAAAATTATATTAAAATTCTGACACAAGTCTTTCATTTGACCCATTTTTTTCACGCGGAACGTTCAAAATACCTTCACAACGGAAGGTTTTTTTTGCGATTCTGAAAAAATTACAACGGTGACAATTTGATATATTTTCAAAAATAGTCGAGGAAACATACACACTATATCCTGTTAATTTTTTGACGTGATCAAGGTGTTAGAAATGCCTCATTTTAAAAAAAGTTACCTCTGAAGAGAGGAACCTACCGTCATGAATATATATTATGGATTGGGATCTCGTTGCCAAAAACTGCTGTTTAGAATTCCGTAAACAAACAACTTTTTGGAAAGTGGTGCCGCCTAGTTTCCGAGATATTTGCCAGAAAATACCATCCCTTTTACACGGGAAATGGTATGTGTATGCACTTCAGAGAGACGGAAGTTCAAATGTAAATACAGTCGACAGATTGTAAATTAACACAGTTAACCGGTATTGTCATGAATATACATTGGTTTTTACTTACAAGTAATCATAATGTAGTGGATAAAAAATGTAGTAATACATGCGAGACGTAATTATACACTTTTTTAATATCGTCCGGTCTACAACTTTAATTACACAAATGCACAATTAACTTCTTAGCACTTCGTGAATATCACTATACGGAAATCAATAATAATGCGAGGTGACTTCATGAGTATTCCCAATGGCCATCATTGCAGTGTAGGTAAAAAGGAATGCACTTACCGCCGCCTTGAACAGATTCTTATTTTTCAATCCAACTCTCCTATTTTGGGTCCTCGTAGACGCATACCCTGTTTTGCAGCCTGGTAAGAAGCAAGTTCTGTTTAAACAAGGCATTCCAAATTCTTAAATTAATCCGAACGGGCTTAATGCATTCAAATTAGAATCAGAGTCTGGCAAACATCGCCGTCGGCACACGATGGACGTTTCATAAACCTCTTAAACATTTTCTGTTTTAGATATTTCCTCTCTAGTATTTACAAAATAACTTTTAGATCACAAAAATAGCAAGATATTATTTAAAGCATTAAGTAATTCATATCTCCTCGATCGTTACTGAGTATTCACCACAGTCTCACGATAGCAACAATAAACTACGTCTATTACAATAACAACAGAAAAGACTCTAATCGACGTGGCGCCAAGGACTGGGTGAACTGTATGTGGAAATTTAGGCAACACGTAGCCAAGGCAACAATGCCAAACATCCGAATCCATACTTATGCCTACCGTATCTCATGTAAGTTATGAAACCGATTAACTTAACGAATGTTTCTACAACACTTATAGAATGGTTGCTATGGCCCATGGATCCCATAACTTAATAGAACGCATTTTTTTCGTTCCGGCAACTGGATACGAATCGTTTATATTTGTAAAAATCTCTAAAATCACTTTCAGCGTGCTTAGAGTCCATTTATTTTCTGATACATTTTCAGAATACGGCTATATATACTCTCAATTTTTCTACAGTCAAAACACGATTAATGTAATCCACTTCTTTGGAAAATATCAACCTGAATATTTTTGGTTACATTTTCCTTTCGCCGGCCCTTAAAAGTGTACTCAAGAACAAGAGGAAATAGTTGTAAGCTCGTTGCATAAATAAAGGGAGGATAAAGTTAAAAGTTTTCTTTTGAACAGAACGCCTCTTGTTTTCGGTTGCTCTGCGAAAATACGCCGACGGTGGGAAGGCTCAGCTGTTGTCATCCGGACAGAAAGTTCCTTTGTTTGACTCAGAAGCAGCTTAACCAGGGCGAAGAAATACTTCCCACTTTGCAGTCCACCCCTGCCGCCCTCGGCCAAGTCGAAAGTGTTCATTGGCGCCCCTCAAACCTAAACCTACTGCTTTGAAAGTCAAGATCGTTACTCATGAATGACGCATGCTTTCTACTCGCATCTCGACGGTAGATTTTCTGGTAGGTTCGCACACGCCATGTGAAGCAGAGAAGAGATTACACATGTACGCACAACAAGGAATTGGATATAAAATTAAAACAAAACTAAATGATGCAAGATAGCGACAAAAGAACACACTCCGGAATGGGAAAATTATTCTTATTAAAAAAATCGAAAGCAATAATCGCAAGACAACAATTTAGGATAAATTAATGGCATCGTCCAAATTTTATTCGGCAAATTTTCAATTTTTAATAACACAACCTTCCCAGGTTAACCTTATCAGTCCCCCTCTCATAACCTCCCCTCTCCTACCCTCATTGGAGCAGTGCATTCTCTCTGTGACTGAGGAAGGGCTAACACCCGAAACGTCTCTAAGTAAGACTTTCTCTTTACTTTCGTCTTTTTACCCCCCTGTAAGTTTCCTCTTTAATTATATATACACACACACACACACACACACACACACACACACACACACACACACACACACACACACACACACACACACACACACACACACACACACACACACACACACACACACACACACACACACACACACACACACACACACACACACACACACACACACACACACACACACACACACACACACACACACACACACACACACACACACACACACACACACACACACACACACACACACACACACACACACACACACACACACACACACACACACACACACACACACACACACACACACACACACACACACACACACACACACACACACACACACACACACACACACACACACACACACACACACACACACACACACACACACACACACACACACACACACACACACACACACACACACACACACACACACACACACACACACACACACACACACACACACACACACACACACACACACACACACACACACACACACACACACACACACACACACACACACACACACACACACACACACACACACACACACACACACACACACACACACACACACACACACACACACACACACACACACACACACACACACACACACACACACACACACACACACACACACACACACACACACACACACACACACACACACACACACACACACACACACACACACACACACACACACACACACACACACACACACACACACACACACACACACACACACACACACACACACACACACACACACACACACACACACACACACACACACACACACACACACACACACACACACACACACACACACACACACACACACACACACACACACACACACACACACACACACACACACACACACACACACACACACACACACACACACACACACACACACACACACACACACACACACACACACACACACACACACACACACACACACACACACACACACACACACACACACACACACACACACACACACACACACACACACACACACACACACACACACACACACACACACACACACACACACACACACACACACACACACACACACACACACACACACACACACACACACACACACACACACACACACACACACACACACACACACACACACACACACACACACACACACACACACACACACACACACACACACACACACACACACACACACACACACACACACACACACACACACACACACACACACACACACACACACACACACACACACACACACACACACACACACACACACACACACACACACACACACACACACACACACACACACACACACACACACACACACACACACACACACACACACACACACACACACACACACACACACACACACACACACACACACACACACACACACACACACACACACACACACACACACACACACACACACACACACACACACACACACACACACACACACACACACACACACACACACACACACACACACACACACACACACACACACACACACACACACACACACACACACACACACACACACACACACACACACACACACACACACACACACACACACACACACACACACACACACACACACACACACACACACACACACACACACACACACACACACACACACACACACACACACACACACACACACACACACACACACACACACACACACACACACACACACACACACACACACACACACACACACACACACACACACACACACACACACACACACACACACACACACACACACACACACACACACACACACACACACACACACACACACACACACACACACACACACACACACACACACACACACACACACACACACACACACACACACACACACACACACACACACACACACACACACACACACACACACACACACACACACACACACACACACACACACACACACACACACACACACACACACACACACACACACACACACACACACACACACACACACACACACACACACACACACACACACACACACACACACACACACACACACACACACACACACACACACACACACACACACACACACACACACACACACACACACACACACACACACACACACACACACACACACACACACACACACACACACACACACACACACACACACACACACACACACACACACACACACACACACACACACACACACACACACACACACACACACACACACACACACACACACACACACACACACACACACACACACACACACACACACACACACACACACACACACACACACACACACACACACACACACACACACACACACACACACACACACACACACACACACACACACACACACACACACACACACACACACACACACACACACACACACACACACACACACACACACACACACACACACACACACACACACACACACACACACACACACACACACACACACACACACACACACACACACACACACACACACACACACACACACACACACACACACACACACACACACACACACACACACACACACACACACACACACACACACACACACACACACACACACACACACACACACACACACACACACACACACACACACACACACACACACACACACACACACACACACACACACACACACACACACACACACACACACACACACACACACACACACACACACACACACACACACACACACACACACACACACACACACACACACACACACACACACACACACACACACACACACACACACACACACACACACACACACACACACACACACACACACACACACACACACACACACACACACACACACACACACACACACACACACACACACACACACACACACACACACACACACACACACACACACACACACACACACACACACACACACACACACACACACACACACACACACACACACACACACACACACACACACACACACACACACACACACACACACACACACACACACACACACACACACACACACACACACACACACACACACACACACACACACACACACACACACACACACACACACACACACACACACACACACACACACACACACACACACACACACACACACACACACACACACACACACACACACACACACACACACACACACACACACACACACACACACACACACACACACACACACACACACACACACACACACACACACACACACACACACACACACACACACACACACACACACACACACACACACACACACACACACACACACACACACACACACACACACACACACACACACACACACACAGACAC